>OU426988.1:42817802-43272831 GCA_911387755.1 Chrysotoxum bicinctum | reverse complement strand
GGTCTGGTTCTCGAAATATTGCAATTCAAACAATCCAAAGCGATTCTTCTGATTTTCGACTTTTCCCTATCTAACAATGTCTTTGGGAAGCTATATCTCGGAAACCAAGCCTTGTAAATGGTTGCGGTAAAAAAAATCCTCTGTTATCTTTTTAATAGCTTTCCATAGGTGAAAACCAGAAGGTTCTGCGACGTCCCGTTTTGGAAATATTGCAATCCAAAGTGATTCTTCTGATTTTCAACACAACGCTAAATCTGATTCCGATGGCTATATTTCCACAACCAAGCCTTGAAAAAATTGTAGTTTTTGGAATTCACTAAATTTAACGAAGAGCTTTCTATTATTGAAAACTAGAAGATTCTGTGAGGTCTGGTTTTCGAAATATTTCTATCCAAAGTGAACTTAGAACTGAATATCTATGCAGTATGGAAGCAAACGAAACAAAGTCTTCGGATGGAGATATCTCCGCAACCAAGGCTCGTAAGACGTTCTAGTTTTCAGTTCTGAACAGGAAATTGATAGACCTTTTCATTGATGTAACAATCAAACCAAATCATGACAACAAAATTTTGAGGATTTTTTAAAAAATTCCTCGGGTCCCCCCTGTCAAATAAAAATCATAAATTTTCCAATGTTTCTCAAACCCATCGAGACATACATCAAACGAAAGGTCTATTGAATTCCTGTACATCCATGCAAACCAAAAGCTTCTGCGTGGTCTGGTTCTCGAAATATTGCAATTCAAACAATCCAAAGCGATTCTTCTGATTTTCGACTTTTCCCTATCTAACAATGTCTTTGGGAAGCTATATCTCGGAAACCAAGCCTTGTAAATGGTTGCGGTAAAAAAAATCCTCTGTTATCTTTTTAATAGCTTTCCATAGGTGAAAACCAGAAGGTTCTGCGACGTCCCGTTTTGGAAATATTGCAATCCAAAGTGATTCTTCTGATTTTCAACACAACGCTAAATCTGATTCCGATGGCTATATTTCCACAACCAAGCCTTGAAAAAATTGTAGTTTTTGGAATTCACTAAATTTAACGAAGAGCTTTCTATTATTGAAAACTAGAAGATTCTGTGAGGTCTGGTTTTCGAAATATTTCTATCCAAAGTGAACTTAGAACTGAATATCTATGCAGTATGGAAGCAAACGAAACAAAGTCTTCGGATGGAGATATCTCCGCAACCAAGGCTCGTAAGACGTTTTAGTTTTCAGGTCTGAACAGGAAATTGATAGACCTTTTCATTGATGTAACAATCAAACCAAATCATGACAACAAAATTTTGAGGATTTTTAAAAAAATTCCTCGGGTCCCCCCTGTCAAATAAAAATCATAATTTTTCCAATGTTTCTCAAACCCATCGAGACATACATCAAACGAAAGGTCTATTCAATTCCTGTACATCCATGCAAACCAAAAGCTTCTGCGTGGTCTGGTTCTCGAAATATTGCAATTCAAACAATCCAAAGCGATTCTTCTGATTTTCGACTTTTCCCTATCTAACAATGTCTTTGGGAAGCTATATCTCGGAAACCAAGCCTTGTAAATGGTTGCGGTAAAAAAAATCCTCTATTATCTTTTTAATAGCTTTCCATAGGTGAAAACCAGAAGGTTCTGCGACGTCCCGTTTTGGAAATATTGCAATCCAAAGTGATTCTTCTGATTTTCAACACAACGCTAAATCTGATTCCGATGGCTATATTTCCACAACCAAGCCTTGAAAAAATTGTAGTTTTTGGAATTCACTAAATTTAACGAAGAGCTTTCTATTATTGAAAACTAGAAGATTCTGTGAGGTCTGGTTTTCGAAATATTTCTATCCAAAGTGAACTTAGAACTGAATATCTATGCAGTATGGAAGCAAACGAAACAAAGTCTTCGGATGGAGATATCTCCGCAACCAAGGCTCGTAAGACATTTTAGTTTTCAGTTCTGAACAGGAAATTGATAGACCTTTTCATTGATGTAACAATCAAACCAAATCATGACAGCAAAATTTTGAGGATTTTTTAAAAAATTCCTCGGGTCCCCCCTGTCAAATAAAAATCATAATTTTTCCAATGTTTCTCAAACCCATCGAGACATACATCAAACGAAAGGTCTATTGAATTCCTGTACATCCATGCAAACCAAAAGCTTCTGCGTGGTCTGGTTCTCGAAATATTGCAATTCAAACAATCCAAAGCGATTCTTCTGATTTTCGACTTTTCCCTATCTAACAATGTCTTTGGGAAGCTATATCTCGGAAACCAAGCCTTGTAAATGGTTGCGGTAAAAAAAATCCTCTGTTATCTTTTTAATAGCTTTCCATAGGTGAAAACCAGAAGGTTCTGCGACGTCCGTTTTGGAAATATTGCAATCCAAAGTGATTCTTCTGATTTTCAACACAACGCTAAATCTGATTCCGATGGCTATATTTCCACAACCAAGCCTTGAAAAAATTGTAGTTTTTGGAATTTACTAAATTTAACGAAGAGCTTTCTATTATCGAAAACTAGAAGATTCTGTGAGGTCTGGTTTTCGAAATATTTCTATCCAAAGTGAACTTAGAACTGAATATCTATGCAGTATGGAAGCAAACGAAACAAAGTCTTCGGATGGAGATATCTCCGCAACCAAGGCTCGTAAGACGTTTTAGTTTTCAGTTCTGAACAGGAAATTGATAGACCTTTTCATTGATGTAACAATCAAACCAAATCATGACAACAAAATTTTGAGGATTTTTTAAAAAATTCCTCGGGTCCCCCCTGTCAAATAAAAATCATAATTTTTCCAATGTTTCTCAAACCCATCGAGACATACATCAAACGAAAGGTCTATTGAATTCCTGTACATCCATGCAAACCAAAAGCTTCTGCGTGGTCTGGTTCTCGAAATATTGCAATTCAAACAATCCAAAGCGATTCTTCTGATTTTCGACTTTTCCCTATCTAACAATGTCTTTGGGAAGCTATATCTCGGAAACCAAGCCTTGTAAATGGTTGCGGTAAAAAAAATCCTCTGTTATCTTTTTAATAGCTTTCCATAGGTGAAAACCAGAAGGTTCTGCGACGTCCCGTTTTGGAAATATTGCAATCCAAAGTGATTCTTCTGATTTTCAACACAACGCTAAATCTGATTCCGATGGCTATATTTCCACAACCAAGCCTTGAAAAAATTGTAGTTTTTGGAATTCACTAAATTTAACGAAGAGCTTTCTATTATTGAAAACTAGAAGATTCTGTGAGGTCTGGTTTTCGAAATATTTCTATCCAAAGTGAACTTAGAACTGAATATCTATGCAGTATGGAAGCAAACGAAACAAAGTCTTCGGATGGAGATATCTCCGCAACCAAGGCTCGTAAGACGTTTTAGTTTTCAGTTCTGAACAGGAAATTGATAGACCTTTTCATTGATGTAACAATCAAACCAAATCATGACAACAAAATTTTGAGGATTTTTAAAAAAATTCCTCGGGTCCCCCCTGTCAAATAAAAATCATAATTTTTCCAATGTTTCTCAAACCCATCGAGACATACATCAAACGAAAGGTCTATTCAATTCCTGTACATCCATGCAAACCAAAAGCTTCTGCGTGGTCTGGTTCTCGAAATATTGCAATTCAAACAATCCAAAGCGATTCTTCTGATTTTCGACTTTTCCCTATCTAACAATGTCTTTGGGAAGCTATATCTCGGAAACCAAGCCTTGTAAATGGTTGCGGTAAAAAAAATCCTCTGTTATCTTTTTAATAGCTTTCCATAGGTGAAAACCAGAAGGTTCTGCGACGTCCCGTTTTGGAAATATTGCAATCCAAAGTGATTCTTCTGATTTTCAACACAACGCTAAATCTGATTCCGATGGCTATATTTCCACAACCAAGCCTTGAAAAAATTGTAGTTTTTGGAATTCACTAAATTTAACGAAGAGCTTTCTATTATTGAAAACTAGAAGATTCTGTGAGGTCTGGTTTTCGAAATATTTCTATCCAAAGTGAACTTAGAACTGAATATCTATGCAGTATGGAAGCAAACGAAACATAACAAAGTCTTCGGATGGAGATATCTCCGCAACCAAGGCTCGTAAGACGTTCTAGTTTTCAGTTCTGAACAGGAAATTGATAGATCTTTTCATTGATGTAACAATCAAACCAAATCATGACAACAAAATTTTGAGGATTTTTTAAAAAATTCCTCGGGTCCCCCCTGTCAAATAAAAATCATAAATTTTCCAATGTTTCTCAAACCCATCGAGACATACATCAAACGAAAGGTCTATTGAATTCCTGTACATCCATGTAAACCAAAAGCTTCTGCGTGGTCTGGTTCTCGAAATATTGCAATTCAAACAATCCAAAGCGATTCTTCTGATTTTCGACTTTTCCCTATCTAACAATGTCTTTGGGAAGCTATATCTCGGAAACCAAGCCTTGTAAATGGTTGCGGTAAAAAAAATCCTCTATTATCTTTTTAATAGCTTTCCATAGGTGAAAACCAGAAGGTTCTGCGACGTCCCGTTTTGGAAATATTGCAATCCAAAGTGATTCTTCTGATTTTCAACACAACGCTAAATCTGATTCCGATGGCTATATTTCCACAACCAAGCCTTGAAAAAATTGTAGTTTTTGGAATTCACTAAATTTAACGAAGAGCTTTCTATTATTGAAAACTAGAAGATTCTGTGAGGTCTGGTTTTCGAAATATTTCTATCCAAAGTGAACTTAGAACTGAATATCTATGCAGTATGGAAGCAAACGAAACAAAGTCTTCGGATGGAGATATCTCCGCAACCAAGGCTCGTAAGACGTTTTAGTTTTCAGTTCTGAACAGGAAATTGATAGACCTTTTCATTGATGTAACAATCAAACCAAATCATGACAACAAAATTTTGAGGATTTTTTAAAAAATTCCTCGGGTCCCCCCTGTCAAATAAAAATCATAAGTTTTCCAATGTTTCTCAAACCCATCGAGACATACATCAAACGAAAGGTCTATTCAATTCCTGTACATCCATGCAAACCAAAAGCTTCTGCGTGGTCTGGTTCTCGAAATATTGCAATTCAAACAATCCAAAGCGATTCTTCTGATTTTCGACTTTTCCCTATCTAACAATGTCTTTGGGAAGATATATCTCGGAAACCAAGCCTTGTAAATGGTTGCGGTAAAAAAAATCCTCTGTTATCTTTTTAATAGCTTTCCATAGGTGAAAACCAGAAGGTTCTGCGACGTCCGTTTTGGAAATATTGCAATCCAAAGTGATTCTTCTGATTTTCAACACAACGCTAAATCTGATTCCGATGGCTATATTTCCACAACCAAGCCTTGAAAAAATTGTAGTTTTTGGAATTCACTAAATTTAACGAAGAGCTTTCTATTATTGAAAACTAGAAGATTCTGTGAGGTCTGGTTTTCGAAATATTTCTATCCAAAGTGAACTTAGAACTGAATATCTATGCAGTATGGAAGCAAACGAAACAAAGTCTTCGGATGGAGATATCTCCGCAACCAAGGCTCGTAAGACGTTCTAGTTTTCAGTTCTGAACAGGAAATTGATAGACCTTTTCATTGATGTAACAATCAAACCAAATCATGACAACAAAATTTTGAGGATTTTTAAAAAAATTCCTCGGGTCCCCCCTGTCAAATAAAAATCATAAATTTTCCAATGTTTCTCAAACCCATCGAGACATACATCAAACGAAAGGTCTATTGAATTCCTGTACATCCATGCAAACCAAAAGCTTCTGCGTGGTCTGGTTCTCGAAATATTGCAATTCAAACAATCCAAAGCGATTCTTCTGATTTTCGACTTTTCCCTATCTAACAATGTCTTTGGGAAGCTATATCTCGGAAACCAAGCCTTGTAAATGGTTGCGGTAAAAAAAATCCTCTGTTATCTTTTTAATAGCTTTCCATAGGTGAAAACCAGAAGGTTCTGCGACGTCCGTTTTGGAAATATTGCAATCCAAAGTGATTCTTCTGATTTTCAACACAACGCTAAATCTGATTCCGATGGCTATATTTCCACAACCAAGCCTTGAAAAAATTGTAGTTTTTAGAATTCACTAAATTTAACGAAGAGCTTTCTATTATTGAAAACTAGAAGATTCTGTGAGGTCTGGTTTTCGAAATATTTCTATCCAAAGTGAACTTAGAACTGAATATCTATGCAGTATGGAAGCAAACGAAACAAAGTCTTCGGATGGAGATATCTCCGCAACCAAGGCTCGTAAGACGTTTTAGTTTTCAGTTCTGAACAGGAAATTGATAGACCTTTTCATTGATGTAACAATCAAACCAAATCATGACAACAAAATTTTGAGGATTTTTTAAAAAATTCCTCGGGTCCCCCCTGTCAAATAAAAATCATAATTTTTCCAATGTTTCTCAAACCCATCGAGACATACATCAAACGAAAGGTCTATTGAATTCCTGTACATCCATGCAAACCAAAAGCTTCTGCGTGGTCTGGTTCTCGAAATATTGCAATTCAAACAATCCAAAGCGATTCTTCTGATTTTCGACTTTTCCCTATCTAACAATGTCTTTGGGAAGCTATATCTCGGAAACCAAGCCTTGTAAATGGTTGCGGTAAAAAAAATCCTCTGTTATCTTTTTAATAGCTTTCCATAGGTGAAAACCAGAAGGTTCTGCGACGTCCCGTTTTGGAAATATTGCAATCCAAAGTGATTCTTCTGATTTTCAACACAACGCTAAATCTGATTCCGATGGCTATATTTCCACAACCAAGCCTTGAAAAAATTGTAGTTTTTGGAATTCACTAAATTTAACGAAGAGCTTTCTATTATTGAAAACTAGAAGATTCTGTGAGGTCTGGTTTTCGAAATATTTCTATCCAAAGTGAACTTAGAACTGAATATCTATGCAGTATGGAAGCAAACGAAACAAAGTCTTCGGATGGAGATATCTCCGCAACCAAGGCTCGTAAGACGTTTTAGTTTTCAGTTCTGAACAGGAAATTGATAGACCTTTTCATTGATGTAACAATCAAACCAAATCATGACAACAAAATTTTGAGGATTTTTAAAAAAATTCCTCGGGTCCCCCCTGTCAAATAAAAATCATAATTTTTCCAATGTTTCTCAAACCCATCGAGACATACATCAAACGAAAGGTCTATTCAATTCCTGTACATCCATGCAAACCAAAAGCTTCTGCGTGGTCTGGTTCTCGAAATATTGCAATTCAAACAATCCAAAGCGATTCTTCTGATTTTCGACTTTTCCCTATCTAACAATGTCTTTGGGAAGCTATATCTCGGAAACCAAGCCTTGTAAATGGTTGCGGTAAAAAAAATCCTCTGTTATCTTTTTAATAGCTTTCCATAGGTGAAAACCAGAAGGTTCTGCGACGTCGCGACGTCCGTTTTGGAAATATTGCAATCCAAAGTGATTCTTCTGATTTTCAACACAACGCTAAATCTGATTCCGATGGCTATATTTCCACAACCAAGCCTTGAAAAAATTGTAGTTTTTGGAATTTACTAAATTTAACGAAGAGCTTTCTATTATCGAAAACTAGAAGATTCTGTGAGGTCTGGTTTTCGAAATATTTCTATCCAAAGTGAACTTAGAACTGAATATCTATGCAGTATGGAAGCAAACGAAACAAAGTCTTCGGATGGAGATATCTCCGCAACCAAGGCTCGTAAGACGTTCTAGTTTTCAGTTCTGAACAGGAAATTGATAGACCTTTTCATTGATGTAACAATCAAACCAAATCATGACAACAAAATTTTGAGGATTTTTTAAAAAATTCCTCGGGTCCCCCCTGTCAAATAAAAATCATAATTTTTCCAATGTTTCTCAAACCCATCGAGACATACATCAAACGAAAGGTCTATTCAATTCCTGTACATCCATGCAAACCAAAAGCTTCTGCGTGGTCTGGTTCTCGAAATATTGCAATTCAAACAATCCAAAGCGATTCTTCTGATTTTCGACTTTTCCCTATCTAACAATGTCTTTGGGAAGCTATATCTCGGAAACCAAGCCTTGTAAATGGTTGCGGTAAAAAAAATCCTCTGTTATCTTTTCAATAGCTTTCCATAGGTGAAAACCAGAAGGTTCTGCGACGTCCCGTTTTGGACATATTGCAATCCAAAGTAATTCTTCTGATTTTCAACACAACGCTAAATCTGATTCCGATGGCTATATTTCCACAACCAAGCCTTGAAAAAATTGTAGTTTTTGGAATTTACTAAATTTAACGAAGAGCTTTCTATTATCGAAAACTAGAAGATTCTGTGAGGTCTGGTTTTCGAAATATTTCTATCCAAAGTGAACTTAGAACTGAATATCTATGCAGTATGGAAGCAAACGAAACAAAGTCTTCGGATGGAGATATCTCCGCAACCAAGGCTCGTAAGACGTTCTAGTTTTCAGTTCTGAACAGGAAATTGATAGACCTTTTCATTGATGTAACAATCAAACCAAATCATGACAACAAAATTTTGAGGATTTTTTAAAAAATTCCTCGGGTCCCCCCTGTCAAATAAAAATCATAATTTTTCCAATGTTTCTCAAACCCATCGAGACATACATCAAACGAAAGGTCTATTCAATTCCTGTACATCCATGCAAACCAAAAGCTTCTGCGTGGTCTGGTTCTCGAAATATTGCAATTCAAACAATCCAAAGCGATTCTTCTGATTTTCGACTTTTCCCTATCTAACAATGTCTTTGGGAAGCTATATCTCGGAAACCAAGCCTTGTAAATGGTTGCGGTAAAAAAAATCCTCTGTTATCTTTTTAATAGCTTTCCATAGGTGAAAACCAGAAGGTTCTGCGACGTCCGTTTTGGAAATATTGCAATCCAAAGTGATTCTTCTGATTTTCAACACAACGCTAAATCTGATTCCGATGGCTATATTTCCACAACCAAGCCTTGAAAAAATTGTAGTTTTTGGAATTTACTAAATTTAACGAAGAGCTTTCTATTATCGAAAACTAGAAGATTCTGTGAGGTCTGGTTTTCGAAATATTTCTATCCAAAGTGAACTTAGAACTGAATATCTATGCAGTATGGAAGCAAACGAAACAAAGTCTTCGGATGGAGATATCTCCGCAACCAAGGCTCGTAAGACGTTTTAGTTTTCAGTTCTGAACAGGAAATTGATAGACCTTTTCATTGATGTAACAATCAAACCAAATCATGACAACAAAATTTTGAGGATTTTTTAAAAAATTCCTCGGGTCCCCCCTGTCAAATAAAAATCATAAATTTTCCAATGTTTCTCAAACCCATCGAGACATACATCAAACGAAAGGTCTATTGAATTCCTGTACATCCATGCAAACCAAAAGCTTCTGCGTGGTCTGGTTCTCGAAATATTGCAATTCAAACAATCCAAAGCGATTCTTCTGATTTTCGACTTTTCCCTATCTAACAATGTCTTTGGGAAGCTATATCTCGGAAACCAAGCCTTGTAAATGGTTGCGGTAAAAAAAATCCTCTGTTATCTTTTCAATAGCTTTCCATAGGTGAAAACCAGAAGGTTCTGCGACGTCCCGTTTTGGAAATATTGCAATCCAAAGTGATTCTTCTGATTTTCAACACAACGCTAAATCTGATTCCGATGGCTATATTTCCACAACCAAGCCTTGAAAAAATTGTAGTTTTTGGAATTTACTAAATTTAACGAAGAGCTTTCTATTATCGAAAACTAGAAGATTCTGTGAGGTCTGGTTTTCGAAATATTTCTATCCAAAGTGAACTTAGAACTTAATATCTATGCAGTATGGAAGCAAACGAAACAAAGTCTTCGGATGGAGATATCTCCGCAACCAAGGCTCGTAAGACGTTCTAGTTTTCAGTTCTGAACAGGAAATTGATAGACCTTTTCATTGATGTAACAATCAAACCAAATCATGACAACAAAATTTTGAGGATTTTTTAAAAAATTCCTCGGGTCCCCCCTGTCAAATAAAAATCATAATTTTTCCAATGTTTCTCAAACCCATCGAGACATACATCAAACGAAAGGTCTATTCAATTCCTGTACATCCATGCAAACCAAAAGCTTCTGCGTGGTCTGGTTCTCGAAATATTGCAATTCAAACAATCCAAAGCGATTCTTCTGATTTTCGACTTTTCCCTATCTAACAATGTCTTTGGGAAGCTATAGTTCGGAAACCAAGCCTTGTAAATGGTTGCGGTAAAAAAAATCCTCTGTTATCTTTTTAATAGCTTTCCATAGGTGAAAACCAGAAGGTTCTGCGACGTCCGTTTTGGAAATATTGCAATCCAAAGTGATTCTTCTGATTTTCAACACAACGCTAAATCTGATTCCGATGGCTATATTTCCACAACCAAGCCTTGAAAAAATTGTAGTTTTTGGAATTTACTAAATTTAACGAAGAGCTTTCTATTATCGAAAACTAGAAGATTCTGTGAGGTCTGGTTTTCGAAATATTTCTATCCAAAGTGAACTTAGAACTGAATATCTATGCAGTATGGAAGCAAACGAAACAAAGTCTTCGGATGGAGATATCTCCGCAACCAAGGCTCGTAAGACGTTCTAGTTTTCAGTTCTGAACAGGAAATTGATAGACCTTTTCATTGATGTAACAATCAAACCAAATCATGACAACAAAATTTTGAGGATTTTTTAAAAAATTCCTCGGGTCCCCCCTGTCAAATAAAAATCATAATTTTTCCAATGTTTCTCAAACCCATCGAGACATACATCAAACGAAAGGTCTATTCAATTCCTGTACATCCATGCAAACCAAAAGCTTCTGCGTGGTCTGGTTCTCGAAATATTGCAATTCAAACAATCCAAAGCGATTCTTCTGATTTTCGACTTTTCCCTATCTAACAATGTCTTTGGGAAGCTATAGTTCGGAAACCAAGCCTTGTAAATGGTTGCGGTAAAAAAAATCCTCTGTTATCTTTTTAATAGCTTTCCATAGGTGAAAACCAGAAGGTTCTGCGACGTCCGTTTTGGAAATATTGCAATCCAAAGTGATTCTTCTGATTTTCAACACAACGCTAAATCTGATTCCGATGGCTATATTTCCACAACCAAGCCTTGAAAAAATTGTAGTTTTTGGAATTTACTAAATTTAACGAAGAGCTTTCTATTATCGAAAACTAGAAGATTCTGTGAGGTCTGGTTTTCGAAATATTTCTATCCAAAGTGAACTTAGAACTGAATATCTATGCAGTATGGAAGCAAACGAAACAAAGTCTTCGGATGGAGATATCTCCGCAACCAAGGCTCGTAAGACGTTTTAGTTTTCAGTTCTGAACAGGAAATTGATAGACCTTTTCATTGATGTAACAATCAAACCAAATCATGACAACAAAATTTTGAGGATTTTTTAAAAAATTCCTCGGGTCCCCCCTGTCAAATAAAAATCATAAATTTTCCAATGTTTCTCAAACCCATCGAGACATACATCAAACGAAAGGTCTATTGAATTCCTGTACATCCATGCAAACCAAAAGCTTCTGCGTGGTCTGGTTCTCGAAATATTGCAATTCAAACAATCCAAAGCGATTCTTCTGATTTTCGACTTTTCCCTATCTAACAATGTCTTTGGGAAGCTATATCTCGGAAACCAAGCCTTGTAAATGGTTGCGGTAAAAAAAATCTTCTGTTATCTTTTTAATAGCTTTCCATAGGTGAAAACCAGAAGGTTCTGCGACGTCCGGTTTTGGACATATTGCAATCCAAAGTAATTCTTCTGATTTTCAACACAACGCTAAATCTGATTCCGATGGCTATATTTCCACAACCAAGCCTTGAAAAAATTGTAGTTTTTGGAATTTACTAAATTTAACGAAGAGCTTTCTATTATCGAAAACTAGAAGATTCTGTGAGGTCTGGTTTTCGAAATATTTCTATCCAAAGTGAACTTAGAACTGAATATCTATGCAGTATGGAAGCAAACGAAACAAAGTCTTCGGATGGAGATATCTCCGCAACCAAGGCTCGTAAGACGTTCTAGTTTTCAGTTCTGAACAGGAAATTGATAGACCTTTTCATTGATGTAACAATCAAACCAAATCATGACAACAAAATTTTGAGGATTTTTTAAAAAATTCCTCGGGTCCCCCCTGTCAAATAAAAATCATAATTTTTCCAATGTTTCTCAAACCCATCGAGACATACATCAAACGAAAGGTCTATTCAATTCCTGTACATCCATGCAAACCAAAAGCTTCTGCGTGGTCTGGTTCTCGAAATATTGCAATTCAAACAATCCAAAGCGATTCTTCTGATTTTCGACTTTTCCCTATCTAACAATGTCTTTGGGAAGCTATATCTCGGAAACCAAGCCTTGTAAATGGTTGCGGTAAAAAAAATCCTCTGTTATCTTTTCAATAGCTTTCCATAGGTGAAAACCAGAAGGTTCTGCGACGTCCCGTTTTGGACATATTGCAATCCAAAGTAATTCTTCTGATTTTCAACACAACGCTAAATCTGATTCCGATGGCTATATTTCCACAACCAAGCCTTGAAAAAATTGTAGTTTTTGGAATTTACTAAATTTAACGAAGAGCTTTCTATTATCGAAAACTAGAAGATTCTGTGAGGTCTGGTTTTCGAAATATTTCTATCCAAAGTGAACTTAGAACTGAATATCTATGCAGTATGGAAGCAAACGAAACAAAGTCTTCGGATGGAGATATCTCCGCAACCAAGGCTCGTAAGACGTTCTAGTTTTCAGTTCTGAACAGGAAATTGATAGACCTTTTCATTGATGTAACAATCAAACCAAATCATGACAACAAAATTTTGAGGATTTTTTAAAAAATTCCTCGGGTCCCCCCTGTCAAATAAAAATCATAATTTTTCCAATGTTTCTCAAACCCATCGAGACATACATCAAACGAAAGGTCTATTCAATTCCTGTACATCCATGCAAACCAAAAGCTTCTGCGTGGTCTGGTTCTCGAAATATTGCAATTCAAACAATCCAAAGCGATTCTTCTGATTTTCGACTTTTCCCTATCTAACAATGTCTTTGGGAAGCTATATCTCGGAAACCAAGCCTTGTAAATGGTTGCGGTAAAAAAAATCCTCTGTTATCTTTTTAATAGCTTTCCATAGGTGAAAACCAGAAGGTTCTGCGACGTCCGGTTTTGGAAATATTGCAATCCAAAGTAATTCTTCTGATTTTCAACACAACGCTAAATCTGATTCCGATGGCTATATTTCCACAACCAAGCCTTGAAAAAATTGTAGTTTTTGGAATTCACTAAATTTAACGAAGAGCTTTCTATTATTGAAAACTAGAAGATTCTGTGAGGTCTGGTTTTCGAAATATTTCTATCCAAAGTGAACTTAGAACTGAATATCTATGCAGTATGGAAGCAAACGAAACAAAGTCTTCGGATGGAGATATCTCCGCAACCAAGGCTCGTAAGACGTTTTAGTTTTCAGTTCTGAACAGGAAATTGATAGACCTTTTCATTGATGTAACAATCAAACCAAATCATGACAACAAAATTTTGAGGATTTTTTAAAAAATTCCTCGGGTCCCCCCTGTCAAATAAAAATCATAATTTTTCCAATGTTTCTCAAACCCATCGAGACATACATCAAACGAAAGGTCTATTCAATTCCTGTACATCCATGCAAACCAAAAGCTTCTGCGTGGTCTGGTTCTCGAAATATTGCAATTCAAACAATCCAAAGCGATTCTTCTGATTTTCGACTTTTCCCTATCTAACAATGTCTTTGGGAAGCTATATCTCGGAAACCAAGCCTTGTAAATGGTTGCGGTAAAAAAAATCCTCTGTTATCTTTTTAATAGCTTTCCATAGGTGAAAACCAGAAGGTTCTGCGACGTCCCGTTTTGGAAATATTGCAATCCAAAGTGATTCTTCTGATTTTCAACACAACGCTAAATCTGATTCCGATGGCTATATTTCCACAACCAAGCCTTGAAAAAATTGTAGTTTTTGGAATTCACTAAATTTAACGAAGAGCTTTCTATTATTGAAAACTAGAAGATTCTGTGAGGTCTGGTTTTCGAAATATTTCTATCCAAAGTGAACTTAGAACTGAATATCTATGCAGTATGGAAGCAAACGAAACAAAGTCTTCGGATGGAGATATCTCCGCAACCAAGGCTCGTAAGACGTTCTAGTTTTCAGTTCTGAACAGGAAATTGATAGACCTTTTCATTGATGTAACAATCAAACCAAATCATGACAACAAAATTTTGAGGATTTTTTAAAAAATTCCTCGGGTCCCCCCTGTCAAATAAAAATCATAAATTTTCCAATGTTTCTCAAACCCATCGAGACATACATCAAACGAAAGGTCTATTGAATTCCTGTACATCCATGCAAACCAAAAGCTTCTGCGTGGTCTGGTTCTCGAAATATTGCAATTCAAACAATCCAAAGCGATTCTTCTGATTTTCGACTTTTCCCTATCTAACAATGTCTTTGGGAAGCTATATCTCGGAAACCAAGCCTTGTAAATGGTTGCGGTAAAAAAAATCCTCTGTTATCTTTTTAATAGCTTTCCATAGGTGAAAACCAGAAGGTTCTGCGACGTCCCGTTTTGGAAATATTGCAATCCAAAGTGATTCTTCTGATTTTCAACACAACGCTAAATCTGATTCCGATGGCTATATTTCCACAACCAAGCCTTGAAAAAATTGTAGTTTTTGGAATTCACTAAATTTAACGAAGAGCTTTCTATTATTGAAAACTAGAAGATTCTGTGAGGTCTGGTTTTCGAAATATTTCTATCCAAAGTGAACTTAGAACTGAATATCTATGCAGTATGGAAGCAAACGAAACAAAGTCTTCGGATGGAGATATCTCCGCAACCAAGGCTCGTAAGACGTTTTAGTTTTCAGTTCTGAACAGGAAATTGATAGACCTTTTCATTGATGTAACAATCAAACCAAATCATGACAACAAAATTTTGAGGATTTTTTAAAAAATTCCTCGGGTCGCCCCTGTCAAATAAAAATCATAATTTTTCCAATGTTTCTCAAACCCATCGAGACATACATTAAACGAAAGGTCTATTGAATTCCTGTACATCCATGCAAACCAAAAGCTTCTGCGTGGTCTGGTTCTCGAAATATTGCAATTCAAACAATCCAAAGCGATTCTTCTGATTTTCGACTTTTCCCTATCTAACAATGTCTTTGGGAAGCTATATCTCGGAAACCAAGCCTTGTAAATGGTTGCGGTAAAAAAAATCCTCTGTTATCTTTTTAATAGCTTTCCATAGGTGAAAACCAGAAGGTTCTGCGACGTCCCGTTTTGGAAATATTGCAATCCAAAGTGATTCTTCTGATTTTCAACACAACGCTAAATCTGATTCCGATGGCTATATTTCCACAACCAAGCCTTGAAAAAATTGTAGTTTTTGGAATTCACTAAATTTAACGAAGAGCTTTCTATTATTGAAAACTAGAAGATTCTGTGAGGTCTGGTTTTCGAAATATTTCTATCCAAAGTGAACTTAGAACTGAATATCTATGCAGTATGGAAGCAAACGAAACAAAGTCTTCGGATGGAGATATCTCCGCAACCAAGGCTCGTAAGACGTTTTAGTTTTCAGTTCTGAACAGGAAATTGATAGACCTTTTCATTGATGTAACAATCAAACCAAATCATGACAACAAAATTTTGAGGATTTTTTAAAAAATTCCTCGGGTCCCCCCTGTCAAATAAAAATCATAATTTTTCCAATGTTTCTCAAACCCATCGAGACATACATCAAACGAAAGGTCTATTCAATTCCTGTACATCCATGCAAACCAAAAGCTTCTGCGTGGTCTGGTTCTCGAAATATTGCAATTCAAACAATCCAAAGCGATTCTTCTGATTTTCGACTTTTCCCTATCTAACAATGTCTTTGGGAAGCTATATCTCGGAAACCAAGCCTTGTAAATGGTTGCGGTAAAAAAAATCCTCTGTTATCTTTTTAATAGCTTTCCATAGGTGAAAACCAGAAGGTTCTGCGACGTCCGGTTTTGGACATATTGCAATCCAAAGTAATTCTTCTGATTTTCAACACAACGCTAAATCTGATTCCGATGGCTATATTTCCACAACCAAGCCTTGAAAAAATTGTAGTTTTTGGAATTTACTAAATTTAACGAAGAGCTTTCTATTATCGAAAACTAGAAGATTCTGTGAGGTCTGGTTTTCGAAATATTTCTATCCAAAGTGAACTTAGAACTGAATATCTATGCAGTATGGAAGCAAACGAAACAAAGTCTTCGGATGGAGATATCTCCGCAACCAAGGCTCGTAAGACGTTCTAGTTTTCAGTTCTGAACAGGAAATTGATAGACCTTTTCATTGATGTAACAATCAAACCAAATCATGACAACAAAATTTTGAGGATTTTTTAAAAAATTCCTCGGGTCCCCCCTGTCAAATAAAAATCATAATTTTTCCAATGTTTCTCAAACCCATCGAGACATACATCAAACGAAAGGTCTATTCAATTCCTGTACATCCATGCAAACCAAAAGCTTCTGCGTGGTCTGGTTCTCGAAATATTGCAATTCAAACAATCCAAAGCGATTCTTCTGATTTTCGACTTTTCCCTATCTAACAATGTCTTTGGGAAGCTATATCTCGGAAACCAAGCCTTGTAAATGGTTGCGGTAAAAAAAATCCTCTGTTATCTTTTCAATAGCTTTCCATAGGTGAAAACCAGAAGGTTCTGCGACGTCCCGTTTTGGACATATTGCAATCCAAAGTAATTCTTCTGATTTTCAACACAACGCTAAATCTGATTCCGATGGCTATATTTCCACAACCAAGCCTTGAAAAAATTGTAGTTTTTGGAATTTACTAAATTTAACGAAGAGCTTTCTATTATCGAAAACTAGAAGATTCTGTGAGGTCTGGTTTTCGAAATATTTCTATCCAAAGTGAACTTAGAACTGAATATCTATGCAGTATGGAAGCAAACGAAACAAAGTCTTCGGATGGAGATATCTCCGCAACCAAGGCTCGTAAGACGTTCTAGTTTTCAGTTCTGAACAGGAAATTGATAGACCTTTTCATTGATGTAACAATCAAACCAAATCATGACAACAAAATTTTGAGGATTTTTTAAAAAATTCCTCGGGTCCCCCCTGTCAAATAAAAATCATAATTTTTCCAATGTTTCTCAAACCCATCGAGACATACATCAAACGAAAGGTCTATTCAATTCCTGTACATCCATGCAAACCAAAAGCTTCTGCGTGGTCTGGTTCTCGAAATATTGCAATTCAAACAATCCAAAGCGATTCTTCTGATTTTCGACTTTTCCCTATCTAACAATGTCTTTGGGAAGCTATATCTCGGAAACCAAGCCTTGTAAATGGTTGCGGTAAAAAAAATCCTCTGTTATCTTTTCAATAGCTTTCCATAGGTGAAAACCAGAAGGTTCTGCGACGTCCCGTTTTGGAAATATTGCAATCCAAAGTGATTCTTCTGATTTTCAACACAACGCTAAATCTGATTCCGATGGCTATATTTCCACAACCAAGCCTTGAAAAAATTGTAGTTTTTGGAATTCACTAAATTTAACGAAGAGCTTTCTATTATTGAAAACTAGAAGATTCTGTGAGGTCTGGTTTTCGAAATATTTCTATCCAAAGTGAACTTAGAACTGAATATCTATGCAGTATGGAAGCAAACGAAACAAAGTCTTCGGATGGAGATATCTCCGCAACCAAGGCTCGTAAGACGTTTTAGTTTTCAGTTCTGAACAGAAAATTGATAGACCTTTTCATTGATGTAACAATCAAACCAAATCATGACAACAAAATTTTGAGGATTTTTTAAAAAATTCCTCGGGTCCCCCCTGTCAAATAAAAATCATAATTTTTCCAATGTTTCTCAAACCCATCGAGACATACATCAAACGAAAGGTCTATTCAATTCCTGTACATCCATGCAAACCAAAAGCTTCTGCGTGGTCTGGTTCTCGAAATATTGCAATTCAAACAATCCAAAGCGATTCTTCTGATTTTCGACTTTTCCCTATCTAACAATGTCTTTGGGAAGCTATATCTCGGAAACCAAGCCTTGTAAATGGTTGCGGTAAAAAAAATCCTCTGTTATCTTTTTAATAGCTTTCCATAGGTGAAAACCAGAAGGTTCTGCGACGTCCCGTTTTGGAAATATTGCAATCCAAAGTGATTCTTCTGATTTTCAACACAACGCTAAATCTGATTCCGATGGCTATATTTCCACAACCAAGCCTTGAAAAAATTGTAGTTTTTGGAATTCACTAAATTTAACGAAGAGCTTTCTATTATTGAAAACTAGAAGATTCTGTGAGGTCTGGTTTTCGAAATATTTCTATCCAAAGTGAACTTAGAACTGAATATCTATGCAGTATGGAAGCAAACGAAACAAAGTCTTCGGATGGAGATATCTCCGCAACCAAGGCTCGTAAGACGTTTTAGTTTTCAGTTCTGAACAGAAAATTGATAGACCTTTTCATTGATGTAACAATCAAACCAAATCATGACAACAAAATTTTGAGGATTTTTTAAAAAATTCCTCGGGTCCCCCCTGTCAAATAAAAATCATAATTTTTCCAATGTTTCTCAAACCCATCGAGACATACATCAAACGAAAGGTCTATTCAATTCCTGTACATCCATGCAAACCAAAAGCTTCTGCGTGGTCTGGTTCTCGAAATATTGCAATTCAAACAATCCAAAGCGATTCTTCTGATTTTCGACTTTTCCCTATCTAACAATGTCTTTGGGAAGCTATATCTCGGAAACCAAGCCTTGTAAATGGTTGCGGTAAAAAAAATCCTCTGTTATCTTTTTAATAGCTTTCCATAGGTGAAAACCAGAAGGTTCTGCGACGTCCGGTTTTGGACATATTGCAATCCAAAGTAATTCTTCTGATTTTCAACACAACGCTAAATCTGATTCCGATGGCTATATTTCCACAACCAAGCCTTGAAAAAATTGTAGTTTTTGGAATTTACTAAATTTAACGAAGAGCTTTCTATTATCGAAAACTAGAAGATTCTGTGAGGTCTGGTTTTCGAAATATTTCTATCCAAAGTGAACTTAGAACTGAATATCTATGCAGTATGGAAGCAAACGAAACAAAGTCTTCGGATGGAGATATCTCCGCAACCAAGGCTCGTAAGACGTTCTAGTTTTCAGTTCTGAACAGGAAATTGATAGACCTTTTCATTGATGTAACAATCAAACCAAATCATGACAACAAAATTTTGAGGATTTTTTAAAAAATTCCTCGGGTCCCCCCTGTCAAATAAAAATCATAATTTTTCCAATGTTTCTCAAACCCATCGAGACATACATCAAACGAAAGGTCTATTCAATTCCTGTACATCCATGCAAACCAAAAGCTTCTGCGTGGTCTGGTTCTCGAAATATTGCAATTCAAACAATCCAAAGCGATTCTTCTGATTTTCGACTTTTCCCTATCTAACAATGTCTTTGGGAAGCTATATCTCGGAAACCAAGCCTTGTAAATGGTTGCGGTAAAAAAAATCCTCTGTTATCTTTTCAATAGCTTTCCATAGGTGAAAACCAGAAGGTTCTGCGACGTCCCGTTTTGGACATATTGCAATCCAAAGTAATTCTTCTGATTTTCAACACAACGCTAAATCTGATTCCGATGGCTATATTTCCACAACCAAGCCTTGAAAAAATTGTAGTTTTTGGAATTTACTAAATTTAACGAAGAGCTTTCTATTATCGAAAACTAGAAGATTCTGTGAGGTCTGGTTTTCGAAATATTTCTATCCAAAGTGAACTTAGAACTGAATATCTATGCAGTATGGAAGCAAACGAAACAAAGTCTTCGGATGGAGATATCTCCGCAACCAAGGCTCGTAAGACGTTCTAGTTTTCAGTTCTGAACAGGAAATTGATAGACCTTTTCATTGATGTAACAATCAAACCAAATCATGACAACAAAATTTTGAGGATTTTTTAAAAAATTCCTCGGGTCCCCCCTGTCAAATAAAAATCATAATTTTTCCAATGTTTCTCAAACCCATCGAGACATACATCAAACGAAAGGTCTATTCAATTCCTGTACATCCATGCAAACCAAAAGCTTCTGCGTGGTCTGGTTCTCGAAATATTGCAATTCAAACAATCCAAAGCGATTCTTCTGATTTTCGACTTTTCCCTATCTAACAATGTCTTTGGGAAGCTATATCTCGGAAACCAAGCCTTGTAAATGGTTGCGGTAAAAAAAATCCTCTGTTATCTTTTCAATAGCTTTCCATAGGTGAAAACCAGAAGGTTCTGCGACGTCCCGTTTTGGAAATATTGCAATCCAAAGTGATTCTTCTGATTTTCAACACAACGCTAAATCTGATTCCGATGGCTATATTTCCACAACCAAGCCTTGAAAAAATTGTAGTTTTTGGAATTCACTAAATTTAACGAAGAGCTTTCTATTATTGAAAACTAGAAGATTCTGTGAGGTCTGGTTTTCGAAATATTTCTATCCAAAGTGAACTTAGAACTGAATATCTATGCAGTATGGAAGCAAACGAAACAAAGTCTTCGGATGGAGATATCTCCGCAACCAAGGCTCGTAAGACGTTTTAGTTTTCAGTTCTGAACAGAAAATTGATAGACCTTTTCATTGATGTAACAATCAAACCAAATCATGACAACAAAATTTTGAGGATTTTTTAAAAAATTCCTCGGGTCCCCCCTGTCAAATAAAAATCATAATTTTTCCAATGTTTCTCAAACCCATCGAGACATACATCAAACGAAAGGTCTATTCAATTCCTGTACATCCATGCAAACCAAAAGCTTCTGCGTGGTCTGGTTCTCGAAATATTGCAATTCAAACAATCCAAAGCGATTCTTCTGATTTTCGACTTTTCCCTATCTAACAATGTCTTTGGGAAGCTATATCTCGGAAACCAAGCCTTGTAAATGGTTGCGGTAAAAAAAATCCTCTGTTATCTTTTTAATAGCTTTCCATAGGTGAAAACCAGAAGGTTCTGCGACGTCCCGTTTTGGAAATATTGCAATCCAAAGTGATTCTTCTGATTTTCAACACAACGCTAAATCTGATTCCGATGGCTATATTTCCACAACCAAGCCTTGAAAAAATTGTAGTTTTTGGAATTCACTAAATTTAACGAAGAGCTTTCTATTATTGAAAACTAGAAGATTCTGTGAGGTCTGGTTTTCGAAATATTTCTATCCAAAGTGAACTTAGAACTGAATATCTATGCAGTATGGAAGCAAACGAAACAAAGTCTTCGGATGGAGATATCTCCGCAACCAAGGCTCGTAAGACGTTTTAGTTTTCAGTTCTGAACAGAAAATTGATAGACCTTTTCATTGATGTAACAATCAAACCAAATCATGACAACAAAATTTTGAGGATTTTTTAAAAAATTCCTCGGGTCCCCCCTGTCAAATAAAAATCATAATTTTTCCAATGTTTCTCAAACCCATCGAGACATACATCAAACGAAAGGTCTATTCAATTCCTGTACATCCATGCAAACCAAAAGCTTCTGCGTGGTCTGGTTCTCGAAATATTGCAATTCAAACAATCCAAAGCGATTCTTCTGATTTTCGACTTTTCCCTATCTAACAATGTCTTTGGGAAGCTATATCTCGGAAACCAAGCCTTGTAAATGGTTGCGGTAAAAAAAATCCTCTGTTATCTTTTTAATAGCTTTCCATAGGTGAAAACCAGAAGGTTCTGCGACGTCCGGTTTTGGACATATTGCAATCCAAAGTAATTCTTCTGATTTTCAACACAACGCTAAATCTGATTCCGATGGCTATATTTCCACAACCAAGCCTTGAAAAAATTGTAGTTTTTGGAATTTACTAAATTTAACGAAGAGCTTTCTATTATCGAAAACTAGAAGATTCTGTGAGGTCTGGTTTTCGAAATATTTCTATCCAAAGTGAACTTAGAACTGAATATCTATGCAGTATGGAAGCAAACGAAACAAAGTCTTCGGATGGAGATATCTCCGCAACCAAGGCTCGTAAGACGTTCTAGTTTTCAGTTCTGAACAGGAAATTGATAGACCTTTTCATTGATGTAACAATCAAACCAAATCATGACAACAAAATTTTGAGGATTTTTTAAAAAATTCCTCGGGTCCCCCCTGTCAAATAAAAATCATAATTTTTCCAATGTTTCTCAAACCCATCGAGACATACATCAAACGAAAGGTCTATTCAATTCCTGTACATCCATGCAAACCAAAAGCTTCTGCGTGGTCTGGTTCTCGAAATATTGCAATTCAAACAATCCAAAGCGATTCTTCTGATTTTCGACTTTTCCCTATCTAACAATGTCTTTGGGAAGCTATATCTCGGAAACCAAGCCTTGTAAATGGTTGCGGTAAAAAAAATCCTCTGTTATCTTTTCAATAGCTTTCCATAGGTGAAAACCAGAAGGTTCTGCGACGTCCCGTTTTGGACATATTGCAATCCAAAGTAATTCTTCTGATTTTCAACACAACGCTAAATCTGATTCCGATGGCTATATTTCCACAACCAAGCCTTGAAAAAATTGTAGTTTTTGGAATTTACTAAATTTAACGAAGAGCTTTCTATTATCGAAAACTAGAAGATTCTGTGAGGTCTGGTTTTCGAAATATTTCTATCCAAAGTGAACTTAGAACTGAATATCTATGCAGTATGGAAGCAAACGAAACAAAGTCTTCGGATGGAGATATCTCCGCAACCAAGGCTCGTAAGACGTTCTAGTTTTCAGTTCTGAACAGGAAATTGATAGACCTTTTCATTGATGTAACAATCAAACCAAATCATGACAACAAAATTTTGAGGATTTTTTAAAAAATTCCTCGGGTCCCCCCTGTCAAATAAAAATCATAATTTTTCCAATGTTTCTCAAACCCATCGAGACATACATCAAACGAAAGGTCTATTCAATTCCTGTACATCCATGCAAACCAAAAGCTTCTGCGTGGTCTGGTTCTCGAAATATTGCAATTCAAACAATCCAAAGCGATTCTTCTGATTTTCGACTTTTCCCTATCTAACAATGTCTTTGGGAAGCTATATCTCGGAAACCAAGCCTTGTAAATGGTTGCGGTAAAAAAAATCCTCTGTTATCTTTTTAATAGCTTTCCATAGGTGAAAACCAGAAGGTTCTGCGACGTCCGTTTTGGAAATATTGCAATCCAAAGTGATTCTTCTGATTTTCAACACAACGCTAAATCTGATTCCGATGGCTATATTTCCACAACCAAGCCTTGAAAAAATTGTAGTTTTTGGAATTTACTAAATTTAACGAAGAGCTTTCTATTATCGAAAACTAGAAGATTCTGTGAGGTCTGGTTTTCGAAATATTTCTATCCAAAGTGAACTTAGAACTGAATATCTATGCAGTATGGAAGCAAACGAAACAAAGTCTTCGGATGGAGATATCTCCGCAACCAAGGCTCGTAAGACGTTTTAGTTTTCAGTTCTGAACAGGAAATTGATAGACCTTTTCATTGATGTAACAATCAAACCAAATCATGACAACAAAATTTTGAGGATTTTTTAAAAAATTCCTCGGGTCCCCCCTGTCAAATAAAAATCATAAATTTTCCAATGTTTCTCAAACCCATCGAGACATACATCAAACGAAAGGTCTATTGAATTCCTGTACATCCATGCAAACCAAAAGCTTCTGCGTGGTCTGGTTCTCGAAATATTGCAATTCAAACAATCCAAAGCGATTCTTCTGATTTTCGACTTTTCCCTATCTAACAATGTCTTTGGGAAGCTATATCTCGGAAACCAAGCCTTGTAAATGGTTGCGGTAAAAAAAATCTTCTGTTATCTTTTTAATAGCTTTCCATAGGTGAAAACCAGAAGGTTCTGCGACGTCCGGTTTTGGACATATTGCAATCCAAAGTAATTCTTCTGATTTTCAACACAACGCTAAATCTGATTCCGATGGCTATATTTCCACAACCAAGCCTTGAAAAAATTGTAGTTTTTGGAATTTACTAAATTTAACGAAGAGCTTTCTATTATCGAAAACTAGAAGATTCTGTGAGGTCTGGTTTTCGAAATATTTCTATCCAAAGTGAACTTAGAACTGAATATCTATGCAGTATGGAAGCAAACGAAACAAAGTCTTCGGATGGAGATATCTCCGCAACCAAGGCTCGTAAGACGTTCTAGTTTTCAGTTCTGAACAGGAAATTGATAGACCTTTTCATTGATGTAACAATCAAACCAAATCATGACAACAAAATTTTGAGGATTTTTTAAAAACTTCCTCGGGTCCCCCCTGTCAAATAAAAATCATAATTTTTCCAATGTTTCTCAAACCCATCGAGACATACATCAAACGAAAGGTCTATTCAATTCCTGTACATCCATGCAAACCAAAAGCTTCTGCGTGGTCTGGTTCTCGAAATATTGCAATTCAAACAATCCAAAGCGATTCTTCTGATTTTCGACTTTTCCCTATCTAACAATGTCTTTGGGAAGCTATATCTCGGAAACCAAGCCTTGTAAATGGTTGCGGTAAAAAAAATCCTCTGTTATCTTTTCAATAGCTTTCCATAGGTGAAAACCAGAAGGTTCTGCGACGTCCCGTTTTGGACATATTGCAATCCAAAGTAATTCTTCTGATTTTCAACACAACGCTAAATCTGATTCCGATGGCTATATTTCCACAACCAAGCCTTGAAAAAATTGTAGTTTTTGGAATTTACTAAATTTAACGAAGAGCTTTCTATTATCGAAAACTAGAAGATTCTGTGAGGTCTGGTTTTCGAAATATTTCTATCCAAAGTGAACTTAGAACTGAATATCTATGCAGTATGGAAGCAAACGAAACAAAGTCTTCGGATGGAGATATCTCCGCAACCAAGGCTCGTAAGACGTTCTAGTTTTCAGTTCTGAACAGGAAATTGATAGACCTTTTCATTGATGTAACAATCAAACCAAATCATGACAACAAAATTTTGAGGATTTTTTAAAAAATTCCTCGGGTCCCCCCTGTCAAATAAAAATCATAATTTTTCCAATGTTTCTCAAACCCATCGAGACATACATCAAACGAAAGGTCTATTCAATTCCTGTACATCCATGCAAACCAAAAGCTTCTGCGTGGTCTGGTTCTCGAAATATTGCAATTCAAACAATCCAAAGCGATTCTTCTGATTTTCGACTTTTCCCTATCTAACAATGTCTTTGGGAAGCTATATCTCGGAAACCAAGCCTTGTAAATGGTTGCGGTAAAAAAAATCCTCTGTTATCTTTTTAATAGCTTTCCATAGGTGAAAACCAGAAGGTTCTGCGACGTCCGTTTTGGAAATATTGCAATCCAAAGTGATTCTTCTGATTTTCAACACAACGCTAAATCTGATTCCGATGGCTATATTTCCACAACCAAGCCTTGAAAAAATTGTAGTTTTTGGAATTTACTAAATTTAACGAAGAGCTTTCTATTATCGAAAACTAGAAGATTCTGTGAGGTCTGGTTTTCGAAATATTTCTATCCAAAGTGAACTTAGAACTGAATATCTATGCAGTATGGAAGCAAACGAAACAAAGTCTTCGGATGGAGATATCTCCGCAACCAAGGCTCGTAAGACGTTTTAGTTTTCAGTTCTGAACAGGAAATTGATAGACCTTTTCATTGATGTAACAATCAAACCAAATCATGACAACAAAATTTTGAGGATTTTTTAAAAAATTCCTCGGGTCCCCCCTGTCAAATAAAAATCATAAATTTTCCAATGCTTCTCAAACCCATCGAGACATACATCAAACGAAAGGTCTATTGAATTCCTGTACATCCATGCAAACCAAAAGCTTCTGCGTGGTCTGGTTCTCGAAATATTGCAATTCAAACAATCCAAAGCGATTCTTCTGATTTTCGACTTTTCCCTATCTAACAATGTCTTTGGGAAGCTATATCTCGGAAACCAAGCCTTGTAAATGGTTGCGGTAAAAAAAATCTTCTGTTATCTTTTTAATAGCTTTCCATAGGTGAAAACCAGAAGGTTCTGCGACGTCCGGTTTTGGACATATTGCAATCCAAAGTAATTCTTCTGATTTTCAACACAACGCTAAATCTGATTCCGATGGCTATATTTCCACAACCAAGCCTTGAAAAAATTGTAGTTTTTGGAATTTACTAAATTTAACGAAGAGCTTTCTATTATCGAAAACTAGAAGATTCTGTGAGGTCTGGTTTTCGAAATATTTCTATCCAAAGTGAACTTAGAACTGAATATCTATGCAGTATGGAAGCAAACGAAACAAAGTCTTCGGATGGAGATATCTCCGCAACCAAGGCTCGTAAGACGTTCTAGTTTTCAGTTCTGAACAGGAAATTGATAGACCTTTTCATTGATGTAACAATCAAACCAAATCATGACAACAAAATTTTGAGGATTTTTTAAAAAATTCCTCGGGTCCCCCCTGTCAAATAAAAATCATAATTTTTCCAATGTTTCTCAAACCCATCGAGACATACATCAAACGAAAGGTCTATTCAATTCCTGTACATCCATGCAAACCAAAAGCTTCTGCGTGGTCTGGTTCTCGAAATATTGCAATTCAAACAATCCAAAGCGATTCTTCTGATTTTCGACTTTTCCCTATCTAACAATGTCTTTGGGAAGCTATATCTCGGAAACCAAGCCTTGTAAATGGTTGCGGTAAAAAAAATCCTCTGTTATCTTTTCAATAGCTTTCCATAGGTGAAAACCAGAAGGTTCTGCGACGTCCCGTTTTGGACATATTGCAATCCAAAGTAATTCTTCTGATTTTCAACACAACGCTAAATCTGATTCCGATGGCTATATTTCCACAACCAAGCCTTGAAAAAATTGTAGTTTTTGGAATTTACTAAATTTAACGAAGAGCTTTCTATTATCGAAAACTAGAAGATTCTGTGAGGTCTGGTTTTCGAAATATTTCTATCCAAAGTGAACTTAGAACTGAATATCTATGCAGTATGGAAGCAAACGAAACAAAGTCTTCGGATGGAGATATCTCCGCAACCAAGGCTCGTAAGACGTTCTAGTTTTCAGTTCTGAACAGGAAATTGATAGACCTTTTCATTGATGTAACAATCAAACCAAATCATGACAACAAAATTTTGAGGATTTTTTAAAAAATTCCTCGGGTCCCCCCTGTCAAATAAAAATCATAATTTTTCCAATGTTTCTCAAACCCATCGAGACATACATCAAACGAAAGGTCTATTCAATTCCTGTACATCCATGCAAACCAAAAGCTTCTGCGTGGTCTGGTTCTCGAAATATTGCAATTCAAACAATCCAAAGCGATTCTTCTGATTTTCGACTTTTCCCTATCTAACAATGTCTTTGGGAAGCTATATCTCGGAAACCAAGCCTTGTAAATGGTTGCGGTAAAAAAAATCCTCTGTTATCTTTTTAATAGCTTTCCATAGGTGAAAACCAGAAGGTTCTGCGACGTCCGTTTTGGAAATATTGCAATCCAAAGTGATTCTTCTGATTTTCAACACAACGCTAAATCTGATTCCGATGGCTATATTTCCACAACCAAGCCTTGAAAAAATTGTAGTTTTTGGAATTTACTAAATTTAACGAAGAGCTTTCTATTATCGAAAACTAGAAGATTCTGTGAGGTCTGGTTTTCGAAATATTTCTATCCAAAGTGAACTTAGAACTGAATATCTATGCAGTATGGAAGCAAACGAAACAAAGTCTTCGGATGGAGATATCTCCGCAACCAAGGCTCGTAAGACGTTTTAGTTTTCAGTTCTGAACAGGAAATTGATAGACCTTTTCATTGATGTAACAATCAAACCAAATCATGACAACAAAATTTTGAGGATTTTTTAAAAAATTCCTCGGGTCCCCCCTGTCAAATAAAAATCATAAATTTTCCAATGTTTCTCAAACCCATCGAGACATACATCAAACGAAAGGTCTATTGAATTCCTGTACATCCATGCAAACCAAAAGCTTCTGCGTGGTCTGGTTCTCGAAATATTGCAATTCAAACAATCCAAAGCGATTCTTCTGATTTTCGACTTTTCCCTATCTAACAATGTCTTTGGGAAGCTATATCTCGGAAACCAAGCCTTGTAAATGGTTGCGGTAAAAAAAATCCTCTGTTATCTTTTCAATAGCTTTCCATAGGTGAAAACCAGAAGGTTCTGCGACGTCCCGTTTTGGAAATATTGCAATCCAAAGTGATTCTTCTGATTTTCAACACAACGCTAAATCTGATTCCGATGGCTATATTTCCACAACCAAGCCTTGAAAAAATTGTAGTTTTTGGAATTCACTAAATTTAACGAAGAGCTTTCTATTATTGAAAACTAGAAGATTCTGTGAGGTCTGGTTTTCGAAATATTTCTATCCAAAGTGAACTTAGAACTGAATATCTATGCAGTATGGAAGCAAACGAAACAAAGTCTTCGGATGGAGATATCTCCGCAACCAAGGCTCGTAAGACGTTTTAGTTTTCAGTTCTGAACAGGAAATTGATAGACCTTTTCATTGATGTAACAATCAAACCAAATCATGACAACAAAATTTTGAGGATTTTTTAAAAAATTCCTCGGGTCCCCCCTGTCAAATAAAAATCATAATTTTTCCAATGTTTCTCAAACCCATCGAGACATACATCAAACGAAAGGTCTATTGAATTCCTGTACATCCATGCAAACCAAAAGCTTCTGCGTGGTCTGGTTCTCGAAATATTGCAATTCAAACAATCCAAAGCGATTCTTCTGATTTTCGACTTTTCCCTATCTAACAATGTCTTTGGGAAGCTATATCTCGGAAACCAAGCCTTGTAAATGGTTGCGGTAAAAAAAATCCTCTGTTATCTTTTCAATAGCTTTCCATAGGTGAAAACCAGAAGGTTCTGCGACGTCCCGTTTTGGACATATTGCAATCCAAAGTAATTCTTCTGATTTTCAACACAACGCTAAATCTGATTCCGATGGCTATATTTCCACAACCAAGCCTTGAAAAAATTGTAGTTTTTGGAATTTACTAAATTTAACGAAGAGCTTTCTATTATCGAAAACTAGAAGATTCTGTGAGGTCTGGTTTTCGAAATATTTCTATCCAAAGTGAACTTAGAACTGAATATCTATGCAGTATGGAAGCAAACGAAACAAAGTCTTCGGATGGAGATATCTCCGCAACCAAGGCTCGTAAGACGTTCTAGTTTTCAGTTCTGAACAGGAAATTGATAGACCTTTTCATTGATGTAACAATCAAACCAAATCATGACAACAAAATTTTGAGGATTTTTTAAAAAATTCCTCGGGTCCCCCCTGTCAAATAAAAATCATAATTTTTCCAATGTTTCTCAAACCCATCGAGACATACATCAAACGAAAGGTCTATTCAATTCCTGTACATCCATGCAAACCAAAAGCTTCTGCGTGGTCTGGTTCTCGAAATATTGCAATTCAAACAATCCAAAGCGATTCTTCTGATTTTCGACTTTTCCCTATCTAACAATGTCTTTGGGAAGCTATATCTCGGAAACCAAGCCTTGTAAATGGTTGCGGTAAAAAAAATCCTCTGTTATCTTTTTAATAGCTTTCCATAGGTGAAAACCAGAAGGTTCTGCGACGTCCGTTTTGGAAATATTGCAATCCAAAGTGATTCTTCTGATTTTCAACACAACGCTAAATCTGATTCCGATGGCTATATTTCCACAACCAAGCCTTGAAAAAATTGTAGTTTTTGGAATTTACTAAATTTAACGAAGAGCTTTCTATTATCGAAAACTAGAAGATTCTGTGAGGTCTGGTTTTCGAAATATTTCTATCCAAAGTGAACTTAGAACTGAATATCTATGCAGTATGGAAGCAAACGAAACAAAGTCTTCGGATGGAGATATCTCCGCAACCAAGGCTCGTAAGACGTTTTAGTTTTCAGTTCTGAACAGGAAATTGATAGACCTTTTCATTGATGTAACAATCAAACCAAATCATGACAACAAAATTTTGAGGATTTTTTAAAAAATTCCTCGGGTCCCCCCTGTCAAATAAAAATCATAAATTTTCCAATGTTTCTCAAACCCATCGAGACATACATCAAACGAAAGGTCTATTGAATTCCTGTACATCCATGCAAACCAAAAGCTTCTGCGTGGTCTGGTTCTCGAAATATTGCAATTCAAACAATCCAAAGCGATTCTTCTGATTTTCGACTTTTCCCTATCAAACAATGTCTTTGGGAAGCTATATCTCGGAAACCAAGCCTTGTAAATGGTTGCGGTAAAAAAAATCTTCTGTTATCTTTTTAATAGCTTTCCATAGGTGAAAACCAGAAGGTTCTGCGACGTCCGGTTTTGGACATATTGCAATCCAAAGTAATTCTTCTGATTTTCAACACAACGCTAAATCTGATTCCGATGGCTATATTTCCACAACCAAGCCTTGAAAAAATTGTAGTTTTTGGAATTTACTAAATTTAACGAAGAGCTTTCTATTATCGAAAACTAGAAGATTCTGTGAGGTCTGGTTTTCGAAATATTTCTATCCAAAGTGAACTTAGAACTGAATATCTATGCAGTATGGAAGCAAACGAAACAAAGTCTTCGGATGGAGATATCTCCGCAACCAAGGCTCGTAAGACGTTCTAGTTTTCAGTTCTGAACAGGAAATTGATAGACCTTTTCATTGATGTAACAATCAAACCAAATCATGACAACAAAATTTTGAGGATTTTTTAAAAAATTCCTCGGGTCCCCCCTGTCAAATAAAAATCATAATTTTTCCAATGTTTCTCAAACCCATCGAGACATACATCAAACGAAAGGTCTATTCAATTCCTGTACATCCATGCAAACCAAAAGCTTCTGCGTGGTCTGGTTCTCGAAATATTGCAATTCAAACAATCCAAAGCGATTCTTCTGATTTTCGACTTTTCCCTATCTAACAATGTCTTTGGGAAGCTATATCTCGGAAACCAAGCCTTGTAAATGGTTGCGGTAAAAAAAATCCTCTGTTATCTTTTCAATAGCTTTCCATAGGTGAAAACCAGAAGGTTCTGCGACGTCCCGTTTTGGACATATTGCAATCCAAAGTAATTCTTCTGATTTTCAACACAACGCTAAATCTGATTCCGATGGCTATATTTCCACAACCAAGCCTTGAAAAAATTGTAGTTTTTGGAATTTACTAAATTTAACGAAGAGCTTTCTATTATCGAAAACTAGAAGATTCTGTGAGGTCTGGTTTTCGAAATATTTCTATCCAAAGTGAACTTAGAACTGAATATCTATGCAGTATGGAAGCAAACGAAACAAAGTCTTCGGATGGAGATATCTCCGCAACCAAGGCTCGTAAGACGTTCTAGTTTTCAGTTCTGAACAGGAAATTGATAGACCTTTTCATTGATGTAACAATCAAACCAAATCATGACAACAAAATTTTGAGGATTTTTTAAAAAATTCCTCGGGTCCCCCCTGTCAAATAAAAATCATAATTTTTCCAATGTTTCTCAAACCCATCGAGACATACATCAAACGAAAGGTCTATTCAATTCCTGTACATCCATGCAAACCAAAAGCTTCTGCGTGGTCTGGTTCTCGAAATATTGCAATTCAAACAATCCAAAGCGATTCTTCTGATTTTCGACTTTTCCCTATCTAACAATGTCTTTGGGAAGCTATATCTCGGAAACCAAGCCTTGTAAATGGTTGCGGTAAAAAAAATCCTCTGTTATCTTTTTAATAGCTTTCCATAGGTGAAAACCAGAAGGTTCTGCGACGTCCGTTTTGGAAATATTGCAATCCAAAGTGATTCTTCTGATTTTCAACACAACGCTAAATCTGATTCCGATGGCTATATTTCCACAACCAAGCCTTGAAAAAATTGTAGTTTTTGGAATTTACTAAATTTAACGAAGAGCTTTCTATTATCGAAAACTAGAAGATTCTGTGAGGTCTGGTTTTCGAAATATTTCTATCCAAAGTGAACTTAGAACTGAATATCTATGCAGTATGGAAGCAAACGAAACAAAGTCTTCGGATGAAGATATCTCCGCAACCAAGGCTCGTAAGACGTTTTAGTTTTCAGTTCTGAACAGGAAATTGATAGACCTTTTCATTGATGTAACAATCAAACCAAATCATGACAACAAAATTTTGAGGATTTTTTAAAAAATTCCTCGGGTCCCCCCTGTCAAATAAAAATCATAAATTTTCCAATGTTTCTCAAACCCATCGAGACATACATCAAACGAAAGGTCTATTGAATTCCTGTACATCCATGCAAACCAAAAGCTTCTGCGTGGTCTGGTTCTCGAAATATTGCAATTCAAACAATCCAAAGCGATTCTTCTGATTTTCGACTTTTCCCTATCTAACAATGTCTTTGGGAAGCTATATCTCGGAAACCAAGCCTTGTAAATGGTTGCGGTAAAAAAAATCCTCTGTTATCTTTTCAATAGCTTTCCATAGGTGAAAACCAGAAGGTTCTGCGACGTCCCGTTTTGGAAATATTGCAATCCAAAGTGATTCTTCTGATTTTCAACACAACGCTAAATCTGATTCCGATGGCTATATTTCCACAACCAAGCCTTGAAAAAATTGTAGTTTTTGGAATTCACTAAATTTAACGAAGAGCTTTCTATTATTGAAAACTAGAAGATTCTGTGAGGTCTGGTTTTCGAAATATTTCTATCCAAAGTGAACTTAGAACTGAATATCTATGCAGTATGGAAGCAAACGAAACAAAGTCTTCGGATGGAGATATCTCCGCAACCAAGGCTCGTAAGACGTTTTAGTTTTCAGTTCTGAACAGGAAATTGATAGACCTTTTCATTGATGTAACAATCAAACCAAATCATGACAACAAAATTTTGAGGATTTTTTAAAAAATTCCTCGGGTCCCCCCTGTCAAATAAAAATCATAATGTTTCTCAAACCCATCGAGACATACATCAAACGAAAGGTCTATTGAATTCCTGTACATCCATGCAAACCAAAAGCTTCTGCGTGGTCTGGTTCTCGAAATATTGCAATTCAAACAATCCAAAGCGATTCTTCTGATTTTCGACTTTTCCCTATCTAACAATGTCTTTGGGAAGCTATATCTCGGAAACCAAGCCTTGTAAATGGTTGCGGTAAAAAAAATCCTCTGTTATCTTTTTAATAGCTTTCCATAGGTGAAAACCAGAAGGTTCTGCGACGTCCCGTTTTGGAAATATTGCAATCCAAAGTGATTCTTCTGATTTTCAACACAACGCTAAATCTGATTCCGATGGCTATATTTCCACAACCAAGCCTTGAAAAAATTGTAGTTTTTGGAATTCACTAAATTTAACGAAGAGCTTTCTATTATTGAAAACTAGAAGATTCTGTGAGGTCTGGTTTTCGAAATATTTCTATCCAAAGTGAACTTAGAACTGAATATCTATGCAGTATGGAAGCAAACGAAACAAAGTCTTCGGATGGAGATATCTCCGCAACCAAGGCTCGTAAGACGTTCTAGTTTTCAGTTCTGAACAGGAAATTGATAGACCTTTTCATTGATGTAACAATCAAACCAAATCATGACAACAAAATTTTGAGGATTTTTTAAAAAATTCCTCGGGTCCCCCCTGTCAAATAAAAATCATAATTTTTCCAATGTTTCTCAAACCCATCGAGACATACATCAAACGAAAGGTCTATTCAATTCCTGTACATCCATGCAAACCAAAAGCTTCTGCGTGGTCTGGTTCTCGAAATATTGCAATTCAAACAATCCAAAGCGATTCTTCTGATTTTCGACTTTTCCCTATCTAACAATGTCTTTGGGAAGCTATATCTCGGAAACCAAGCCTTGTAAATGGTTGCGGTAAAAAAAATCCTCTGTTATCTTTTTAATAGCTTTCCATAGGTGAAAACCAGAAGGTTCTGCGACGTCCGTTTTGGAAATATTGCAATCCAAAGTGATTCTTCTGATTTTCAACACAACGCTAAATCTGATTCCGATGGCTATATTTCCACAACCAAGCCTTGAAAAAATTGTAGTTTTTGGAATTTACTAAATTTAACGAAGAGCTTTCTATTATCGAAAACTAGAAGATTCTGTGAGGTCTGGTTTTCGAAATATTTCTATCCAAAGTGAACTTAGAACTGAATATCTATGCAGTATGGAAGCAAACGAAACAAAGTCTTCGGATGGAGATATCTCCGCAACCAAGGCTCGTAAGACGTTTTAGTTTTCAGTTCTGAACAGGAAATTGATAGACCTTTTCATTGATGTAACAATCAAACCAAATCATGACAACAAAATTTTGAGGATTTTTTAAAAAATTCCTCGGGTCCCCCCTGTCAAATAAAAATCATAAATTTTCCAATGTTTCTCAAACCCATCGAGACATACATCAAACGAAAGGTCTATTGAATTCCTGTACATCCATGCAAACCAAAAGCTTCTGCGTGGTCTGGTTCTCGAAATATTGCAATTCAAACAATCCAAAGCGATTCTTCTGATTTTCGACTTTTCCCTATCTAACAATGTCTTTGGGAAGCTATATCTCGGAAACCAAGCCTTGTAAATGGTTGCGGTAAAAAAAATCCTCTGTTATCTTTTTAATAGCTTTCCATAGGTGAAAACCAGAAGGTTCTGCGACGTCCCGTTTTGGAAATATTGCAATCCAAAGTGATTCTTCTGATTTTCAACACAACGCTAAATCTGATTCCGATGGCTATATTTCCACAACCAAGCCTTGAAAAAATTGTAGTTTTTGGAATTCACTAAATTTAACGAAGAGCTTTCTATTATTGAAAACTAGAAGATTCTGTGAGGTCTGGTTTTCGAAATATTTCTATCCAAAGTGAACTTAGAACTGAATATCTATGCAGTATGGAAGCAAACGAAACAAAGTCTTCGGATGGAGATATCTCCGCAACCAAGGCTCGTAAGACGTTCTAGTTTTCAGTTCTGAACAGGAAATTGATAGACCTTTTCATTGATGTAACAATCAAACCAAATCATGACAACAAAATTTTGAGGATTTTTTAAAAAATTCCTCGGGTCCCCCCTGTCAAATAAAAATCATAAATTTTCCAATGTTTCTCAAACCCATCGAGACATACATCAAACGAAAGGTCTATTGAATTCCTGTACATCCATGCAAACCAAAAGCTTCTGCGTGGTCTGGTTCTCGAAATATTGCAATTCAAACAATCCAAAGCGATTCTTCTGATTTTCGACTTTTCCCTATCTAACAATGTCTTTGGGAAGCTATATCTCGGAAACCAAGCCTTGTAAATGGTTGCGGTAAAAAAAATCTTCTGTTATCTTTTTAATAGCTTTCCATAGGTGAAAACCAGAAGGTTCTGCGACGTCCGGTTTTGGACATATTGCAATCCAAAGTAATTCTTCTGATTTTCAACACAACGCTAAATCTGATTCCGATGGCTATATTTCCACAACCAAGCCTTGAAAAAATTGTAGTTTTTGGAATTTACTAAATTTAACGAAGAGCTTTCTATTATCGAAAACTAGAAGATTCTGTGAGGTCTGGTTTTCGAAATATTTCTATCCAAAGTGAACTTAGAACTGAATATCTATGCAGTATGGAAGCAAACGAAACAAAGTCTTCGGATGGAGATATCTCCGCAACCAAGGCTCGTAAGACGTTCTAGTTTTCAGTTCTGAACAGGAAATTGATAGACCTTTTCATTGATGTAACAATCAAACCAAATCATGACAACAAAATTTTGAGGATTTTTTAAAAAATTCCTCGGGTCCCCCCTGTCAAATAAAAATCATAATTTTTCCAATGTTTCTCAAACCCATCGAGACATACATCAAACGAAAGGTCTATTGAATTCCTGTACATCCATGCAAACCAAAAGCTTCTGCGTGGTCTGGTTCTCGAAATATTGCAATTCAAACAATCCAAAGCGATTCTTCTGATTTTCGACTTTTCCCTATCTAACAATGTCTTTGGGAAGCTATATCTCGGAAACCAAGCCTTGTAAATGGTTGCGGTAAAAAAAATCCTCTGTTATCTTTTCAATAGCTTTCCATAGGTGAAAACCAGAAGGTTCTGCGACGTCCCGTTTTGGAAATATTGCAATCCAAAGTGATTCTTCTGATTTTCAACACAACGCTAAATCTGATTCCGATGGCTATATTTCCACAACCAAGCCTTGAAAAAATTGTAGTTTTTGGAATTCACTAAATTTAACGAAGAGCTTTCTATTATTGAAAACTAGAAGATTCTGTGAGGTCTGGTTTTCGAAATATTTCTATCCAAAGTGAACTTAGAACTGAATATCTATGCAGTATGGAAGCAAACGAAACAAAGTCTTCGGATGGAGATATCTCCGCAACCAAGGCTCGTAAGACGTTCTAGTTTTCAGTTCTGAACAGGAAATTGATAGACCTTTTCATTGATGTAACAATCAAACCAAATCATGACAACAAAATTTTGAGGATTTTTTAAAAAATTCCTCGGGTCCCCCCTGTCAAATAAAAATCATAAATTTTCCAATGTTTCTCAAACCCATCGAGACATACATCAAACGAAAGGTCTATTGAATTCCTGTACATCCATGCAAACCAAAAGCTTCTGCGTGGTCTGGTTCTCGAAATATTGCAATTCAAACAATCCAAAGCGATTCTTCTGATTTTCGACTTTTCCCTATCTAACAATGTCTTTGGGAAGCTATATCTCGGAAACCAAGCCTTGTAAATGGTTGCGGTAAAAAAAATCCTCTGTTATCTTTTTAATAGCTTTCCATAGGTGAAAACCAGAAGGTTCTGCGACGTCCCGTTTTGGAAATATTGCAATCCAAAGTGATTCTTCTGATTTTCAACACAACGCTAAATCTGATTCCGATGGCTATATTTCCACAACCAAGCCTTGAAAAAATTGTAGTTTTTGGAATTCACTAAATTTAACGAAGAGCTTTCTATTATTGAAAACTAGAAGATTCTGTGAGGTCTGGTTTTCGAAATATTTCTATCCAAAGTGAACTTAGAACTGAATATCTATGCAGTATGGAAGCAAACGAAACAAAGTCTTCGGATGGAGATATCTCCGCAACCAAGGCTCGTAAGACGTTCTAGTTTTCAGTTCTGAACAGGAAATTGATAGACCTTTTCATTGATGTAACAATCAAACCAAATCATGACAACAAAATTTTGAGGATTTTTTAAAAAATTCCTCGGGTCCCCCCTGTCAAATAAAAATCATAAATTTTCCAATGTTTCTCAAACCCATCGAGACATACATCAAACGAAAGGTCTATTGAATTCCTGTACATCCATGCAAACCAAAAGCTTCTGCGTGGTCTGGTTCTCGAAATATTGCAATTCAAACAATCCAAAGCGATTCTTCTGATTTTCGACTTTTCCCTATCTAACAATGTCTTTGGGAAGCTATATCTCGGAAACCAAGCCTTGTAAATGGTTGCGGTAAAAAAAATCTTCTGTTATCTTTTTAATAGCTTTCCATAGGTGAAAACCAGAAGGTTCTGCGACGTCCGGTTTTGGACATATTGCAATCCAAAGTAATTCTTCTGATTTTCAACACAACGCTAAATCTGATTCCGATGGCTATATTTCCACAACCAAGCCTTGAAAAAATTGTAGTTTTTGGAATTTACTAAATTTAACGAAGAGCTTTCTATTATCGAAAACTAGAAGATTCTGTGAGGTCTGGTTTTCGAAATATTTCTATCCAAAGTGAACTTAGAACTGAATATCTATGCAGTATGGAAGCAAACGAAACAAAGTCTTCGGATGGAGATATCTCCGCAACCAAGGCTCGTAAGACGTTCTAGTTTTCAGTTCTGAACAGGAAATTGATAGACCTTTTCATTGATGTAACAATCAAACCAAATCATGACAACAAAATTTTGAGGATTTTTTAAAAAATTCCTCGGGTCCCCCCTGTCAAATAAAAATCATAATTTTTCCAATGTTTCTCAAACCCATCGAGACATACATCAAACGAAAGGTCTATTGAATTCCTGTACATCCATGCAAACCAAAAGCTTCTGCGTGGTCTGGTTCTCGAAATATTGCAATTCAAACAATCCAAAGCGATTCTTCTGATTTTCGACTTTTCCCTATCTAACAATGTCTTTGGGAAGCTATATCTCGGAAACCAAGCCTTGTAAATGGTTGCGGTAAAAAAAATCCTCTGTTATCTTTTCAATAGCTTTCCATAGGTGAAAACCAGAAGGTTCTGCGACGTCCCGTTTTGGAAATATTGCAATCCAAAGTGATTCTTCTGATTTTCAACACAACGCTAAATCTGATTCCGATGGCTATATTTCCACAACCAAGCCTTGAAAAAATTGTAGTTTTTGGAATTCACTAAATTTAACGAAGAGCTTTCTATTATTGAAAACTAGAAGATTCTGTGAGGTCTGGTTTTCGAAATATTTCTATCCAAAGTGAACTTAGAACTGAATATCTATGCAGTATGGAAGCAAACGAAACAAAGTCTTCGGATGGAGATATCTCCGCAACCAAGGCTCGTAAGACGTTCTAGTTTTCAGTTCTGAACAGGAAATTGATAGACCTTTTCATTGATGTAACAATCAAACCAAATCATGACAACAAAATTTTGAGGATTTTTTAAAAAATTCCTCGGGTCCCCCCTGTCAAATAAAAATCATAATTTTTCCAATGTTTCTCAAACCCATCGAGACATACATCAAACGAAAGGTCTATTCAATTCCTGTACATCCATGCAAACCAAAAGCTTCTGCGTGGTCTGGTTCTCGAAATATTGCAATTCAAACAATCCAAAGCGATTCTTCTGATTTTCGACTTTTCCCTATCTAACAATGTCTTTGGGAAGCTATATCTCGGAAACCAAGCCTTGTAAATGGTTGCGGTAAAAAAAATCCTCTGTTATCTTTTTAATAGCTTTCCATAGGTGAAAACCAGAAGGTTCTGCGACGTCCCGTTTTGGAAATATTGCAATCCAAAGTGATTCTTCTGATTTTCAACACAACGCTAAATCTGATTCCGATGGCTATATTTCCACAACCAAGCCTTGAAAAAATTGTAGTTTTTGGAATTCACTAAATTTAACGAAGAGCTTTCTATTATTGAAAACTAGAAGATTCTGTGAGGTCTGGTTTTCGAAATATTTCTATCCAAAGTGAACTTAGAACTGAATATCTATGCAGTATGGAAGCAAACGAAACAAAGTCTTCGGATGGAGATATCTCCGCAACCAAGGCTCGTAAGACGTTCTAGTTTTCAGTTCTGAACAGGAAATTGATAGACCTTTTCATTGATGTAACAATCAAACCAAATCATGACAACAAAATTTTGAGGATTTTTTAAAAAATTCCTCGGGTCCCCCCTGTCAAATAAAAATCATAATTTTTCCAATGTTTCTCAAACCCATCGAGACATACATCAAACGAAAGGTCTATTCAATTCCTGTACATCCATGCAAACCAAAAGCTTCTGCGTGGTCTGGTTCTCGAAATATTGCAATTCAAACAATCCAAAGCGATTCTTCTGATTTTCGACTTTTCCCTATCTAACAATGTCTTTGGGAAGCTATATCTCGGAAACCAAGCCTTGTAAATGGTTGCGGTAAAAAAAATCCTCTGTTATCTTTTTAATAGCTTTCCATAGGTGAAAACCAGAAGGTTCTGCGACGTCCGTTTTGGAAATATTGCAATCCAAAGTGATTCTTCTGATTTTCAACACAACGCTAAATCTGATTCCGATGGCTATATTTCCACAACCAAGCCTTGAAAAAATTGTAGTTTTTGGAATTCACTAAATTTAACGAAGAGCTTTCTATTATTGAAAACTAGAAGATTCTGTGAGGTCTGGTTTTCGAAATATTTCTATCCAAAGTGAACTTAGAACTGAATATCTATGCAGTATGGAAGCAAACGAAACAAAGTCTTCGGATGGAGATATCTCCGCAACCAAGGCTCGTAAGACGTTTTAGTTTTCAGTTCTGAACAGGAAATTGATAGACCTTTTCATTGATGTAACAATCAAACCAAATCATGACAACAAACTTTTGAGGATTTTTTAAAAAATTCCTCGGGTCCCCCCTGTCAAATAAAAATCATAATTTTTCCAATGTTTCTCAAACCCATCGAGACATACATCAAACGAAAGGTCTATTCAATTCCTGTACATCCATGCAAACCAAAAGCTTCTGCGTGGTCTGGTTCTCGAAATATTGCAATTCAAACAATCCAAAGCGATTCTTCTGATTTTCGACTTTTCCCTATCTAACAATGTCTTTGGGAAGCTATATCTCGGAAACCAAGCCTTGTAAATGGTTGCGGTAAAAAAAATCCTCTGTTATCTTTTTAATAGCTTTCCATAGGTGAAAACCAGAAGGTTCTGCGACGTCCCGTTTTGGAAATATTGCAATCCAAAGTGATTCTTCTGATTTTCAACACAACGCTAAATCTGATTCCGATGGCTATATTTCCACAACCAAGCCTTGAAAAAATTGTAGTTTTTGGAATTCACTAAATTTAACGAAGAGCTTTCTATTATTGAAAACTAGAAGATTCTGTGAGGTCTGGTTTTCGAAATATTTCTATCCAAAGTGAACTTAGAACTGAATATCTATGCAGTATGGAAGCAAACGAAACAAAGTCTTCGGATGGAGATATCTCCGCAACCAAGGCTCGTAAGACGTTCTAGTTTTCAGTTCTGAACAGGAAATTGATAGACCTTTTCATTGATGTAACAATCAAACCAAATCATGACAACAAAATTTTGAGGATTTTTTAAAAAATTCCTCGGGTCCCCCCTGTCAAATAAAAATCATAATTTTTCCAATGTTTCTCAAACCCATCGAGACATACATCAAACGAAAGGTCTATTCAATTCCTGTACATCCATGCAAACCAAAAGCTTCTGCGTGGTCTGGTTCTCGAAATATTGCAATTCAAACAATCCAAAGCGATTCTTCTGATTTTCGACTTTTCCCTATCTAACAATGTCTTTGGGAAGCTATATCTCGGAAACCAAGCCTTGTAAATGGTTGCGGTAAAAAAAATCCTCTGTTATCTTTTCAATAGCTTTCCATAGGTGAAAACCAGAAGGTTCTGCGACGTCCCGTTTTGGAAATATTGCAATCCAAAGTGATTCTTCTGATTTTCAACACAACGCTAAATCTGATTCCGATGGCTATATTTCCACAACCAAGCCTTGAAAAAATTGTAGTTTTTGGAATTCACTAAATTTAACGAAGAGCTTTCTATTATTGAAAACTAGAAGATTCTGTGAGGTCTGGTTTTCGAAATATTTCTATCCAAAGTGAACTTAGAACTGAATATCTATGCAGTATGGAAGCAAACGAAACAAAGTCTTCGGATGGAGATATCTCCGCAACCAAGGCTCGTAAGACGTTTTAGTTTTCAGTTCTGAACAGGAAATTGATAGACCTTTTCATTGATGTAACAATCAAACCAAATCATGACAACAAAATTTTGAGGATTTTTTAAAAAATTCCTCGGGTCCCCCCTGTCAAATAAAAATCATAAATTTTCCAATGTTTCTCAAACCCATCGAGACATACATCAAACGAAAGGTCTATTGAATTCCTGTACATCCATGCAAACCAAAAGCTTCTGCGTGGTCTGGTTCTCGAAATATTGCAATTCAAACAATCCAAAGCGATTCTTCTGATTTTCGACTTTTCCCTATCTAACAATGTCTTTGGGAAGCTATATCTCGGAAACCAAGCCTTGTAAATGGTTGCGGTAAAAAAAATCCTCTGTTATCTTTTCAATAGCTTTCCATAGGTGAAAACCAGAAGGTTCTGCGACGTCCGTTTTGGAAATATTGCAATCCAAAGTGATTCTTCTGATTTTCAACACAACGCTAAATCTGATTCCGATGGCTATATTTCCACAACCAAGCCTTGAAAAAATTGTAGTTTTTGGAATTCACTAAATTTAACGAAGAGCTTTCTATTATTGAAAACTAGAAGATTCTGTGAGGTCTGGTTTTCGAAATATTTCTATCCAAAGTGAACTTAGAACTGAATATCTATGCAGTATGGAAGCAAACGAAACAAAGTCTTCGGATGGAGATATCTCCGCAACCAAGGCTCGTAAGACGTTTTAGTTTTCAGTTCTGAACAGGAAATTGATAGACCTTTTCATTGATGTAACAATCAAACCAAATCATGACAACAAACTTTTGAGGATTTTTTAAAAAATTCCTCGGGTCCCCCCTGTCAAATAAAAATCATAATTTTTCCAATGTTTCTCAAACCCATCGAGACATACATCAAACGAAAGGTCTATTCAATTCCTGTACATCCATGCAAACCAAAAGCTTCTGCGTGGTCTGGTTCTCGAAATATTGCAATTCAAACAATCCAAAGCGATTCTTCTGATTTTCGACTTTTCCCTATCTAACAATGTCTTTGGGAAGCTATATCTCGGAAACCAAGCCTTGTAAATGGTTGCGGTAAAAAAAATCCTCTGTTATCTTTTTAATAGCTTTCCATAGGTGAAAACCAGAAGGTTCTGCGACGTCCCGTTTTGGAAATATTGCAATCCAAAGTGATTCTTCTGATTTTCAACACAACGCTAAATCTGATTCCGATGGCTATATTTCCACAACCAAGCCTTGAAAAAATTGTAGTTTTTGGAATTCACTAAATTTAACGAAGAGCTTTCTATTATTGAAAACTAGAAGATTCTGTGAGGTCTGGTTTTCGAAATATTTCTATCCAAAGTGAACTTAGAACTGAATATCTATGCAGTATGGAAGCAAACGAAACAAAGTCTTCGGATGGAGATATCTCCGCAACCAAGGCTCGTAAGACGTTCTAGTTTTCAGTTCTGAACAGGAAATTGATAGACCTTTTCATTGATGTAACAATCAAACCAAATCATGACAACAAAATTTTGAGGATTTTTTAAAAAATTCCTCGGGTCCCCCCTGTCAAATAAAAATCATAATTTTTCCAATGTTTCTCAAACCCATCGAGACATACATCAAACGAAAGGTCTATTCAATTCCTGTACATCCATGCAAACCAAAAGCTTCTGCGTGGTCTGGTTCTCGAAATATTGCAATTCAAACAATCCAAAGCGATTCTTCTGATTTTCGACTTTTCCCTATCTAACAATGTCTTTGGGAAGCTATATCTCGGAAACCAAGCCTTGTAAATGGTTGCGGTAAAAAAAATCCTCTGTTATCTTTTCAATAGCTTTCCATAGGTGAAAACCAGAAGGTTCTGCGACGTCCCGTTTTGGAAATATTGCAATCCAAAGTGATTCTTCTGATTTTCAACACAACGCTAAATCTGATTCCGATGGCTATATTTCCACAACCAAGCCTTGAAAAAATTGTAGTTTTTGGAATTCACTAAATTTAACGAAGAGCTTTCTATTATTGAAAACTAGAAGATTCTGTGAGGTCTGGTTTTCGAAATATTTCTATCCAAAGTGAACTTAGAACTGAATATCTATGCAGTATGGAAGCAAACGAAACAAAGTCTTCGGATGGAGATATCTCCGCAACCAAGGCTCGTAAGACGTTCTAGTTTTCAGTTCTGAACAGGAAATTGATAGACCTTTTCATTGATGTAACAATCAAACCAAATCATGACAACAAAATTTTGAGGATTTTTTAAAAAATTCCTCGGGTCCCCCCTGTCAAATAAAAATCATAAATTTTCCAATGTTTCTCAAACCCATCGAGACATACATCAAACGAAAGGTCTATTGAATTCCTGTACATCCATGCAAACCAAAAGCTTCTGCGTGGTCTGGTTCTCGAAATATTGCAATTCAAACAATCCAAAGCGATTCTTCTGATTTTCGACTTTTCCCTATCTAACAATGTCTTTGGGAAGCTATATCTCGGAAACCAAGCCTTGTAAATGGTTGCGGTAAAAAAAATCTTCTGTTATCTTTTTAATAGCTTTCCATAGGTGAAAACCAGAAGGTTCTGCGACGTCCGGTTTTGGACATATTGCAATCCAAAGTAATTCTTCTGATTTTCAACACAACGCTAAATCTGATTCCGATGGCTATATTTCCACAACCAAGCCTTGAAAAAATTGTAGTTTTTGGAATTTACTAAATTTAACGAAGAGCTTTCTATTATCGAAAACTAGAAGATTCTGTGAGGTCTGGTTTTCGAAATATTTCTATCCAAAGTGAACTTAGAACTGAATATCTATGCAGTATGGAAGCAAACGAAACAAAGTCTTCGGATGGAGATATCTCCGCAACCAAGGCTCGTAAGACGTTCTAGTTTTCAGTTCTGAACAGGAAATTGATAGACCTTTTCATTGATGTAACAATCAAACCAAATCATGACAACAAAATTTTGAGGATTTTTTAAAAAATTCCTCGGGTCCCCCCTGTCAAATAAAAATCATAATTTTTCCAATGTTTCTCAAACCCATCGAGACATACATCAAACGAAAGGTCTATTCAATTCCTGTACATCCATGCAAACCAAAAGCTTCTGCGTGGTCTGGTTCTCGAAATATTGCAATTCAAACAATCCAAAGCGATTCTTCTGATTTTCGACTTTTCCCTATCTAACAATGTCTTTGGGAAGCTATATCTCGGAAACCAAGCCTTGTAAATGGTTGCGGTAAAAAAAATCCTCTGTTATCTTTTCAATAGCTTTCCATAGGTGAAAACCAGAAGGTTCTGCGACGTCCCGTTTTGGACATATTGCAATCCAAAGTAATTCTTCTGATTTTCAACACAACGCTAAATCTGATTCCGATGGCTATATTTCCACAACCAAGCCTTGAAAAAATTGTAGTTTTTGGAATTTACTAAATTTAACGAAGAGCTTTCTATTATCGAAAACTAGAAGATTCTGTGAGGTCTGGTTTTCGAAATATTTCTATCCAAAGTGAACTTAGAACTGAATATCTATGCAGTATGGAAGCAAACGAAACAAAGTCTTCGGATGGAGATATCTCCGCAACCAAGGCTCGTAAGATGTTCTAGTTTTCAGTTCTGAACAGGAAATTGATAGACCTTTTCATTGATGTAACAATCAAACCAAATCATGACAACAAAATTTTGAGGATTTTTTAAAAAATTCCTCGGGTCCCCCCTGTCAAATAAAAATCATAATTTTTCCAATGTTTCTCAAACCCATCGAGACATACATCAAACGAAAGGTCTATTCAATTCCTGTACATCCATGCAAACCAAAAGCTTCTGCGTGGTCTGGTTCTCGAAATATTGCAATTCAAACAATCCAAAGCGATTCTTCTGATTTTCGACTTTTCCCTATCTAACAATGTCTTTGGGAAGCTATATCTCGGAAACCAAGCCTTGTAAATGGTTGCGGTAAAAAAAATCCTCTGTTATCTTTTTAATAGCTTTCCATAGGTGAAAACCAGAAGGTTCTGCGACGTCCGTTTTGGAAATATTGCAATCCAAAGTGATTCTTCTGATTTTCAACACAACGCTAAATCTGATTCCGATGGCTATATTTCCACAACCAAGCCTTGAAAAAATTGTAGTTTTTGGAATTTACTAAATTTAACGAAGAGCTTTCTATTATCGAAAACTAGAAGATTCTGTGAGGTCTGGTTTTCGAAATATTTCTATCCAAAGTGAACTTAGAACTGAATATCTATGCAGTATGGAAGCAAACGAAACAAAGTCTTCGGATGGAGATATCTCCGCAACCAAGGCTCGTAAGACGTTTTAGTTTTCAGTTCTGAACAGGAAATTGATAGACCTTTTCATTGATGTAACAATCAAACCAAATCATGACAACAAAATTTTGAGGATTTTTTAAAAAATTCCTCGGGTCCCCCCTGTCAAATAAAAATCATAAATTTTCCAATGTTTCTCAAACCCATCGAGACATACATCAAACGAAAGGTCTATTGAATTCCTGTACATCCATGCAAACCAAAAGCTTCTGCGTGGTCTGGTTCTCGAAATATTGCAATTCAAACAATCCAAAGCGATTCTTCTGATTTTCGACTTTTCCCTATCTAACAATGTCTTTGGGAAGCTATATCTCGGAAACCAAGCCTTGTAAATGGTTGCGGTAAAAAAAATCTTCTGTTATCTTTTCAATAGCTTTCCATAGGTGAAAACCAGAAGGTTCTGCGACGTCCCGTTTTGGAAATATTGCAATCCAAAGTGATTCTTCTGATTTTCAACACAACGCTAAATCTGATTCCGATGGCTATATTTCCACAACCAAGCCTTGAAAAAATTGTAGTTTTTGGAATTCACTAAATTTAACGAAGAGCTTTCTATTATTGAAAACTAGAAGATTCTGTGAGGTCTGGTTTTCGAAATATTTCTATCCAAAGTGAACTTAGAACTGAATATCTATGCAGTATGGAAGCAAACGAAACAAAGTCTTCGGATGGAGATATCTCCGCAACCAAGGCTCGTAAGACGTTTTAGTTTTCAGTTCTGAACAGGAAATTGATAGACCTTTTCATTGATGTAACAATCAAACCAAATCATGACAACAAAATTTTGAGGATTTTTTAAAAAATTCCTCGGGTCCCCCCTGTCAAATAAAAATCATAATTTTTCCAATGTTTCTCAAACCCATCGAGACATACATCAAACGAAAGGTCTATTCAATTCCTGTACATCCATGCAAACCAAAAGCTTCTGCGTGGTCTGGTTCTCGAAATATTGCAATTCAAACAATCCAAAGCGATTCTTCTGATTTTCGACTTTTCCCTATCTAACAATGTCTTTGGGAAGCTATATCTCGGAAACCAAGCCTTGTAAATGGTTGCGGTAAAAAAAATCCTCTGTTATCTTTTTAATAGCTTTCCATAGGTGAAAACCAGAAGGTTCTGCGACGTCCCGTTTTGGAAATATTGCAATCCAAAGTGATTCTTCTGATTTTCAACACAACGCTAAATCTGATTCCGATGGCTATATTTCCACAACCAAGCCTTGAAAAAATTGTAGTTTTTGGAATTCACTAAATTTAACGAAGAGCTTTCTATTATTGAAAACTAGAAGATTCTGTGAGGTCTGGTTTTCGAAATATTTCTATCCAAAGTGAACTTAGAACTGAATATCTATGCAGTATGGAAGCAAACGAAACAAAGTCTTCGGATGGAGATATCTCCGCAACCAAGGCTCGTAAGACGTTCTAGTTTTCAGTTCTGAATAGGAAATTGATAGACCTTTTCATTGATGTAACAATCAAACCAAATCATGACAACAAAATTTTGAGGATTTTTTAAAAAATTCCTCGGGTCCCCCCTGTCAAATAAAAATCATAAATTTTCCAATGTTTCTCAAACCCATCGAGACATACATCAAACGAAAGGTCTATTCAATTCCTGTACATCCATGCAAACCAAAAGCTTCTGCGTGGTCTGGTTCTCGAAATATTGCAATTCAAACAATCCAAAGCGATTCTTCTGATTTTCGACTTTTCCCTATCTAACAATGTCTTTGGGAAGCTATATCTCGGAAACCAAGCCTTGTAAATGGTTGCGGTAAAAAAAATCCTCTGTTATCTTTTTAATAGCTTTCCATAGGTGAAAACCAGAAGGTTCTGCGACGTCCCGTTTTGGAAATATTGCAATCCAAAGTGATTCTTCTGATTTTCAACACAACGCTAAATCTGATTCCGATGGCTATATTTCCACAACCAAGCCTTGAAAAAATTGTAGTTTTTGGAATTCACTAAATTTAACGAAGAGCTTTCTATTATTGAAAACTAGAAGATTCTGTGAGGTCTGGTTTTCGAAATATTTCTATCCAAAGTGAACTTAGAACTGAATATCTATGCAGTATGGAAGCAAACGAAACAAAGTCTTCGGATGGAGATATCTCCGCAACCAAGGCTCGTAAGACGTTTTAGTTTTCAGTTCTGAACAGGAAATTGATAGACCTTTTCATTGATGTAACAATCAAACCAAATCATGACAACAAAATTTTGAGGATTTTTTAAAAAATTCCTCGGGTCCCCCCTGTCAAATAAAAATCATAATTTTTCCAATGTTTCTCAAACCCATCGAGACATACATCAAACGAAAGGTCTATTGAATTCCTGTACATCCATGCAAACCAAAAGCTTCTGCGTGGTCTGGTTCTCGAAATATTGCAATTCAAACAATCCAAAGCGATTCTTCTGATTTTCGACTTTTCCCTATCTAACAATGTCTTTGGGAAGCTATATCTCGGAAACCAAGCCTTGTAAATGGTAGCGGTAAAAAAAATCCTCTGTTATCTTTTTAATAGCTTTCCATAGGTGAAAACCAGAAGGTTCTGCGACGTCCCGTTTTGGAAATATTGCAATCCAAAGTGATTCTTCTGATTTTCAACACAACGCTAAATCTGATTCCGATGGCTATATTTCCACAACCAAGCCTTGAAAAAATTGTAGTTTTTGGAATTCACTAAATTTAACGAAGAGCTTTCTATTATTGAAAACTAGAAGATTCTGTGAGGTCTGGTTTTCGAAATATTTCTATCCAAAGTGAACTTAGAACTGAATATCTATGCAGTATGGAAGCAAACGAAACAAAGTCTTCGGATGGAGATATCTCCGCAACCAAGGCTCGTAAGACGTTTTAGTTTTCAGTTCTGAACAGAAAATTGATAGACCTTTTCATTGATGTAACAATCAAACCAAATCATGACAACAAAATTTTGAGGATTTTTTAAAAAATTCCTCGGGTCCCCCCTGTCAAATAAAAATCATAATTTTTCCAATGTTTCTCAAACCCATCGAGACATACATCAAACGAAAGGTCTATTGAATTCCTGTACATCCATGCAAACCAAAAGCTTCTGCGTGGTCTGGTTCTCGAAATATTGCAATTCAAACAATCCAAAGCGATTCTTCTGATTTTCGACTTTTCCCTATCTAACAATGTCTTTGGGAAGCTATATCTCGGAAACCAAGCCTTGTAAATGGTTGCGGTAAAAAAAATCCTCTGTTATCTTTTTAATAGCTTTCCATAGGTGAAAACCAGAAGGTTCTGCGACGTCCGGTTTTGGAAATATTGCAATCCAAAGTGATTCTTCTGATTTTCAACACAACGCTAAATCTGATTCCGATGGCTATATTTCCACAACCAAGCCTTGAAAAAATTGTAGTTTTTGGAATTCACTAAATTTAACGAAGAGCTTTCTATTATTGAAAACTAGAAGATTCTGTGAGGTCTGGTTTTCGAAATATTTCTATCCAAAGTGAACTTAGAACTGAATATCTATGCAGTATGGAAGCAAACGAAACAAAGTCTTCGGATGGAGATATCTCCGCAACCAAGGCTCGTAAGACGTTTTAGTTTTCAGTTCTGAACAGAAAATTGATAGACCTTTTCATTGATGTAACAATCAAACCAAATCATGACAACAAAATTTTGAGGATTTTTTAAAAAATTCCTCGGGTCCCCCCTGTCAAATAAAAATCATAATTTTTCCAATGTTTCTCAAACCCATCGAGACATACATCAAACGAAAGGTCTATTCAATTCCTGTACATCCATGCAAACCAAAAGCTTCTGCGTGGTCTGGTTCTCGAAATATTGCAATTCAAACAATCCAAAGCGATTCTTCTGATTTTCGACTTTTCCCTATCTAACAATGTCTTTGGGAAGCTATATCTCGGAAACCAAGCCTTGTAAATGGTTGCGGTAAAAAAAATCCTCTGTTATCTTTTTAATAGCTTTCCATAGGTGAAAACCAGAAGGTTCTGCGACGTCCCGTTTTGGAAATATTGCAATCCAAAGTGATTCTTCTGATTTTCAACACAACGCTAAATCTGATTCCGATGGCTATATTTCCACAACCAAGCCTTGAAAAAATTGTAGTTTTTGGAATTCACTAAATTTAACGAAGAGCTTTCTATTATTGAAAACTAGAAGATTCTGTGAGGTCTGGTTTTCGAAATATTTCTATCCAAAGTGAACTTAGAACTGAATATCTATGCAGTATGGAAGCAAACGAAACAAAGTCTTCGGATGGAGATATCTCCGCAACCAAGGCTCGTAAGACGTTTTAGTTTTCAGTTCTGAACAGAAAATTGATAGACCTTTTCATTGATGTAACAATCAAACCAAATCATGACAACAAAATTTTGAGGATTTTTTAAAAAATTCCTCGGGTCCCCCCTGTCAAATAAAAATCATAATTTTTCCAATGTTTCTCAAACCCATCGAGACATACATCAAACGAAAGGTCTATTCAATTCCTGTACATCCATGCAAACCAAAAGCTTCTGCGTGGTCTGGTTCTCGAAATATTGCAATTCAAACAATCCAAAGCGATTCTTCTGATTTTCGACTTTTCCCTATCTAACAATGTCTTTGGGAAGCTATATCTCGGAAACCAAGCCTTGTAAATGGTTGCGGTAAAAAAAATCCTCTGTTATCTTTTTAATAGCTTTCCATAGGTGAAAACCAGAAGGTTCTGCGACGTCCCGTTTTGGAAATATTGCAATCCAAAGTGATTCTTCTGATTTTCAACACAACGCTAAATCTGATTCCGATGGCTATATTTCCACAACCAAGCCTTGAAAAAATTGTAGTTTTTGGAATTCACTAAATTTAACGAAGAGCTTTCTATTATTGAAAACTAGAAGATTCTGTGAGGTCTGGTTTTCGAAATATTTCTATCCAAAGTGAACTTAGAACTGAATATCTATGCAGTATGGAAGCAAACGAAACAAAGTCTTCGGATGGAGATATCTCCGCAACCAAGGCTCGTAAGACGTTTTAGTTTTCAGTTCTGAACAGGAAATTGATAGACCTTTTCATTGATGTAACAATCAAACCAAATCATGACAACAAAATTTTGAGGATTTTTTAAAAAATTCCTCGGGTCCCCCCTGTCAAATAAAAATCATAATTTTTCCAATGTTTCTCAAACCCATCGAGACATACATCAAACGAAAGGTCTATTGAATTCCTGTACATCCATGTAAACCAAAAGCTTCTGCGTGGTCTGGTTCTCGAAATATTGCAATTCAAACAATCCAAAGCGATTCTTCTGATTTTCGACTTTTCCCTATCTAACAATGTCTTTGGGAAGCTATATCTCGGAAACCAAGCCTTGTAAATGGTTGCGGTAAAAAAAATCCTCTGTTATCTTTTTAATAGCTTTCCATAGGTGAAAACCAGAAGGTTCTGCGACGTCCCGTTTTGGAAATATTGCAATCCAAAGTGATTCTTCTGATTTTCAACACAACGCTAAATCTGATTCCGATGGCTATATTTCCACAACCAAGCCTTGAAAAAATTGTAGTTTTTGGAATTCACTAAATTTAACGAAGAGCTTTCTATTATTGAAAACTAGAAGATTCTGTGAGGTCTGGTTTTCGAAATATTTCTATCCAAAGTGAACATAGAACTGAATATCTATGCAGTATGGAAGCAAACGAAACAAAGTCTTCGGATGGAGATATCTCCGCAACCAAGGCTCGTAAGACGTTTTAGTTTTCAGTTCTGAACAGGAAATTGATAGACCTTTTCATTGATGTAACAATCAAACCAAATCATGACAACAAAATTTTGAGGATTTTTTAAAAAATTCCTCGGGTCCCCCCTGTCAAATAAAAATCATAATTTTTCCAATGTTTCTCAAACCCATCGAGACATACATCAAACGAAAGGTCTATTGAATTCCTGTACATCCATGCAAACCAAAAGCTTCTGCGTGGTCTGGTTCTCGAAATATTGCAATTCAAACAATCCAAAGCGATTCTTCTGATTTTCGACTTTTCCCTATCTAACAATGTCTTTGGGAAGCTATATCTCGGAAACCAAGCCTTGTAAATGGTTGCGGTAAAAAAAATCCTCTGTTATCTTTTCAATAGCTTTCCATAGGTGAAAACCAGAAGGTTCTGCGACGTCCCGTTTTGGAAATATTGCAATCCAAAGTGATTCTTCTGATTTTCAACACAACGCTAAATCTGATTCCGATGGCTATATTTCCACAACCAAGCCTTGAAAAAATTGTAGTTTTTGGAATTCACTAAATTTAACGAAGAGCTTTCTATTATTGAAAACTAGAAGATTCTGTGAGGTCTGGTTTTAGAAATATTTCTATCCAAAGTGAACTTAGAACTGAATATCTATGCAGTATGGAAGCAAACGAAACAAAGTCTTCGGATGGAGATATCTCCGCAACCAAGGCTCGTAAGACGTTTTAGTTTTCAGTTCTGAACAGGAAATTGATAGACCTTTTCATTGATGTAACAATCAAACCAAATCATGACAACAAAATTTTGAGGATTTTTTAAAAAATTCCTCGGGTCCCCCCTGTCAAATAAAAATCATAATTTTTCCAATGTTTCTCAAACCCATCGAGACATACATCAAACGAAAGGTCTATTCAATTCCTGTACATCCATGCAAACCAAAAGCTTCTGCGTGGTCTGGTTCTCGAAATATTGCAATTCAAACAATCCAAAGCGATTCTTCTGATTTTCGACTTTTCCCTATCTAACAATGTCTTTGGGAAGCTATATCTCGGAAACCAAGCCTTGTAAATGGTTGCGGTAAAAAAAATCCTCTGTTATCTTTTTAATAGCTTTCCATAGGTGAAAACCAGAAGGTTCTGCGACGTCCCGTTTTGGAAATATTGCAATCCAAAGTGATTCTTCTGATTTTCAACACAACGCTAAATCTGATTCCGATGGCTATATTTCCACAACCAAGCCTTGAAAAAATTGTAGTTTTTGGAATTCACTAAATTTAACGAAGAGCTTTCTATTATTGAAAACTAGAAGATTCTGTGAGGTCTGGTTTTCGAAATATTTCTATCCAAAGTGAACTTAGAACTGAATATCTATGCAGTATGGAAGCAAACGAAACAAAGTCTTCGGATGGAGATATCTCCGCAACCAAGGCTCGTAAGACGTTCTAGTTTTCAGTTCTGAATAGGAAATTGATAGACCTTTTCATTGATGTAACAATCAAACCAAATCATGACAACAAAATTTTGAGGATTTTTTAAAAAATTCCTCGGGTCCCCCCTGTCAAATAAAAATCATAAATTTTCCAATGTTTCTCAAACCCATCGAGACATACATCAAACGAAAGGTCTATTCAATTCCTGTACATCCATGCAAACCAAAAGCTTCTGCGTGGTCTGGTTCTCGAAATATTGCAATTCAAACAATCCAAAGCGATTCTTCTGATTTTCGACTTTTCCCTATCTAACAATGTCTTTGGGAAGCTATATCTCGGAAACCAAGCCTTGTAAATGGTTGCGGTAAAAAAAATCCTCTGTTATCTTTTTAATAGCTTTCCATAGGTGAAAACCAGAAGGTTCTGCGACGTCCCGTTTTGGAAATATTGCAATCCAAAGTGATTCTTCTGATTTTCAACACAACGCTAAATCTGATTCCGATGGCTATATTTCCACAACCAAGCCTTGAAAAAATTGTAGTTTTTGGAATTCACTAAATTTAACGAAGAGCTTTCTATTATTGAAAACTAGAAGATTCTGTGAGGTCTGGTTTTCGAAATATTTCTATCCAAAGTGAACTTAGAACTGAATATCTATGCAGTATGGAAGCAAACGAAACAAAGTCTTCGGATGGAGATATCTCCGCAACCAAGGCTCGTAAGACGTTTTAGTTTTCAGTTCTGAACAGGAAATTGATAGACCTTTTCATTGATGTAACAATCAAACCAAATCATGACAACAAAATTTTGAGGATTTTTTAAAAAATTCCTCGGGTCCCCCCTGTCAAATAAAAATCATAATTTTTCCAATGTTTCTCAAACCCATCGAGACATACATCAAACGAAAGGTCTATTGAATTCCTGTACATCCATGCAAACCAAAAGCTTCTGCGTGGTCTGGTTCTCGAAATATTGCAATTCAAACAATCCAAAGCGATTCTTCTGATTTTCGACTTTTCCCTATCTAACAATGTCTTTGGGAAGCTATATCTCGGAAACCAAGCCTTGTAAATGGTAGCGGTAAAAAAAATCCTCTGTTATCTTTTTAATAGCTTTCCATAGGTGAAAACCAGAAGGTTCTGCGACGTCCCGTTTTGGAAATATTGCAATCCAAAGTGATTCTTCTGATTTTCAACACAACGCTAAATCTGATTCCGATGGCTATATTTCCACAACCAAGCCTTGAAAAAATTGTAGTTTTTGGAATTCACTAAATTTAACGAAGAGCTTTCTATTATTGAAAACTAGAAGATTCTGTGAGGTCTGGTTTTCGAAATATTTCTATCCAAAGTGAACTTAGAACTGAATATCTATGCAGTATGGAAGCAAACGAAACAAAGTCTTCGGATGGAGATATCTCCGCAACCAAGGCTCGTAAGACGTTTTAGTTTTCAGTTCTGAACAGAAAATTGATAGACCTTTTCATTGATGTAACAATCAAACCAAATCATGACAACAAAATTTTGAGGATTTTTTAAAAAATTCCTCGGGTCCCCCCTGTCAAATAAAAATCATAATTTTTCCAATGTTTCTCAAACCCATCGAGACATACATCAAACGAAAGGTCTATTCAATTCCTGTACATCCATGCAAACCAAAAGCTTCTGCGTGGTCTGGTTCTCGAAATATTGCAATTCAAACAATCCAAAGCGATTCTTCTGATTTTCGACTTTTCCCTATCTAACAATGTCTTTGGGAAGCTATATCTCGGAAACCAAGCCTTGTAAATGGTTGCGGTAAAAAAAATCCTCTGTTATCTTTTTAATAGCTTTCCATAGGTGAAAACCAGAAGGTTCTGCGACGTCCCGTTTTGGAAATATTGCAATCCAAAGTGATTCTTCTGATTTTCAACACAACGCTAAATCTGATTCCGATGGCTATATTTCCACAACCAAGCCTTGAAAAAATTGTAGTTTTTGGAATTCACTAAATTTAACGAAGAGCTTTCTATTATTGAAAACTAGAAGATTCTGTGAGGTCTGGTTTTCGAAATATTTCTATCCAAAGTGAACTTAGAACTGAATATCTATGCAGTATGGAAGCAAACGAAACAAAGTCTTCGGATGGAGATATCTCCGCAACCAAGGCTCGTAAGACGTTTTAGTTTTCAGTTCTGAACAGGAAATTGATAGACCTTTTCATTGATGTAACAATCAAACCAAATCATGACAACAAAATTTTGAGGATTTTTTAAAAAATTCCTCGGGTCCCCCCTGTCAAATAAAAATCATAATTTTTCCAATGTTTCTCAAACCCATCGAGACATACATCAAACGAAAGGTCTATTGAATTCCTGTACATCCATGTAAACCAAAAGCTTCTGCGTGGTCTGGTTCTCGAAATATTGCAATTCAAACAATCCAAAGCGATTCTTCTGATTTTCGACTTTTCCCTATCTAACAATGTCTTTGGGAAGCTATATCTCGGAAACCAAGCCTTGTAAATGGTTGCGGTAAAAAAAATCCTCTGTTATCTTTTTAATAGCTTTCCATAGGTGAAAACCAGAAGGTTCTGCGACGTCCCGTTTTGGAAATATTGCAATCCAAAGTGATTCTTCTGATTTTCAACACAACGCTAAATCTGATTCCGATGGCTATATTTCCACAACCAAGCCTTGAAAAAATTGTAGTTTTTGGAATTCACTAAATTTAACGAAGAGCTTTCTATTATTGAAAACTAGAAGATTCTGTGAGGTCTGGTTTTCGAAATATTTCTATCCAAAGTGAACATAGAACTGAATATCTATGCAGTATGGAAGCAAACGAAACAAAGTCTTCGGATGGAGATATCTCCGCAACCAAGGCTCGTAAGACGTTTTAGTTTTCAGTTCTGAACAGGAAATTGATAGACCTTTTCATTGATGTAACAATCAAACCAAATCATGACAACAAAATTTTGAGGATTTTTTAAAAAATTCCTCGGGTCCCCCCTGTCAAATAAAAATCATAATTTTTCCAATGTTTCTCAAACCCATCGAGACATACATCAAACGAAAGGTCTATTGAATTCCTGTACATCCATGCAAACCAAAAGCTTCTGCGTGGTCTGGTTCTCGAAATATTGCAATTCAAACAATCCAAAGCGATTCTTCTGATTTTCGACTTTTCCCTATCTAACAATGTCTTTGGGAAGCTATATCTCGGAAACCAAGCCTTGTAAATGGTTGCGGTAAAAAAAATCCTCTGTTATCTTTTTAATAGCTTTCCATAGGTGAAAACCAGAAGGTTCTGCGACGTCCGTTTTGGAAATATTGCAATCCAAAGTGATTCTTCTGATTTTCAACACAACGCTAAATCTGATTCCGATGGCTATATTTCCACAACCAAGCCTTGAAAAAATTGTAGTTTTTGGAATTTACTAAATTTAACGAAGAGCTTTCTATTATCGAAAACTAGAAGATTCTGTGAGGTCTGGTTTTCGAAATATTTCTATCCAAAGTGAACTTAGAACTGAATATCTATGCAGTATGGAAGCAAACGAAACAAAGTCTTCGGATGGAGATATCTCCGCAACCAAGGCTCGTAAGACGTTTTAGTTTTCAGTTCTGAACAGAAAATTGATAGACCTTTTCATTGATGTAACAATCAAACCAAATCATGACAACAAAATTTTGAGGATTTTTTAAAAAATTCCTCGGGTCCCCCCTGTCAAATAAAAATCAAATTTTCCAATGTTTCTCAAACCCATCGAGACATACATCAAACGAAAGGTCTATTGAATTCCTGTACATCCATGCAAACCAAAAGCTTCTGCGTGGTCTGGTTCTCGAAATATTGCAATTCAAACAATCCAAAGCGATTCTTCTGATTTTCGACTTTTCCCTATCTAACAATGTCTTTGGGAAGCTATATCTCGGAAACCAAGCCTTGTAAATGGTTGCGGTAAAAAAAATCCTCTGTTATCTTTTCAATAGCTTTCCATAGGTGAAAACCAGAAGGTTTTGCGACGTCCCGTTTTGGAAATATTGCAATCCAAAGTGATTCTTCTGATTTTCAACACAACGCTAAATCTGATTCCGATGGCTATATTTCCACAACCAAGCCTTGAAAAAATTGTAGTTTTTGGAATTCACTAAATTTAACGAAGAGCTTTCTATTATTGAAAACTAGAAGATTCTGTGAGGTCTGGTTTTCGAAATATTTCTATCCAAAGTGAACTTAGAACTGAATATCTATGCAGTATGGAAGCAAACGAAACAAAGTCTTCGGATGGAGATATCTCCGCAACCAAGGCTCGTAAGACGTTCTAGTTTTCAGTTCTGAACAGGAAATTGATAGACCTTTTCATTGATGTAACAATCAAACCAAATCATGACAACAAAATTTTGAGGATTTTTTAAAAAATTCCTCGGGTCCCCCCTGTCAAATAAAAATCATAAATTTTCCAATGTTTCTCAAACCCATCGAGACATACATCAAACGAAAGGTCTATTGAATTCCTGTACATCCATGTAAACCAAAAGCTTCTGCGTGGTCTGGTTCTCGAAATATTGCAATTCAAACAATCCAAAGCGATTCTTCTGATTTTCGACTTTTCCCTATCTAACAATGTCTTTGGGAAGCTATATCTCGGAAACCAAGCCTTGTAAATGGTTGCGGTAAAAAAAATCCTCTATTATCTTTTTAATAGCTTTCCAAAGGTGAAAACCAGAAGGTTCTGCGACGTCCCGTTTTGGAAATATTGCAATCCAAAGTGATTCTTCTGATTTTCAACACAACGCTAAATCTGATTCCGATGGCTATATTTCCACAACCAAGCCTTGAAAAAATTGTAGTTTTTGGAATTCACTAAATTTAACGAAGAGCTTTCTATTATTGAAAACTAGAAGATTCTGTGAGGTCTGGTTTTCGAAATATTTCTATCCAAAGTGAACTTAGAACTGAATATCTATGCAGTATGGAAGCAAACGAAACAAAGTCTTCGGATGGAGATATCTCCGCAACCAAGGCTCGTCAGACGTTTTAGTTTTCAGTTCTGAACAGGAAATTGATAGACCTTTTCATTGATGTAACAATCAAACCAAATCATGACAACAAAATTTTGAGGATTTTTTAAAAAATTCCTCGGGTCCCCCCTGTCAAATAAAAATCATAATTTTTCCAATGTTTCTCAAACCCATCGAGACATACATCAAACGAAAGGTCTATTCAATTCCTGTACATCCATGCAAACGAAAAGCTTCTGCGTGGTCTGGTTCTCGAAATATTGCAATTCAAACAATCCAAAGCGATTCTTCTGATTTTCAACTTTTCCCTATCTAACAATGTCTTTGGGAAGCTATATCTCGGAAACCAAGCCTTGTAAATGGTTGCGGTAAAAAAAATCCTCTGTTATCTTTTTAATAGCTTTCCATAGGTGAAAACCAGAAGGTTCTGCGACGTCCGTTTTGGAAATATTGCAATCCAAAGTGATTCTTCTGATTTTCAACACAACGCTAAATCTGATTCCGATGGCTATATTTCCACAACCAAGCCTTGAAAAAATTGTAGTTTTTGGAATTTACTAAATTTAACGAAGAGCTTTCTATTATCGAAAACTAGAAGATTCTGTGAGGTCTGGTTTTCGAAATATTTCTATCCAAAGTGAACTTAGAACTGAATATCTATGCAGTATGGAAGCAAACGAAACAAAGTCTTCGGATGGAGATATCTCCGCAACCAAGGCTCGTAAGACGTTTTAGTTTTCAGTTCTGAACAGGAAATTGATAGACCTTTTCATTGATGTAACAATCAAACCAAATCATGACAACAAAATTTTGAGGATTTTTTAAAAAATTCCTCGGGTCCCCCCTGTCAAATAAAAATCAAATTTTCCAATGTTTCTCAAACCCATCGAGACATACATCAAACGAAAGGTCTATTGAATTCCTGTACATCCATGCAAACCAAAAGCTTCTGCGTGGTCTGGTTCTCGAAATATTGCAATTCAAACAATCCAAAGCGATTCTTCTGATTTTCGACTTTTCCCTATCTAACAATGTCTTTGGGAAGCTATATCTCGGAAACCAAGCCTTGTAAATGGTTGCGGTAAAAAAAATCCTCTGTTATCTTTTCAATAGCTTTCCATAGGTGAAAACCAGAAGGTTCTGCGACGTCCCGTTTTGGAAATATTGCAATCCAAAGTGATTCTTCTGATTTTCAACACAACGCTAAATCTGATTCCGATGGCTATATTTCCACAACCAAGCCTTGAAAAAATTGTAGTTTTTGGAATTCACTAAATTTAACGAAGAGCTTTCTATTATTGAAAACTAGAAGATTCTGTGAGGTCTGGTTTTCGAAATATTTCTATCCAAAGTGAACTTAGAACTGAATATCTATGCAGTATGGAAGCAAACGAAACAAAGTCTTCGGATGGAGATATCTCCGCAACCAAGGCTCGTAAGACGTTCTAGTTTTCAGTTCTGAACAGGAAATTGATAGACCTTTTCATTGATGTAACAATCAAACCAAATCATGACAACAAAATTTTGAGGATTTTTTAAAAAATTCCTCGGGTCCCCCCTGTCAAATAAAAATCATAAATTTTCCAATGTTTCTCAAACCCATCGAGACATACATCAAACGAAAGGTCTATTGAATTCCTGTACATCCATGTAAACCAAAAGCTTCTGCGTGGTCTGGTTCTCGAAATATTGCAATTCAAACAATCCAAAGCGATTCTTCTGATTTTCGACTTTTCCCTATCTAACAATGTCTTTGGGAAGCTATATCTCGGAAACCAAGCCTTGTAAATGGTTGCGGTAAAAAAAATCCTCTATTATCTTTTTAATAGCTTTCCAAAGGTGAAAACCAGAAGGTTCTGCGACGTCCCGTTTTGGAAATATTGCAATCCAAAGTGATTCTTCTGATTTTCAACACAACGCTAAATCTGATTCCGATGGCTATATTTCCACAACCAAGCCTTGAAAAAATTGTAGTTTTTGGAATTCACTAAATTTAACGAAGAGCTTTCTATTATTGAAAACTAGAAGATTCTGTGAGGTCTGGTTTTCGAAATATTTCTATCCAAAGTGAACTTAGAACTGAATATCTATGCAGTATGGAAGCAAACGAAACAAAGTCTTCGGATGGAGATATCTCCGCAACCAAGGCTCGTAAGACGTTCTAGTTTTCAGTTCTGAATAGGAAATTGATAGACCTTTTCATTGATGTAACAATCAAACCAAATCATGACAACAAAATTTTGAGGATTTTTTAAAAAATTCCTCGGGTCCCCCCTGTCAAATAAAAATCATAAATTTTCCAATGTTTCTCAAACCCATCGAGACATACATCAAACGAAAGGTCTATTCAATTCCTGTACATCCATGCAAACCAAAAGCTTCTGCGTGGTCTGGTTCTCGAAATATTGCAATTCAAACAATCCAAAGCGATTCTTCTGATTTTCAACTTTTCCCTATCTAACAATGTCTTTGGGAAGCTATATCTCGGAAACCAAGCCTTGTAAATGGTTGCGGTAAAAAAAATCCTCTGTTATCTTTTTAATAGCTTTCCATAGGTGAAAACCAGAAGGTTCTGCGACGTCCCGTTTTGGAAATATTGCAATCCAAAGTGATTCTTCTGATTTTCAACACAACGCTAAATCTGATTCCGATGGCTATATTTCCACAACCAAGCCTTGAAAAAATTGTAGTTTTTGGAATTCACTAAATTTAACGAAGAGCTTTCTATTATTGAAAACTAGAAGATTCTGTGAGGTCTGGTTTTCGAAATATTTCTATCCAAAGTGAACTTAGAACTGAATATCTATGCAGTATGGAAGCAAACGAAACAAAGTCTTCGGATGGAGATATCTCCGCAACCAAGGCTCGTAAGACGTTTTAGTTTTCAGTTCTGAACAGGAAATTGATAGACCTTTTCATTGATGTAACAATCAAACCAAATCATGACAACAAAATTTTGAGGATTTTTTAAAAAATTCCTCGGGTCCCCCCTGTCAAATAAAAATCATAATTTTTCCAATGTTTCTCAAACCCATCGAGACATACATCAAACGAAAGGTCTATTGAATTCCTGTACAGCCATGCAAACCAAAAGCTTCTGCGTGGTCTGGTTCTCGAAATATTGCAATTCAAACAATCCAAAGCGATTCTTCTGATTTTCGACTTTTCCCTATCTAACAATGTCTTTGGGAAGCTATATCTCGGAAACCAAGCCTTGTAAATGGTAGCGGTAAAAAAAATCCTCTGTTATCTTTTTAATAGCTTTCCATAGGTGAAAACCAGAAGGTTCTGCGACGTCCCGTTTTGGAAATATTGCAATCCAAAGTGATTCTTCTGATTTTCAACACAACGCTAAATCTGATTCCGATGGCTATATTTCCACAACCAAGCCTTGAAAAAATTGTAGTTTTTGGAATTCACTAAATTTAACGAAGAGCTTTCTATTATTGAAAACTAGAAGATTCTGTGAGGTCTGGTTTTCGAAATATTTCTATCCAAAGTGAACTTAGAACTGAATATCTATGCAGTATGGAAGCAAACGAAACAAAGTCTTCGGATGGAGATATCTCCGCAACCAAGGCTCGTAAGACGTTTTAGTTTTCAGTTCTGAACAGAAAATTGATAGACCTTTTCATTGATGTAACAATCAAACCAAATCATGACAACAAAATTTTGAGGATTTTTTAAAAAATTCCTCGGGTCCCCCCTGTCAAATAAAAATCATAATTTTTCCAATGTTTCTCAAACCCATCGAGACATACATCAAACGAAAGGTCTATTCAATTCCTGTACATCCATGCAAACCAAAAGCTTCTGCGTGGTCTGGTTCTCGAAATATTGCAATTCAAACAATCCAAAGCGATTCTTCTGATTTTCGACTTTTCCCTATCTAACAATGTCTTTGGGAAGCTATATCTCGGAAACCAAGCCTTGTAAATGGTTGCGGTAAAAAAAATCCTCTGTTATCTTTTTAATAGCTTTCCATAGGTGAAAACCAGAAGGTTCTGCGACGTCCCGTTTTGGAAATATTGCAATCCAAAGTGATTCTTCTGATTTTCAACACAACGCTAAATCTGATTCCGATGGCTATATTTCCACAACCAAGCCTTGAAAAAATTGTAGTTTTTGGAATTCACTAAATTTAACGAAGAGCTTTCTATTATTGAAAACTAGAAGATTCTGTGAGGTCTGGTTTTCGAAATATTTCTATCCAAAGTGAACTTAGAACTGAATATCTATGCAGTATGGAAGCAAACGAAACAAAGTCTTCGGATGGAGATATCTCCGCAACCAAGGCTCGTAAGACGTTTTAGTTTTCAGTTCTGAACAGGAAATTGATAGACCTTTTCATTGATGTAACAATCAAACCAAATCATGACAACAAAATTTTGAGGATTTTTTAAAAAATTCCTCGGGTCCCCCCTGTCAAATAAAAATCATAATTTTTCCAATGTTTCTCAAACCCATCGAGACATACATCAAACGAAAGGTCTATTGAATTCCTGTACATCCATGTAAACCAAAAGCTTCTGCGTGGTCTGGTTCTCGAAATATTGCAATTCAAACAATCCAAAGCGATTCTTCTGATTTTCGACTTTTCCCTATCTAACAATGTCTTTGGGAAGCTATATCTCGGAAACCAAGCCTTGTAAATGGTTGCGGTAAAAAAAATCCTCTGTTATCTTTTTAATAGCTTTCCATAGGTGAAAACCAGAAGGTTCTGCGACGTCCCGTTTTGGAAATATTGCAATCCAAAGTGATTCTTCTGATTTTCAACACAACGCTAAATCTGATTCCGATGGCTATATTTCCACAACCAAGCCTTGAAAAAATTGTAGTTTTTGGAATTCACTAAATTTAACGAAGAGCTTTCTATTATTGAAAACTAGAAGATTCTGTGAGGTCTGGTTTTCGAAATATTTCTATCCAAAGTGAACATAGAACTGAATATCTATGCAGTATGGAAGCAAACGAAACAAAGTCTTCGGATGGAGATATCTCCGCAACCAAGGCTCGTAAGACGTTTTAGTTTTCAGTTCTGAACAGGAAATTGATAGACCTTTTCATTGATGTAACAATCAAACCAAATCATGACAACAAAATTTTGAGGATTTTTTAAAAAATTCCTCGGGTCCCCCCTGTCAAATAAAAATCATAATTTTTCCAATGTTTCTCAAACCCATCGAGACATACATCAAACGAAAGGTCTATTGAATTCCTGTACATCCATGCAAACCAAAAGCTTCTGCGTGGTCTGGTTCTCGAAATATTGCAATTCAAACAATCCAAAGCGATTCTTCTGATTTTCGACTTTTCCCTATCTAACAATGTCTTTGGGAAGCTATATCTCGGAAACCAAGCCTTGTAAATGGTTGCGGTAAAAAAAATCCTCTGTTATCTTTTTAATAGCTTTCCATAGGTGAAAACCAGAAGGTTCTGCGACGTCCCGTTTTGGAAATATTGCAATCCAAAGTGATTCTTCTGATTTTCAACACAACGCTAAATCTGATTCCGATGGCTATATTTCCACAACCAAGCCTTGAAAAAATTGTAGTTTTTGGAATTCACTAAATTTAACGAAGAGCTTTCTATTATTGAAAACTAGAAGATTCTGTGAGGTCTGGTTTTCGAAATATTTCTATCCAAAGTGAACTTAGAACTGAATATCTATGCAGTATGGAAGCAAACGAAACAAAGTCTTCGGATGGAGATATCTCCGCAACCAAGGCTCGTAAGACGTTTTAGTTTTCAGTTCTGAACAGGAAATTGATAGACCTTTTCATTGATGTAACAATCAAACCAAATCATGACAACAAAATTTTGAAATTTTTTTAAAAAATTCCTCGGGTCCCCCCTGTCAAATAAAAATCATAATTTTTCCAATGTTTCTCAAACCCATCGAGACATACATCAAACGAAAGGTCTATTCAATTCCTGTACATCCATGCAAACCAAAAGCTTCTGCGTGGTCTGGTTCTCGAAATATTGCAATTCAAACAATCCAAAGCGATTCTTCTGATTTTCGACTTTTCCCTATCTAACAATGTCTTTGGGAAGCTATATCTCGGAAACCAAGCCTTGTAAATGGTTGCGGTAAAAAAAATCCTCTGTTATCTTTTTAATAGCTTTCCATAGGTGAAAACCAGAAGGTTCTGCGACGTCCGGTTTTGGAAATATTGCAATCCAAAGTAATTCTTCTGATTTTCAACACAACGCTAAATCTGATTCCGATGGCTATATTTCCACAACCAAGCCTTGAAAAAATTGTAGTTTTTGGAATTTACTAAATTTAACGAAGAGCTTTCTATTATTGAAAACTAGAAGATTCTGTGAGGTCTGGTTTTCGAAATATTTCTATCCAAAGTGAACTTAGAACTGAATATCTATGCAGTATGGAAGCAAACGAAACAAAGTCTTCGGATGGAGATATCTCCGCAACCAAGGCTCGTAAGACGTTTTAGTTTTCAGTTCTGAACAGGAAATTGATAGACCTTTTCATTGATGTAACAATCAAACCAAATCATAACAACAAAATTTTGAGGATTTTTTAAAAAATTCCTCGGGTCCCCCCTGTCAAATAAAAATCATAATTTTTCCAATGTTTCTCAAACCCATCGAGACATACATCAAACGAAAGGTCTATTGAATTCCTGTACATCCATGCAAACCAAAAGCTTCTGCGTGGTCTGGTTCTCGAAATATTGCAATTCAAACAATCCAAAGCGATTCTTCTGATTTTCGACTTTTCCCTATCTAACAATGTCTTTGGGAAGCTATATCTCGGAAACCAAGCCTTGTAAATGGTTGCGGTAAAAAAAATCTCTGTTACCTTTTTAATAGCTTTCCATAGGTGAAAACCAGAAGGTTCTGCGACGTCCCGTTTTGGAAATATTGCAATCCAAAGTGATTCTTCTGATTTTCAACACAACGCTAAATCTGATTCCGATGGCTATATTTCCACAACCAAGCGTTGAAAAAATTGTAGTTTTTGGAATTTACTAAATTTAACGAAGAGCTTTCTATTATTGAAAACTAGAAGATTCTGTGAGGTCTGGTTTTCGAAATATTTCTATCCAAAGTGAACTTAGAACTGAATATCTATGCAGTATGGAAGCAAACGAAACAAAGTCTTCGGATGGAGATATCTCCGCAACCAAGGCTCGTAAGACGTTTTAGTTTTCAGTTCTGAACAGGAAATTGATAGACCTTTTCATTGATGTAACAATCAAACCAAATCATGACAACAAAATTTTGAGGATTTTTTTAAAAATTCCTCGGGTCCCCCCTGTCAAATAAAAATCATAATTTTTCCAATGTTTCTCAAACCCATCGAGACATACATCAAACGAAAGGTCTATTCAATTCCTGTACATCCATGCAAACCAAAAGCTTCTGCGTGGTCTGGTTCTCGAAATATTGCAATTCAAACAATCCAAAGCGATTCTTCTGATTTTCGACTTTTCCCTATCTAACAATGTCTTTGGGAAGCTATATCTCGGAAACCAAGCCTTGTAAATGGTTGCGGTAAAAAAATCCTCTGTTATCTTTTTAATAGCTTTCCATAGGTGAAAACCAGAAGGTTCTGCGACGTCCGTTTTGGAAATATTGCAATCCAAAGTGATTCTTCTGATTTTCAACACAACGCTAAATCTGATTCCGATGGCTATATTTCCACAACCAAGCCTTGAAAAAATTGTAGTTTTTGGAATTCACTAAATTTAACGAAGAGCTTTCTATTATTGAAAACTAGAAGATTCTGTGAGGTCTGGTTTTCGAAATATTTCTATCCAAAGTGAACTTAGAACTGAATATCTATGCAGTATGGAAGCAAACGAAACAAAGTCTTCGGATGGAGATATCTCCGCAACCAAGGCTCGTAAGACGTTTTAGTTTTCAGTTCTGAACAGGAAATTGATAGACCTTTTCATTGATGTAACAATCAAACCAAATCATGACAGCAAAATTTTGAGGATTTTTTAAAAAATTCCTCGGGTCCCCCCTGTCAAATAAAAATCATAATTTTTCCAATGTTTCTCAAACCCATCGAGACATACATCAAACGAAAGGTCTATTCAATTCCTGTACATCCATGCAAACCAAAAGCTTCTGCGTGGTCTGGTTCTCGAAATATTGCAATTCAAACAATCCAAAGCGATTCTTCTGATTTTCAACTTTTCCCTATCTAACAATGTCTTTGGGAAGCTATATCTCGGAAACCAAGCCTTGTAAATGGTTGCGGTAAAAAAAATCCTCTGTTATCTTTTTAATAGCTTTCCATAGGTGAAAACCAGAAGGTTCTGCGACGTCCGTTTTGGAAATATTGCAATCCAAAGTGATTCTTCTGATTTTCAACACAACGCTAAATCTGATTCCGATGGCTATATTTCCACAACCAAGCCTTGAAAAAATTGTAGTTTTTGGAATTTACTAAATTTAACGAAGAGCTTTCTATTATCGAAAACTAGAAGATTCTGTGAGGTCTGGTTTTCGAAATATTTCTATCCAAAGTGAACTTAGAACTGAATATCTATGCAGTATGGAAGCAAACGAAACAAAGTCTTCGGATGGAGATATCTCCGCAACCAAGGCTCGTAAGACGTTTTAGTTTTCAGTTCTGAACAGGAAATTGATAGACCTTTTCATTGATGTAACAATCAAACCAAATCATGACAACAAAATTTTGAGGATTTTTTAAAAAATTCCTCGGGTCCCCCCTGTCAAATAAAAATCAAATTTTCCAATGTTTCTCAAACCCATCGAGACATACATCAAACGAAAGGTCTATTGAATTCCTGTACATCCATGCAAACCAAAAGCTTCTGCGTGGTCTGGTTCTCGAAATATTGCAATTCAAACAATCCAAAGCGATTCTTCTGATTTTCGACTTTTCCCTATCTAACAATGTCTTTGGGAAGCTATATCTCGGAAACCAAGCCTTGTAAATGGTTGCGGTAAAAAAAATCCTCTGTTATCTTTTCAATAGCTTTCCATAGGTGAAAACCAGAAGGTTCTGCGACGTCCCGTTTTGGAAATATTGCAATCCAAAGTGATTCTTCTGATTTTCAACACAACGCTAAATCTGATTCCGATGGCTATATTTCCACAACCAAGCCTTGAAAAAATTGTAGTTTTTGGAATTCACTAAATTTAACGAAGAGCTTTCTATTATTGAAAACTAGAAGATTCTGTGAGGTCTGGTTTTCGAAATATTTCTATCCAAAGTGAACTTAGAACTGAATATCTATGCAGTATGGAAGCAAACGAAACAAAGTCTTCGGATGGAGATATCTCCGCAACCAAGGCTCGTAAGACGTTCTAGTTTTCAGTTCTGAACAGGAAATTGATAGACCTTTTCATTGATGTAACAATCAAACCAAATCATGACAACAAAATTTTGAGGATTTTTTAAAAAATTCCTCGGGTCCCCCCTGTCAAATAAAAATCATAAATTTTCCAATGTTTCTCAAACCCATCGAGACATACATCAAACGAAAGGTCTATTGAATTCCTGTACATCCATGTAAACCAAAAGCTTCTGCGTGGTCTGGTTCTCGAAATATTGCAATTCAAACAATCCAAAGCGATTCTTCTGATTTTCGACTTTTCCCTATCTAACAATGTCTTTGGGAAGCTATATCTCGGAAACCAAGCCTTGTAAATGGTTGCGGTAAAAAAAATCCTCTATTATCTTTTTAATAGCTTTCCAAAGGTGAAAACCAGAAGGTTCTGCGACGTCCCGTTTTGGAAATATTGCAATCCAAAGTGATTCTTCTGATTTTCAACACAACGCTAAATCTGATTCCGATGGCTATATTTCCACAACCAAGCCTTGAAAAAATTGTAGTTTTTGGAATTCACTAAATTTAACGAAGAGCTTTCTATTATTGAAAACTAGAAGATTCTGTGAGGTCTGGTTTTCGAAATATTTCTATCCAAAGTGAACTTAGAACTGAATATCTATGCAGTATGGAAGCAAACGAAACAAAGTCTTCGGATGGAGATATCTCCGCAACCAAGGCTCGTCAGACGTTTTAGTTTTCAGTTCTGAACAGGAAATTGATAGACCTTTTCATTGATGTAACAATCAAACCAAATCATGACAACAAAATTTTGAGGATTTTTTAAAAAATTCCTCGGGTCCCCCCTGTCAAATAAAAATCATAATTTTTCCAATGTTTCTCAAACCCATCGAGACATACATCAAACGAAAGGTCTATTCAATTCCTGTACATCCATGCAAACCAAAAGCTTCTGCGTGGTCTGGTTCTCGAAATATTGCAATTCAAACAATCCAAAGCGATTCTTCTGATTTTCGACTTTTCCCTATCTAACAATGTCTTTGGGAAGCTATATCTCGGAAACCAAGCCTTGTAAATGGTTGCGGTAAAAAAAATCCTCTGTTATCTTTTTAATAGCTTTCCATAGGTGAAAACCAGAAGGTTCTGCGACGTCCGGTTTTGGAAATATTGCAATCCAAAGTAATTCTTCTGATTTTCAACACAACGCTAAATCTGATTCCGATGGCTATATTTCCACAACCAAGCCTTGAAAAAATTGTAGTTTTTGGAATTTACTAAATTTAACGAAGAGCTTTCTATTATTGAAAACTAGAAGATTCTGTGAGGTCTGGTTTTCGAAATATTTCTATCCAAAGTGAACTTAGAACTGAATATCTATGCAGTATGGAAGCAAACGAAACAAAGTCTTCGGATGGAGATATCTCCGCAACCAAGGCTCGTAAGACGTTTTAGTTTTCAGTTCTGAACAGGAAATTGATAGACCTTTTCATTGATGTAACAATCAAACCAAATCATAACAACAAAATTTTGAGGATTTTTTAAAAAATTCCTCGGGTCCCCCCTGTCAAATAAAAATCATAATTTTTCCAATGTTTCTCAAACCCATCGAGACATACATCAAACGAAAGGTCTATTCAATTCCTGTACATCCATGCAAACCAAAAGCTTCTGCGTGGTCTGGTTCTCGAAATATTGCAATTCAAACAATCCAAAGCGATTCTTCTGATTTTCGACTTTTCCCTATCTAACAATGTCTTTGGGAAGCTATATCTCGGAAACCAAGCCTTGTAAATGGTTGCGGTAAAAAAAATCCTCTGTTATCTTCTTAATAGCTTTCCATAGGTGAAAACCAGAAGGTTCTGCGACGTCCGTTTTGGAAATATTGCAATCCAAAGTGATTCTTCTGATTTTCAACACAACGCTAAATCTGATTCCGATGGCTATATTTCCACAACCAAGCCTTGAAAAAATTGTAGTTTTTGGAATTCACTAAATTTAACGAAGAGCTTTCTATTATTGAAAACTAGAAGATTCTGTGAGGTCTGGTTTTCGAAATATTTCTATCCAAAGTGAACTTAGAACTGAATATCTATGCAGTATGGAAGCAAACGAAACAAAGTCTTCGGATGGAGATATCTCCGCAACCAAGGCTCGTAAGACGTTTTAGTTTTCAGTTCTGAACAGGAAATTGATAGACCTTTTCATTGATGTAACAATCAAACCAAATCATGACAGCAAAATTTTGAGGATTTTTTAAAAAATTCCTCGGGTCCCCCCTGTCAAATAAAAATCATAATTTTTCCAATGTTTCTCAAACCCATCGAGACATACATCAAACGAAAGGTCTATTCAATTCCTGTACATCCATGCAAACCAAAAGCTTCTGCGTGGTCTGGTTCTCGAAATATTGCAATTCAAACAATCCAAAGCGATTCTTCTGATTTTCAACTTTTCCCTATCTAACAATGTCTTTGGGAAGCTATATCTCGGAAACCAAGCCTTGTAAATGGTTGCGGTAAAAAAAATCCTCTGTTATCTTTTAAATAGCTTTCCATAGGTGAAAACCAGAAGGTTCTGCGACGTCCGTTTTGGAAATATTGCAATCCAAAGTGATTCTTCTGATTTTCAACACAACGCTAAATCTGATTCCGATGGCTATATTTCCACAACCAAGCCTTGAAAAAATTGTAGTTTTTGGAATTTACTAAATTTAACGAAGAGCTTTCTATTATCGAAAACTAGAAGATTCTGTGAGGTCTGGTTTTCGAAATATTTCTATCCAAAGTGAACTTAGAACTGAATATCTATGCAGTATGGAAGCAAACGAAACAAAGTCTTCGGATGGAGATATCTCCGCAACCAAGGCTCGTAAGACGTTTTAGTTTTCAGTTCTGAACAGGAAATTGATAGACCTTTTCATTGATGTAACAATCAAACCAAATCATGACAACAAAATTTTGAGGATTTTTTAAAAAATTCCTCGGGTCCCCCCTGTCAAATAAAAATCAAATTTTCCAATGTTTCTCAAACCCATCGAGACATACATCAAACGAAAGGTCTATTGAATTCCTGTACATCCATGCAAACCAAAAGCTTCTGCGTGGTCTGGTTCTCGAAATATTGCAATTCAAACAATCCAAAGCGATTCTTCTGATTTTCGACTTTTCCCTATCTAACAATGTCTTTGGGAAGCTATATCTCGGAAACCAAGCCTTGTAAATGGTTGCGGTAAAAAAAATCCTCTGTTATCTTTTCAATAGCTTTCCATAGGTGAAAACCAGAAGGTTCTGCGACGTCCCGTTTTGGAAATATTGCAATCCAAAGTGATTCTTCTGATTTTCAACACAACGCTAAATCTGATTCCGATGGCTATATTTCCACAACCAAGCCTTGAAAAAATTGTAGTTTTTGGAATTCACTAAATTTAACGAAGAGCTTTCTATTATTGAAAACTAGAAGATTCTGTGAGGTCTGGTTTTCGAAATATTTCTATCCAAAGTGAACTTAGAACTGAATATCTATGCAGTATGGAAGCAAACGAAACAAAGTCTTCGGATGGAGATATCTCCGCAACCAAGGCTCGTAAGACGTTTTAGTTTTCAGTTCTGAACAGGAAATTGATAGACCTTTTCATTGATGTAACAATCAAACCAAATCATGACAACAAAATTTTGAGGATTTTTTAAAAAATTCCTCGGGTCCCCCCTGTCAAATAAAAATCATAAATTTTCCAATGTTTCTCAAACCCATCGAGACATACATCAAACGAAAGGTCTATTGAATTCCTGTACATCCATGTAAACCAAAAGCTTCTGCGTGGTCTGGTTCTCGAAATATTGCAATTCAAACAATCCAAAGCGATTCTTCTGATTTTCGACTTTTCCCTATCTAACAATGTCTTTGGGAAGCTATATCTCGGAAACCAAGCCTTGTAAATGGTTGCGGTAAAAAAAATCCTCTATTATCTTTTTAATAGCTTTCCAAAGGTGAAAACCAGAAGGTTCTGCGACGTCCCGTTTTGGAAATATTGCAATCCAAAGTGATTCTTCTGATTTTCAACACAACGCTAAATCTGATTCCGATGGCTATATTTCCACAACCAAGCCTTGAAAAAATTGTAGTTTTTGGAATTCACTAAATTTAACGAAGAGCTTTCTATTATTGAAAACTAGAAGATTCTGTGAGGTCTGGTTTTCGAAATATTTCTATCCAAAGTGAACTTAGAACTGAATATCTATGCAGTATGGAAGCAAACGAAACAAAGTCTTCGGATGGAGATATCTCCGCAACCAAGGCTCGTCAGACGTTTTAGTTTTCAGTTCTGAACAGGAAATTGATAGACCTTTTCATTGATGTAACAATCAAACCAAATCATGACAACAAAATTTTGAGGATTTTTTAAAAAATTCCTCGGGTCCCCCCTGTCAAATAAAAATCATAATTTTTCCAATGTTTCTCAAACCCATCGAGACATACATCAAACGAAAGGTCTATTCAATTCCTGTACATCCATGCAAACCAAAAGCTTCTGCGTGGTCTGGTTCTCGAAATATTGCAATTCAAACAATCCAAAGCGATTCTTCTGATTTTCGACTTTTCCCTATCTAACAATGTCTTTGGGAAGCTATATCTCGGAAACCAAGCCTTGTAAATGGTTGCGGTAAAAAAAATCCTCTGTTATCTTTTTAATAGCTTTCCATAGGTGAAAACCAGAAGGTTCTGCGACGTCCGGTTTTGGAAATATTGCAATCCAAAGTAATTCTTCTGATTTTCAACACAACGCTAAATCTGATTCCGATGGCTATATTTCCACAACCAAGCCTTGAAAAAATTGTAGTTTTTGGAATTTACTAAATTTAACGAAGAGCTTTCTATTATTGAAAACTAGAAGATTCTGTGAGGTCTGGTTTTCGAAATATTTCTATCCAAAGTGAACTTAGAACTGAATATCTATGCAGTATGGAAGCAAACGAAACAAAGTCTTCGGATGGAGATATCTCCGCAACCAAGGCTCGTAAGACGTTTTAGTTTTCAGTTCTGAACAGGAAATTGATAGACCTTTTCATTGATGTAACAATCAAACCAAATCATAACAACAAAATTTTGAGGATTTTTTAAAAAATTCCTCGGGTCCCCCCTGTCAAATAAAAATCATAATTTTTCCAATGTTTCTCAAACCCATCGAGACATACATCAAACGAAAGGTCTATTGAATTCCTGTACATCCATGCAAACCAAAAGCTTCTGCGTGGTCTGGTTCTCGAAATATTGCAATTCAAACAATCCAAAGCGATTCTTCTGATTTTCGACTTTTCCCTATCTAACAATGTCTTTGGGAAGCTATATCTCGGAAACCAAGCCTTGTAAATGGTTGCGGTAAAAAAAATCCTCTGTTATCTTTTTAATAGCTTTCCATAGGTGAAAACCAGAAGGTTCTGCGACGTCCCGTTTTGGAAATATTGCAATCCAAAGTGATTCTTCTGATTTTCAACACAACGCTAAATCTGATTCCGATGGCTATATTTCCACAACCAAGCCTTGAAAAAATTGTAGTTTTTGGAATTCACTAAATTTAACGAAGAGCTTTCTATTATTGAAAACTAGAAGATTCTGTGAGGTCTGGTTTTCGAAATATTTCTATCCAAAGTGAACTTAGAACTGAATATCTATGCAGTATGGAAGCAAACGAAACAAAGTCTTCGGATGGAGATATCTCCGCAACCAAGGCTCGTAAGACGTTTTAGTTTTCAGTTCTGAACAGGAAATTGATAGACCTTTTCATTGATGTAACAATCAAACCAAATCATAACAACAAAATTTTGAGGATTTTTTAAAAAATTCCTCGGGTCCCCCCTGTCAAATAAAAATCATAATTTTTCCAATGTTTCTCAAACCCATCGAGACATACATCAAACGAAAGGTCTATTGAATTCCTGTACATCCATGCAAACCAAAAGCTTCTGCGTGGTCTGGTTCTCGAAATATTGCAATTCAAACAATCCAAAGCGATTCTTCTGATTTTCGACTTTTCCCTATCTAACAATGTCTTTGGGAAGCTATATCTCGGAAACCAAGCCTTGTAAATGGTTGCGGTAAAAAAAATCCTCTGTTATCTTTTTAATAGCTTTCCATAGGTGAAAACCAGAAGGTTCTGCGACGTCCGGTTTTGGAAATATTGCAATCCAAAGTAATTCTTCTGATTTTCAACACAACGCTAAATCTGATTCCGATGGCTATATTTCCACAACCAAGCCTTGAAAAAATTGTAGTTTTTGGAATTTACTAAATTTAACGAAGAGCTTTCTATTATTGAAAACTAGAAGATTCTGTGAGGTCTGGTTTTCGAAATATTTCTATCCAAAGTGAACTTAGAACTGAATATCTATGCAGTATGGAAGCAAACGAAACAAAGTCTTCGGATGGAGATATCTCCGCAACCAAGGCTCGTAAGACGTTTTAGTTTTCAGTTCTGAACAGGAAATTGATAGACCTTTTCATTGATGTAACAATCAAACCAAATCATAACAACAAAATTTTGAGGATTTTTTAAAAAATTCCTCGGGTCCCCCCTGTCAAATAAAAATCATAATTTTTCCAATGTTTCTCAAACCCATCGAGACATACATCAAACGAAAGGTCTATTGAATTCCTGTACATCCATGCAAACCAAAAGCTTCTGCGTGGTCTGGTTCTCGAAATATTGCAATTCAAACAATCCAAAGCGATTCTTCTGATTTTCGACTTTTCCCTATCTAACAATGTCTTTGGGAAGCTATATCTCGGAAACCAAGCCTTGTAAATGGTTGCGGTAAAAAAAATCCTCTGTTATCTTTTTAATAGCTTTCCATAGGTGAAAACCAGAAGGTTCTGCGACGTCCCGTTTTGGAAATATTGCAATCCAAAGTGATTCTTCTGATTTTCAACACAACGCTAAATCTGATTCCGATGGCTATATTTCCACAACCAAGCGTTGAAAAAATTGTAGTTTTTGGAATTTACTAAATTTAACGAAGAGCTTTCTATTATTGAAAACTAGAAGATTCTGTGAGGTCTGGTTTTCGAAATATTTCTATCCAAAGTGAACTTAGAACTGAATATCTATGCAGTATGGAAGCAAACGAAACAAAGTCTTCGGATGGAGATATCTCCGCAACCAAGGCTCGTAAGACGTTTTAGTTTTCAGTTCTGAACAGGAAATTGATAGACCTTTTCATTGATGTAACAATCAAACCAAATCATGACAACAAAATTTTGAGGATTTTTTAAAAAATTCCTCGGGTCCCCCCTGTCAAATAAAAATCATAATTTTTCCAATGTTTCTCAAACCCATCGAGACATACATCAAACGAAAGGTCTATTCAATTCCTGTACATCCATGCAAACCAAAAGCTTCTGCGTGGTCTGGTTCTCGAAATATTGCAATTCAAACAATCCAAAGCGATTCTTCTGATTTTCGACTTTTCCCTATCTAACAATGTCTTTGGGAAGCTATATCTCGGAAACCAAGCCTTGTAAATGGTTGCGGTAAAAAAAATCCTCTGTTATCTTTTTAATAGCTTTCCATAGGTGAAAACCAGAAGGTTCTGCGACGTCCGTTTTGGAAATATTGCAATCCAAAGTGATTCTTCTGATTTTCAACACAACGCTAAATCTGATTCCGATGGCTATATTTCCACAACCAAGCCTTGAAAAAATTGTAGTTTTTGGAATTCACTAAATTTAACGAAGAGCTTTCTATTATTGAAAACTAGAAGATTCTGTGAGGTCTGGTTTTCGAAATATTTCTATCCAAAGTGAACTTAGAACTGAATATCTATGCAGTATGGAAGCAAACGAAACAAAGTCTTCGGATGGAGATATCTCCGCAACCAAGGCTCGTAAGACGTTTTAGTTTTCAGTTCTGAACAGGAAATTGATAGACCTTTTCATTGATGTAACAATCAAACCAAATCATGACAGCAAAATTTTGAGGATTTTTTAAAAAATTCCTCGGGTCCCCCCTGTCAAATAAAAATCATAATTTTTCCAATGTTTCTCAAACCCATCGAGACATACATCAAACGAAAGGTCTATTCAATTCCTGTACATCCATGCAAACCAAAAGCTTCTGCGTGGTCTGGTTCTCGAAATATTGCAATTCAAACAATCCAAAGCGATTCTTCTGATTTTCAACTTTTCCCTATCTAACAATGTCTTTGGGAAGCTATATCTCGGAAACCAAGCCTTGTAAATGGTTGCGGTAAAAAAAATCCTCTGTTATCTTTTTAATAGCTTTCCATAGGTGAAAACCAGAAGGTTCTGCGACGTCCGTTTTGGAAATATTGCAATCCAAAGTGATTCTTCTGATTTTCAACACAACGCTAAATCTGATTCCGATGGCTATATTTCCACAACCAAGCCTTGAAAAAATTGTAGTTTTTGGAATTTACTAAATTTAACGAAGAGCTTTCTATTATCGAAAACTAGAAGATTCTGTGAGGTCTGGTTTTCGAAATATTTCTATCCAAAGTGAACTTAGAACTGAATATCTATGCAGTATGGAAGCAAACGAAACAAAGTCTTCGGATGGAGATATCTCCGCAACCAAGGCTCGTAAGACGTTTTAGTTTTCAGTTCTGAACAGGAAATTGATAGACCTTTTCATTGATGTAACAATCAAACCAAATCATGACAACAAAATTTTGAGGATTTTTTAAAAAATTCCTCGGGTCCCCCCTGTCAAATAAAAATCAAATTTTCCAATGTTTCTCAAACCCATCGAGACATACATCAAACGAAAGGTCTATTGAATTCCTGTACATCCATGCAAACCAAAAGCTTCTGCGTGGTCTGGTTCTCGAAATATTGCAATTCAAACAATCCAAAGCGATTCTTCTGATTTTCGACTTTTCCCTATCTAACAATGTCTTTGGGAAGCTATATCTCGGAAACCAAGCCTTGTAAATGGTTGCGGTAAAAAAAATCCTCTGTTATCTTTTCAATAGCTTTCCATAGGTGAAAACCAGAAGGTTCTGCGACGTCCCGTTTTGGAAATATTGCAATCCAAAGTGATTCTTCTGATTTTCAACACAACGCTAAATCTGATTCCGATGGCTATATTTCCACAACCAAGCCTTGAAAAAATTGTAGTTTTTGGAATTCACTAAATTTAACGAAGAGCTTTCTATTATTGAAAACTAGAAGATTCTGTGAGGTCTGGTTTTCGAAATATTTCTATCCAAAGTGAACTTAGAACTGAATATCTATGCAGTATGGAAGCAAACGAAACAAAGTCTTCGGATGGAGATATCTCCGCAACCAAGGCTCGTAAGACGTTCTAGTTTTCAGTTCTGAACAGGAAATTGATAGACCTTTTCATTGATGTAACAATCAAACCAAATCATGACAACAAAATTTTGAGGATTTTTTAAAAAATTCCTCGGGTCCCCCCTGTCAAATAAAAATCATAAATTTTCCAATGTTTCTCAAACCCATCGAGACATACATCAAACGAAAGGTCTATTGAATTCCTGTACATCCATGTAAACCAAAAGCTTCTGCGTGGTCTGGTTCTCGAAATATTGCAATTCAAACAATCCAAAGCGATTCTTCTGATTTTCGACTTTTCCCTATCTAACAATGTCTTTGGGAAGCTATATCTCGGAAACCAAGCCTTGTAAATGGTTGCGGTAAAAAAAATCCTCTATTATCTTTTTAATAGCTTTCCAAAGGTGAAAACCAGAAGGTTCTGCGACGTCCCGTTTTGGAAATATTGCAATCCAAAGTGATTCTTCTGATTTTCAACACAACGCTAAATCTGATTCCGATGGCTATATTTCCACAACCAAGCCTTGAAAAAATTGTAGTTTTTGGAATTCACTAAATTTAACGAAGAGCTTTCTATTATTGAAAACTAGAAGATTCTGTGAGGTCTGGTTTTCGAAATATTTCTATCCAAAGTGAACTTAGAACTGAATATCTATGCAGTATGGAAGCAAACGAAACAAAGTCTTCGGATGGAGATATCTCCGCAACCAAGGCTCGTCAGACGTTTTAGTTTTCAGTTCTGAACAGGAAATTGATAGACCTTTTCATTGATGTAACAATCAAACCAAATCATGACAACAAAATTTTGAGGATTTTTTAAAAAATTCCTCGGGTCCCCCCTGTCAAATAAAAATCATAATTTTTCCAATGTTTCTCAAACCCATCGAGACATACATCAAACGAAAGGTCTATTCAATTCCTGTACATCCATGCAAACCAAAAGCTTCTGCGTGGTCTGGTTCTCGAAATATTGCAATTCAAACAATCCAAAGCGATTCTTCTGATTTTCGACTTTTCCCTATCTAACAATGTCTTTGGGAAGCTATATCTCGGAAACCAAGCCTTGTAAATGGTTGCGGTAAAAAAAATCCTCTGTTATCTTTTTAATAGCTTTCCATAGGTGAAAACCAGAAGGTTCTGCGACGTCCCGTTTTGGAAATATTGCAATCCAAAGTGATTCTTCTGATTTTCAACACAACGCTAAATCTGATTCCGATGGCTATATTTCCACAACCAAGCCTTGAAAAAATTGTAGTTTTTGGAATTCACTAAATTTAACGAAGAGCTTTCTATTATTGAAAACTAGAAGATTCTGTGAGGTCTGGTTTTCGAAATATTTCTATCCAAAGTGAACTTAGAACTAAATATCTATGCAGTATGGAAGCAAACGAAACAAAGTCTTCGGATGGAGATATCTCCGCAACCAAGGCTCGTAAGACGTTTTAGTTTTCAGTTCTGAACAGAAAATTGATAGACCTTTTCATTGATGTAACAATCAAACCAAATCATGACAACAAAATTTTGAGGATTTTTTAAAAAATTCCTCGGGTCCCCCCTGTCAAATAAAAATCATAATTTTTCCAATGTTTCTCAAACCCATCGAGACATACATCAAACGAAAGGTCTATTCAATTCCTGTACATCCATGCAAACCAAAAGCTTCTGCGTGGTCTGGTTCTCGAAATATTGCAATTCAAACAATCCAAAGCGATTCTTCTGATTTTCGACTTTTCCCTATCTAACAATGTCTTTGGGAAGCTATATCTCGGAAACCAAGCCTTGTAAATGGTTGCGGTAAAAAAAATCCTCTGTTATCTTTTTAATAGCTTTCCATAGGTGAAAACCAGAAGGTTCTGCGACGTCCCGTTTTGGAAATATTGCAATCCAAAGTGATTCTTCTGATTTTCAACACAACGCTAAATCTGATTCCGATGGCTATATTTCCACAACCAAGCCTTGAAAAAATTGTAGTTTTTGGAATTCACTAAATTTAACGAAGAGCTTTCTATTATTGAAAACTAGAAGATTCTGTGAGGTCTGGTTTTCGAAATATTTCTATCCAAAGTGAACTTAGAACTGAATATCTATGCAGTATGGAAGCAAACGAAACAAAGTCTTCGGATGGAGATATCTCCGCAACCAAGGCTCGTAAGACGTTTTAGTTTTCAGTTCTGAACAGGAAATTGATAGACCTTTTCATTGATGTAACAATCAAACCAAATCATGACAACAAAATTTTGAGGATTTTTTAAAAAATTCCTCGGGTCCCCCCTGTCAAATAAAAATCATAATTTTTCCAATGTTTCTCAAACCCATCGAGACATACATCAAACGAAAGGTCTATTCAATTCCTGTACATCCATGCAAACCAAAAGCTTCTGCGTGGTCTGGTTCTCGAAATATTGCAATTCAAACAATCCAAAGCGATTCTTCTGATTTTCGACTTTTCCCTATCTAACAATGTCTTTGGGAAGCTATATCTCGGAAACCAAGCCTTGTAAATGGTTGCGGTAAAAAAAATCCTCTGTTATCTTTTTAATAGCTTTCCATAGGTGAAAACCAGAAGGTTCTGCGACGTCCCGTTTTGGAAATATTGCAATCCAAAGTGATTCTTCTGATTTTCAACACAACGCTAAATCTGATTCCGATGGCTATATTTCCACAACCAAGCCTTGAAAAAATTGTAGTTTTTGGAATTCACTAAATTTAACGAAGAGCTTTCTATTATTGAAAACTAGAAGATTCTGTGAGGTCTGGTTTTCGAAATATTTCTATCCAAAGTGAACTTAGAACTGAATATCTATGCAGTATGGAAGCAAACGAAACAAAGTCTTCGGATGGAGATATCTCCGCAACCAAGGCTCGTAAGACGTTTTAGTTTTCAGTTCTGAACAGGAAATTGATAGACCTTTTCATTGATGTAACAATCAAACCAAATCATGACAACAAAATTTTGAGGATTTTTTAAAAAATTCCTCGGGTCCCCCCTGTCAAATAAAAATCATAATTTTTCCAATGTTTCTCAAACCCATCGAGACATACATCAAACGAAAGGTCTATTCAATTCCTGTACATACATGCAAACCAAAAGCTTCTGCGTGGTCTGGTTCTCGAAATATTGCAATTCAAACAATCCAAAGCGATTCTTCTGATTTTCGACTTTTCCCTATCTAACAATGTCTTTGGGAAGCTATATCTCGGAAACCAAGCCTTGTAAATGGTTGCGGTAAAAAAAATCCTCTGTTATTTTTTTAATAGCTTTCCATAGGTGAAAACCAGAAGGTTCTGCGACGTCCCGTTTTGGAAATATTGCAATCCAAAGTGATTCTTCTGATTTTCAACACAACGCTAAATCTGATTCCGATGGCTATATTTCCACAACCAAGCCTTGAAAAAATTGTAGTTTTTGGAATTCACTAAATTTAACGAAGAGCTTTCTATTATTGAAAACTAGAAGATTCTGTGAGGTCTGGTTTTCGAAATATTTCTATCCAAAGTGAACTTAGAACTGAATATCTATGCAGTATGGAAGCAAACGAAACAAAGTCTTCGGATGGAGATATCTCCGCAACCAAGGCTCGTAAGACGTTTTAGTTTTCAGTTCTGAACAGGAAATTGATAGACCTTTTCATTGATGTAACAATCAAACCAAATCATGACAACAAAATTTTGAGGATTTTTTAAAAAATTCCTCGGGTCCCCCCTGTCAAATAAAAATCATAATTTTTCCAATGTTTCTCAAACCCATCGAGACATACATCAAACGAAAGGTCTATTCAATTCCTGTACATCCATGCAAACCAAAAGCTTCTGCGTGGTCTGGTTCTCGAAATATTGCAATTCAAACAATCCAAAGCGATTCTTCTGATTTTCGACTTTTCCCTATCTAACAATGTCTTTGGGAAGCTATATCTCGGAAACCAAGCCTTGTAAATGGTTGCGGTAAAAAAAATCCTCTGTTATCTTTTTAATAGCTTTCCATAGGTGAAAACCAGAAGGTTCTGCGACGTCCCGTTTTGGAAATATTGCAATCCAAAGTGATTCTTCTGATTTTCAACACAACGCTAAATCTGATTCCGATGGCTATATTTCCACAACCAAGCCTTGAAAAAATTGTAGTTTTTGGAATTCACTAAATTTAACGAAGAGCTTTCTATTATTGAAAACTAGAAGATTCTGTGAGGTCTGGTTTTCGAAATATTTCTATCCAAAGTGAACTTAGAACTGAATATCTATGCAGTATGGAAGCAAACGAAACAAAGTCTTCGGATGGAGATATCTCCGCAACCAAGGCTCGTAAGACGTTTTAGTTTTCAGTTCTGAACAGGAAATTGATAGACCTTTTCATTGATGTAACAATCAAACCAAATCATGACAACAAAATTTTGAGGATTTTTTAAAAAATTCCTCGGGTCCCCCCTGTCAAATAAAAATCATAATTTTTCCAATGTTTCTCAAACCCATCGAGACATACATCAAACGAAAGGTCTATTCAATTCCTGTACATCCATGCAAACCAAAAGCTTCTGCGTGGTCTGGTTCTCGAAATATTGCAATTCAAACAATCCAAAGCGATTCTTCTGATTTTCGACTTTTCCCTATCTAACAATGTCTTTGGGAAGCTATATCTCGGAAACCAAGCCTTGTAAATGGTTGCGGTAAAAAAAATCCTCTGTTATCTTTTTAATAGCTTTCCATAGGTGAAAACCAGAAGGTTCTGCGACGTCCCGTTTTGGAAATATTGCAATCCAAAGTGATTCTTCTGATTTTCAACACAACGCTAAATCTGATTCCGATGGCTATATTTCCACAACCAAGCCTTGAAAAAATTGTAGTTTTTGGAATTCACTAAATTTAACGAAGAGCTTTCTATTATTGAAAACTAGAAGATTCTGTGAGGTCTGGTTTTCGAAATATTTCTATCCAAAGTGAACTTAGAACTGAATATCTATGCAGTATGGAAGCAAACGAAACAAAGTCTTCGGATGGAGATATCTCCGCAACCAAGGCTCGTAAGACGTTTTAGTTTTCAGTTCTGAACAGGAAATTGATAGACCTTTTCATTGATGTAACAATCAAACCAAATCATGACAACAAAATTTTGAGGATTTTTTAAAAAATTCCTCGGGTCCCCCCTGTCAAATAAAAATCATAATTTTTCCAATGTTTCTCAAACCCATCGAGACATACATCAAACGAAAGGTCTATTCAATTCCTGTACATCCATGCAAACCAAAAGCTTCTGCGTGGTCTGGTTCTCGAAATATTGCAATTCAAACAATCCAAAGCGATTCTTCTGATTTTCGACTTTTCCCTATCTAACAATGTCTTTGGGAAGCTATATCTCGGAAACCAAGCCTTGTAAATGGTTGCGGTAAAAAAAATCCTCTGTTATCTTTTTAATAGCTTTCCATAGGTGAAAACCAGAAGGTTCTGCGACGTCCCGTTTTGGAAATATTGCAATCCAAAGTGATTCTTCTGATTTTCAACACAACGCTAAATCTGATTCCGATGGCTATATTTCCACAACCAAGCCTTGAAAAAATTGTAGTTTTTGGAATTCACTAAATTTAACGAAGAGCTTTCTATTATTGAAAACTAGAAGATTCTGTGAGGTCTGGTTTTCGAAATATTTCTATCCAAAGTGAACTTAGAACTGAATATCTATGCAGTATGGAAGCAAACGAAACAAAGTCTTCGGATGGAGATATCTCCGCAACCAAGGCTCGTAAGACGTTTTAGTTTTCAGTTCTGAACAGGAAATTGATAGACCTTTTCATTGATGTAACAATCAAACCAAATCATGACAACAAAATTTTGAGGATTTTTTAAAAAATTCCTCGGGTCCCCCCTGTCAAATAAAAATCATAATTTTTCCAATGTTTCTCAAACCCATCGAGACATACATCAAACGAAAGGTCTATTCAATTCCTGTAAATCCATGCAAACCAAAAGCTTCTGCGTGGTCTGGTTCTCGAAATATTGCAATTCAAACAATCCAAAGCGATTCTTCTGATTTTCGACTTTTCCCTATCTAACAATGTCTTTGGGAAGCTATATCTCGGAAACCAAGCCTTGTAAATGGTTGCGGTAAAAAAAATCCTCTGTTATCTTTTTAATAGCTTTCCATAGGTGAAAACCAGAAGGTTCTGCGACGTCCCGTTTTGGAAATATTGCAATCCAAAGTGATTCTTCTGATTTTCAACACAACGCTAAATCTGATTCCGATGGCTATATTTCCACAACCAAGCCTTGAAAAAATTGTAGTTTTTGGAATTCACTAAATTTAACGAAGAGCTTTCTATTATTGAAAACTAGAAGATTCTGTGAGGTCTGGTTTTCGAAATATTTCTATCCAAAGTGAACTTAGAACTGAATATCTATGCAGTATGGAAGCAAACGAAACAAAGTCTTCGGATGGAGATATCTCCGCAACCAAGGCTCGTAAGACGTTTTAGTTTTCAGTTCTGAACAGGAAATTGATAGACCTTTTCATTGATGTAACAATCAAACCAAATCATGACAACAAAATTTTGAGGATTTTTTAAAAAATTCCTCGGGTCCCCCCTGTCAAATAAAAATCATAATTTTTCCAATGTTTCTCAAACCCATCGAGACATACATCAAACGAAAGGTCTATTCAATTCCTGTACATCCATGCAAACCAAAAGCTTCTGCGTGGTCTGGTTCTCGAAATATTGCAATTCAAACAATCCAAAGCGATTCTTCTGATTTTCGACTTTTCCCTATCTAACAATGTCTTTGGGAAGCTATATCTCGGAAACCAAGCCTTGTAAATGGTTGCGGTAAAAAAAATCCTCTGTTATCTTTTTAATAGCTTTCCATAGGTGAAAACCAGAAGGTTCTGCGACGTCCCGTTTTGGAAATATTGCAATCCAAAGTGATTCTTCTGATTTTCAACACAACGCTAAATCTGATTCCGATGGCTATATTTCCACAACCAAGCCTTGAAAAAATTGTAGTTTTTGGAATTCACTAAATTTAACGAAGAGCTTTCTATTATTGAAAACTAGAAGATTCTGTGAGGTCTGGTTTTCGAAATATTTCTATCCAAAGTGAACTTAGAACTGAATGTCTATGCAGTATGGAAGCAAACGAAACAAAGTCTTCGGATGGAGATATCTCCGCAACCAAGGCTCGTAAGACGTTTTAGTTTTCAGTTCTGAACAGGAAATTGATAGACCTTTTCATTGATGTAACAATCAAACCAAATCATGACAACAAAATTTTGAGGATTTTTTAAAAAATTCCTCGGGTCCCCCCTGTCAAATAAAAATCATAATTTTTCCAATGTTTCTCAAACCCATCGAGACATATATCAAACGAAAGGTCTTTTCAATTCCTGTACATCCATGCAAACCAAAAGCTTCTGCGTGGTCTGGTTCTCGAAATATTGCAATTCAAACAATCCAAAGCGATTCTTCTGATTTTCGACTTTTCCCTATCTAACAATGTCTTTGGGAAGCTATATCTCGGAAGACAAGCCTTGTAAATGGTTGCGGTAAAAAAAATCCTCTGTTATCTTCTTAATAGCTTTCCATAGGTGAAAACCAGAAGGTTCTGCGACGTCCCGTTTTGGAAATATTGCAATCCAAAGTGATTCTTCTGATTTTCAACACAACGCTAAATCTGATTCCGATGGCTATATTTCCACAACCAAGCCTTGAAAAAACTGTAGTTTTTGGAATTCACTAAATTTAACGAAGAGCTTTCTATTATTGAAAACTAGAAGATTCTGTGAGGTCTGGTTTTCGAAATATTTCTATCCAAAGTGAACTTAGAACTGAATATCTATGCAGTATGGAAGCAAACGAAACAAAGTCTTCGGATGGAGATATCTCCGCAACCAAGGCTCGTAAGACGTTTTAGTTTTCAGTTCTGAACAGGAAATTGATAGACCTTTTCATTGATGTAACAATCAAACCAAATCATGACAACAAAATTTTGAGGATTTTTTAAAAAATTCCTCGGGTCCCCCCTGTCAAATAAAAATCATAATTTTTCCAATGTTTCTCAAACCCATCGAGACATACATCAAACGAAAGGTCTATTCAATTCCTGTACATCCATGCAAACCAAAAGCTTCTGCGTGGTCTGGTTCTCGAAATATTGCAATTCAAACAATCCAAAGCGATTCTTCTGATTTTCGATTTTTCCCTATTTAACAATGTCTTTGGGAAGCTATATCTCGGAAACCAAGCCTTGTAAATGGTTGCGGTAAAAAAAATCCTCTGTTATCTTTTTAATAGCTTTCCATAGGTGAAAACCAGAAGGTTCTGCGACGTCCCGTTTTGGAAATATTACAATCCAAAGTGATTCTTCTGATTTTCAACACAACGCTAAATCTGATTCCGATGGCTATATTTCCACAACCAAGCCTTGAAAAAATTGTAGTTTTTGGAATTCACTAAATTTAACGAAGAGCTTTCTATTATTGAAAACTAGAAGATTCTGTGAGGTCTGGTTTTCGAAATATTTCTATCCAAAGTGAACTTAGAACTGAATATCTATGCAGTATGGAAGCAAACGAAACAAAGTCTTCGGATGGAGATATCTCCGCAACCAAGGCTCGTAAGACGTTTTAGTTTTCAGTTCTGAACAGGAAATTGATAGACCTTTTCATTGATGTAACAATCAAACCAAATCATGACAACAAAATTTTGAGGATTTTTTAAAAAATTCCTCGGGTCCCCCCTGTCAAATAAAAATCATAATTTTTCCAATGTTTCTCAAACCCATCGAGACATACATCAAACGAAAGGTCTATTCAATTCCTGTACATCCAAGCAAACCAAAAGCTTCTGCGTGGTCTGGTTCTCGAAATATTGCAATTCAAACAATCCAAAGCGATTCTTCTGATTTTCGACTTTTCCCTATCTAACAATGTCTTTGGGAAGCTATATCTCGGAAACCAAGCCTTGTAAATGGTTGCGGTAAAAAAAATCCTCTGTTATCTTTTTAATAGCTTTCCATAGGTGAAAACCAGAAGGTTCTGCGACGTCCCGTTTTGGAAATATTGCAATCCAAAGTGATTCTTCTGATTTTCAACACAACGCTAAATCTGATTCCGATGGCTATATTTCCACAACCAAGCCTTGAAAAAATTGTAGTTTTTGGAATTCACTAAATTTAACGAAGAGCTTTCTATTATTGAAAACTAGAAGATTCTGTGAGGTCTGGTTTTCGAAATATTTCTATCCAAAGTGAACTTAGAACTGAATATCTATGCAGTATGGAAGCAAACGAAACAAAGTCTTCGGATGGAGATATCTCCGCAACCAAGGCTCGTAAGACGTTTTAGTTTTCAGTTCTGAACAGGAAATTGATAGACCTTTTCATTGATGTAACAATCAAACCAAATCATGACAACAAAATTTTGAGGATTTTTTAAAAAATTCCTCGGGTCCCCCCTGTCAAATAAAAATCATAATTTTTCCAATGTTTCTCAAACCCATCGAGACATACATCAAACGAAAGGTCTATTCAATTCCTGTACATCCATGCAAACCAAAAGCTTCTGCGTGGTCTGGTTCTCGAAATATTGCAATTCAAACAATCCAAAGCGATTCTTCTGATTTTCGACTTTTCCCTATCTAACAATGTCTTTGGGAAGCTATATCTCGGAAACCAAGCCTTGTAAATGGTTGCGGTAAAAAAATCCTCTGTTATCTTTTTAATAGCTTTCCATAGGTGAAAACCAGAAGGTTCTGCGACGTCCCGTTTTGGAAATATTGCAATCCAAAGTGATTCTTCTGATTTTCAACACAACGCTAAATCTGATTCCGATGGCTATATTTCCACAACCAAGCCTTGAAAAAATTGTAGTTTTTGGAATTCACTAAATTTAACGAAGAGCTTTCTATTATTGAAAACTAGAAGATTCTGTGAGGTCTGGTTTTCGAAATATTTCTATCCAAAGTGAACTTAGAACTGAATATCTATGCAGTATGGAAGCAAACGAAACAAAGTCTTCGGATGGAGATATCTCCGCAACCAAGGCTCGTAAGACGTTTTAGTTTTCAGTTCTGAACAGGAAATTGATAGACCTTTTCATTGATGTAACAATCAAACCAAATCATGACAACAAAATTTTGAGGATTTTTTAAAAAATTCCTCGGGTCCCCCCTGTCAAATAAAAATCATAATTTTTCCAATGTTTCTCAAACCCATCGAGACATACATCAAACGAAAGGTCTATTCAATTCCTGTACATCCATGCAAACCAAAAGCTTCTGCGTGGTCTGGTTCTCGAAATATTGCAATTCAAACAATCCAAAGCGATTCTTCTGATTTTCGACTTTTCCCTATCTAACAATGTCTTTGGGAAGCTATATCTCGGAAACCAAGCCTTGTAAATGGTTGCGGTAAAAAAATCCTCTGTTATCTTTTTAATAGCTTTCCATAGGTGAAAACCAGAAGGTTCTGCGACGTCCCGTTTTGGAAATATTGCAATCCAAAGTGATTCTTCTGATTTTCAACACAACGCTAAATCTGATTCCGATGGCTATATTTCCACAACCAAGCCTTGAAAAAATTGTAGTTTTTGGAATTCACTAAATTTAACGAAGAGCTTTCTATTATTGAAAACTAGAAGATTCTGTGAGGTCTGGTTTTCGAAATATTTCTATCCAAAGTGAACTTAGAACTGAATGTCTATGCAGTATGGAAGCAAACGAAACAAAGTCTTCGGATGGAGATATCTCCGCAACCAAGGCTCGTAAGACGTTTTAGTTTTCAGTTCTGAACAGGAAATTGATAGACCTTTTCATTGATGTAACAATCAAACCAAATCATGACAACAAAATTTTGAGGATTTTTTAAAAAATTCCTCGGGTCCCCCCTGTCAAATAAAAATCATAATTTTTCCAATGTTTCTCAAACCCATCGAGACATATATCAAACGAAAGGTCTTTTCAATTCCTGTACATCCATGCAAACCAAAAGCTTCTGCGTGGTCTGGTTCTCGAAATATTGCAATTCAAACAATCCAAAGCGATTCTTCTGATTTTCGACTTTTCCCTATCTAACAATGTCTTTGGGAAGCTATATCTCGGAAGACAAGCCTTGTAAATGGTTGCGGTAAAAAAAATCCTCTGTTATCTTCTTAATAGCTTTCCATAGGTGAAAACCAGAAGGTTCTGCGACGTCCCGTTTTGGAAATATTGCAATCCAAAGTGATTCTTCTGATTTTCAACACAACGCTAAATCTGATTCCGATGGCTATATTTCCACAACCAAGCCTTGAAAAAATTGTAGTTTTTGGAATTCACTAAATTTAACGAAGAGCTTTCTATTATTGAAAACTAGAAGATTCTGTGAGGTCTGGTTTTCGAAATATTTCTATCCAAAGTGAACTTAGAACTGAATATCTATGCAGTATGGAAGCAAACGAAACAAAGTCTTCGGATGGAGATATCTCCGCAACCAAGGCTCGTAAGACGTTTTAGTTTTCAGTTCTGAACAGGAAATTGATAGACCTTTTCATTGATGTAACAATCAAACCAAATCATGACAACAAAATTTTGAGGATTTTTTAAAAAATTCCTCGGGTCCCCCCTGTCAAATAAAAATCATAATTTTTCCAATGTTTCTCAAACCCATCGAGACATACATCAAACGAAAGGTCTATTCAATTCCTGTACATCCAAGCAAACCAAAAGCTTCTGCGTGGTCTGGTTCTCGAAATATTGCAATTCAAACAATCCAAAGCGATTCTTCTGATTTTCGACTTTTCCCTATCTAACAATGTCTTTGGGAAGCTATATCTCGGAAACCAAGCCTTGTAAATGGTTGCGGTAAAAAAAATCCTCTGTTATCTTTTTAATAGCTTTCCATAGGTGAAAACCAGAAGGTTCTGCGACGTCCGGTTTTGGAAATATTGCAATCCAAAGTAATTCTTCTGATTTTCAACACAACGCTAAATCTGATTCCGATGGCTATATTTCCACAACCAAGCCTTGAAAAAATTGTAGTTTTTGGAATTCACTAAATATAACGAAGAGCTTTCTATTATTGAAAACTAGAAGATTCTGTGAGGTCTGGTTTTCGAAATATTTCTATCCAAAGTGAACTTAGAACTGAATATCTATGCAGTATGGAAGCAAACGAAACAAAGTCTTCGGATGGAGATATCTCCGCAACCAAGGCTCGTAGGACGTTTTAGTTTTCAGTTCTGAACAGGAAATTGATAGACCTTTTCATTGATGTAACAATCAAACCAAATCATGACAACAAAATTTTGAGGATTTTTTAAAAAATTCCTCGGGTCCCCCCTGTCAAATAAAAATCATAATTTTTCCAATGTTTCTCAAACCCATCGAGACATATATCAAACGAAAGGTCTATTCAATTCCTGTACATCCATTCAAACCAAAAGCTTCTGCGTGGTCTGGTTCTCGAAATATTGCAATTCAAACAATCCAAAGCGATTCTTCTGATTTTCGACTTTTCCCTATCTAACAATGTCTTTGGGAAGCTATATCTCGGAAACCAAGCCTTGTAAATGGTTGCGGTAAAAAAAATCCTCTATTATCTTTTTAATAGCTTTCCATAGGTGAAAACCAGAAGGTTCTGCGACGTCCCGTTTTGGAAATATTGCAATCCAAAGTGATTCTTCTGATTTTCAACACAACGCTAAATCTGATTCCGATGGCTATATTTCCACAACCAAGCCTTGAAAAAATTGTAGTTTTTGGAATTCACTAAATTTAACGAAGAGCTTTCTATTATTGAAAACTAGAAGATTCTGTGAGGTCTGGTTTTCGAAATATTTCTATCCAAAGTGAACTTAGAACTGAATATCTATGCAGTATGGAAGCAAACGAAACAAAGTCTTCGGATGGAGATATCTCCGCAACCAAGGCTCGTAAGACGTTTTAGTTTTCAGTTCTGAACAGGAAATTGATAGACCTTTTCATTGATGTAACAATCAAACCAAATCATGACAACAAAATTTTGAGGATTTTTTAAAAAATTCCTCGGGTCCCCCCTGTCAAATAAAAATCATAATTTTTCCAATGTTTCTCAAACCCATCGAGACATATATCAAACGAAAGGTCTTTTCAATTCCTGTACATCCATGCAAACCAAAAGCTTCTGCGTGGTCTGGTTCTCGAAATATTGCAATTCAAACAATACAAAGCGATTCTTCTGATTTTCGACTTTTCCCTATCTAACAATGTCTTTGGGAAGCTATATCTCGGAAACCAAGCCTTGTAAATGGTTGCGGTAAAAAAAATCCTATGTTATCTTCTTAATAGCTTTCCATAGGTGAAAACCAGAAGGTTCTGCGACGTCCCGTTTTGGAAATATTGCAATCCAAAGTGATTCTTCTGATTTTCAACACAACGCTAAATCTGATTCCGATGGCTATATTTCCACAACCAAGCCTTGAAAAAATTGTAGTTTTTGGAATTCACTAAATTTAACGAAGAGCTTTCTATTATTGAAAACTAGAAGATTCTGTGAGGTCTGGTTTTCGAAATATTTCTATCCAAAGTGAACTTAGAACTGAATATCTATGCAGTATGGAAGCAAACGAAACAAAGTCTTCGGATGGAGATATCTCCGCAACCAAGGCTCGTAAGACGTTTTAGTTTTCAGTTCTGAACAGGAAATTGATAGACCTTTTCATTGATGTAACAATCAAACCAAATCATGACAACAAAATTTTGAGGATTTTTTAAAAAATTCCTCGGGTCCCCCCTGTCAAATAAAAATCATAATTTTTCCAATGTTTCTCAAACCCATCGAGACATATATCAAACGAAAGGTCTTTTCAATTCCTGTACATCCATGCAAACCAAAAGCTTCTGCGTGGTCTGGTTCTCGAAATATTGCAATTCAAACAATCCAAAGCGATTCTTCTGATTTTCGACTTTTCCCTATCTAACAATGTCTTTGGGAAGCTATATCTCGGAAACCAAGCCTTGTAAATGGTTGCGGTAAAAAAAATCCTCTGTTATCTTTTTAATAGCTTTCCATAGGTGAAAACCAGAAGGTTCTGCGACGTCCGGTTTTGGAAATATTGCAATCCAAAGTAATTCTTCTGATTTTCAACACAACGCTAAATCTGATTCCGATGGCTATATTTCCACAACCAAGCCTTGAAAAAATTGTAGTTTTTGGAATTCACTAAATTTAACGAAGAGCTTTCTATTATTGAAAACTAGAAGATTCTGTGAGGTCTGGTTTTCGAAATATTTCTATCCAAAGTGAACTTAGAACTGAATATCTATGCAGTATGGAAGCAAACGAAACAAAGTCTTCGGATGGAGATATCTCCGCAACCAAGGCTCGTAAGACGTTTTAGTTTTCAGTTCTGAACAGGAAATTGATAGACCTTTTCATTGATGTAACAATCAACCCAAATCATGACAACAAAATTTTGAGGATTTTTTAAAAAATTCCTCGGGTCTCCCCTGTCAAATAAAAATCATAATTTTTCCAATGTTTCTCAAACCCATCGAGACATATATCAAACGAAAGGTCTTTTCAATTCCTGTACATCCATGCAAACCAAAAGCTTCTGCGTGGTCTGGTTCTCGAAATATTGCAATTCAAACAATCCAAAGCGATTCTTCTGATTTTCGACTTTTCCCTATCTAACAATGTCTTTGGGAAGCTATATCTCGGAAACCAAGCCTTGTAAATGGTTGCGGTAAAAAAAATCCTCTGTTATCTTTTTAATAGCTTTCCATAGGTGAAAACCAGAAGGTTCTGCGACGTCCGGTTTTGGAAATATTGCAATCCAAAGTAATTCTTCTGATTTTCAACACAACGCTAAATCTGATTCCGATGGCTATATTTCCACAACCAAGCCTTGAAAAATTTGTAGTTTTTGGAATTCACTAAATTTAACGAAGAGCTTTCTATTATTGAAAACTAGAAGATTCTGTGAGGTCTGGTTTTCGAAATATTTCTATCCAAAGTGAACTTAGAACTGAATATCTATGCAGTATGGAAGCAAACGAAACAAAGTCTTCGGATGGAGATATCTCCGCAACCAAGGCTCGTAAGACGTTTTAGTTTTCAGTTCTGAACAGGAAATTGATAGACCTTTTCATTGATGTAACAATCAAACCAAATCATGACAACAAAATTTTGAGGATTTTTTAAAAAATTCCTCGGGTCCCCCCTGTCAAATAAAAATCATAATTTTTCCAATGTTTCTCAAACCCATCGAGACATATATCAAACGAAAGGTCTTTTCAATTCCTGTACATCCATGCAAACCAAAAGCTTCTGCGTGGTCTGGTTCTCGAAATATTGCAATTCAAACAATCCAAAGCGATTCTTCTGATTTTCGACTTTTCCCTATCTAACAATGTCTTTGGGAAGCTATATCTCGGAAACCAAGCCTTGTAAATGGTTGCGGTAAAAAAAATCCTCTGTTATCTTTTTAATAGCTTTCCATAGGTGAAAACCAGAAGGTTCTGCGACGTCCGGTTTTGGAAATATTGCAATCCAAAGTAATTCTTCTGATTTTCAACACAACGCTAAATCTGATTCCGATGGCTATATTTCCACAACCAAGCCTTGAAAAAATTGTAGTTTTTGGAATTCACTAAATTTAACGAAGAGCTTTCTATTATTGAAAACTAGAAGATTCTGTGAGGTCTGGTTTTCGAAATATTTCTATCCAAAGTGAACTTAGAACTGAATATCTATGCAGTATGGAAGCAAACGAAACAAAGTCTTCGGATGGAGATATCTCCGCAACCAAGGCTCGTAAGACGTTTTAGTTTTCAGTTCTGAACAGGAAATTGATAGACCTTTTCATTTATGTAACAATCAAACCAAATCATGACAACAAAATTTTGAGGATTTTTTAAAAAAATCCTCGGGTCCCCCCTGTCAAATAAAAATCATAATTTTTCCAATGTTTCTCAAACCCATCGAGACATACATCAAACGAAAGGTCTATTCAATTCCTGTACATCCATGCAAACCAAAAGCTTCTGCGTGGTCTGGTTCTCGAAATATTGCAATTCAAACAATCCAACGCGATTCTTCTGATTTTCGACTTTTCCCTATCTAACAATGTCTTTGGGAAGCTATATCTCGGAAACCAAGCCTTGTAAATGGTTGCGGTAAAAAAAATCCTCTGTTATCTTTTTAATAGCTTTCCATAGGTGAAAACCAGAAGGTTCTGCGACGTCCGGTTTTGGAAATATTGCAATCCAAAGTAATTCTTCTGATTTTCAACACAACGCTAAATCTGATTCCGATGGCTATATTTCCACAACCAAGCCTTGAAAAATTTGTAGTTTTTGGAATTCACTAAATTTAACGAAGAGCTTTCTATTATTGAAAACTAGAAGATTCTGTGAGGTCTGGTTTTCGAAATATTTCTATCCAAAGTGAACTTAGAACTGAATATCTATGCAGTATGGAAGCAAACGAAACAAAGTCTTCGGATGGAGATATCTCCGCAACCAAGGCTCGTAAGACGTTTTAGTTTTCAGTTCTGAACAGGAAATTGATAGACCTTTTCATTGATGTAACAATCAAACCAAATCATGACAACAAAATTTTGAGGATTTTTTAAAAAATTCCTCGGGTCCCCCCTGTCAAATAAAAATCATAATTTTTCCAATGTTTCTCAAACCCATCGAGACATATATCAAACGAAAGGTCTTTTCAATTCCTGTACATCCATGCAAACCAAAAGCTTCTGCGTGGTCTGGTTCTCGAAATATTGCAATTCAAACAATCCAAAGCGATTCTTCTGATTTTCGACTTTTCCCTATCTAACAATGTCTTTGGGAAGCTATATCTCGGAAACCAAGCCTTGTAAATGGTTGCGGTAAAAAAAATCCTCTGTTATCTTTTTAATAGCTTTCCATAGGTGAAAACCAGAAGGTTCTGCGACGTCCGGTTTTGGAAATATTGCAATCCAAAGTAATTCTTCTGATTTTCAACACAACGCTAAATCTGATTCCGATGGCTATATTTCCACAACCAAGCCTTGAAAAAATTGTAGTTTTTGGAATTCACTAAATTTAACGAAGAGCTTTCTATTATTGAAAACTAGAAGATTCTGTGAGGTCTGGTTTTCGAAATATTTCTATCCAAAGTGAACTTAGAACTGAATATCTATGCAGTATGGAAGCAAACGAAACAAAGTCTTCGGATGGAGATATCTCCGCAACCAAGGCTCGTAAGACGTTTTAGTTTTCAGTTCTGAACAGGAAATTGATAGACCTTTTCATTGATGTAACAATCAAACCAAATCATGACAACAAAATTTTGAGGATTTTTTAAAAAAATCCTCGGGTCCCCCCTGTCAAATAAAAATCATAATTTTTCCAATGTTTCTCAAACCCATCGAGACATATATCAAACGAAAGGTCTTTTCAATTCCTGTACATCCATGCAAACCAAAAGCTTCTGCGTGGTCTGGTTCTCGAAATATTGCAATTCAAACAATCCAAAGCGATTCTTCTGATTTTCGACTTTTCCCTATCTAACAATGTCTTTGGGAAGCTATATCTCGGAAACCAAGCCTTGTAAATGGTTGCGGTAAAAAAAATCCTCTGTTATCTTTTTAATAGCTTTCCATAGGTGAAAACCAGAAGGTTCTGCGACGTCCGGTTTTGGAAATATTGCAATCCAAAGTAATTCTTCTGATTTTCAACACAACGCTAAATCTGATTCCGATGGCTATATTTCCACAACCAAGCCTTGAAAAAATTGTAGTTTTTGGAATTCACTAAATTTAACGAAGAGCTTTCTATTATTGAAAACTAGAAGATTCTGTGAGGTCTGGTTTTCGAAATATTTCTATCCAAAGTGAACTTAGAACTGAATATCTATGCAGTATGGAAGCAAACGAAACAAAGTCTTCGGATGGAGATATCTCCGCAACCAAGGCTCGTAAGACGTTTTAGTTTTCAGTTCTGAACAGGAAATTGATAGACCTTTTCATTTATGTAACAATCAAACCAAATCATGACAACAAAATTTTGAGGATTTTTTAAAAAAATCCTCGGGTCCCCCCTGTCAAATAAAAATCATAATTTTTCCAATGTTTCTCAAACCCATCGAGACATACATCAAACGAAAGGTCTATTCAATTCCTGTACATCCATGCAAACCAAAAGCTTCTGCGTGGTCTGGTTCTCGAAATATTGCAATTCAAACAATCCAACGCGATTCTTCTGATTTTCGACTTTTCCCTATCTAATAATGTCTTTGGGAAGCTATATCTCGGAAACCAAGCCTTGTAAATGGTTGCGGTAAAAAAAATCCTCTGTTATCTTTTTAATAGCTTTCCATAGGTGAAAACCAGAAGGTTCTGCGACGTCCGGTTTTGGAAATATTGCAATCCAAAGTAATTCTTCTGATTTTCAACACAACGCTAAATCTGATTCCGATGGCTATATTTCCACAACCAAGCCTTGAAAAATTTGTAGTTTTTGGAATTCACTAAATTTAACGAAGAGCTTTCTATTATTGAAAACTAGAAGATTCTGTGAGGTCTGGTTTTCGAAATATTTCTATCCAAAGTGAACTTAGAACTGAATATCTATGCAGTATGGAAGCAAACGAAACAAAGTCTTCGGATGGAGATATCTCCGCAACCAAGGCTCGTAAGACGTTTTAGTTTTCAGTTCTGAACAGGAAATTGATAGACCTTTTCATTTATGTAACAATCAAACCAAATCATGACAACAAAATTTTGAGGATTTTTTAAAAAAATCCTCGGGTCCCCCCTGTCAAATAAAAATCATAATTTTTCCAATGTTTCTCAAACCCATCGAGACATACATCAAACGAAAGGTCTATTCAATTCCTGTACATCCATGCAAACCAAAAGCTTCTGCGTGGTCTGGTTCTCGAAATATTGCAATTCAAACAATCCAACGCGATTCTTCTGATTTTCGACTTTTCCCTATCTAATAATGTCTTTGGGAAGCTATATCTCGGAAACCAAGCCTTGTAAATGGTTGCGGTAAAAAAAATCCTCTGTTATCTTTTTAATAGCTTTCCATAGGTGAAAACCAGAAGGTTCTGCGACGTCCGGTTTTGGAAATATTGCAATCCAAAGTAATTCTTCTGATTTTCAACACAACGCTAAATCTGATTCCGATGGCTATATTTCCACAACCAAGCCTTGAAAAATTTGTAGTTTTTGGAATTCACTAAATTTAACGAAGAGCTTTCTATTATTGAAAACTAGAAGATTCTGTGAGGTCTGGTTTTCGAAATATTTCTATCCAAAGTGAACTTAGAACTGAATATCTATGCAGTATGGAAGCAAACGAAACAAAGTCTTCGGATGGAGATATCTCCGCAACCAAGGCTCGTAAGACGTTTTAGTTTTCAGTTCTGAACAGGAAATTGATAGACCTTTTCATTGATGTAACAATCAAACCAAATCATGACAACAAAATTTTGAGGATTTTTTAAAAAATTCCTCGGGTCCCCCCTGTCAAATAAAAATCATAATTTTTCCAATGTTTCTCAAACCCATCGAGACATATATCAAACGAAAGGTCTTTTCAATTCCTGTACATCCATGCAAACCAAAAGCTTCTGCGTGGTCTGGTTCTCGAAATATTGCAATTCAAACAATCCAAAGCGATTCTTCTGATTTTCGACTTTTCCCTATCTAACAATGTCTTTGGGAAGCTATATCTCGGAAACCAAGCCTTGTAAATGGTTGCGGTAAAAAAAATCCTCTGTTATCTTTTTAATAGCTTTCCATAGGTGAAAACCAGAAGGTTCTGCGACGTCCGGTTTTGGAAATATTGCAATCCAAAGTAATTCTTCTGATTTTCAACACAACGCTAAATCTGATTCCGATGGCTATATTTCCACAACCAAGCCTTGAAAAAATTGTAGTTTTTGGAATTCACTAAATTTAACGAAGAGCTTTCTATTATTGAAAACTAGAAGATTCTGTGAGGTCTGGTTTTCGAAATATTTCTATCCAAAGTGAACTTAGAACTGAATATCTATGCAGTATGGAAGCAAACGAAACAAAGTCTTCGGATGGAGATATCTCCGCAACCAAGGCTCGTAAGACGTTTTAGTTTTCAGTTCTGAACAGGAAATTGATAGACCTTTTCATTGATGTAACAATCAAACCAAATCATGACAACAAAATTTTGAGGATTTTTTAAAAAAATCCTCGGGTCCCCCCTGTCAAATAAAAATCATAATTTTTCCAATGTTTCTCAAACCCATCGAGACATATATCAAACGAAAGGTCTTTTCAATTCCTGTACATCCATGCAAACCAAAAGCTTCTGCGTGGTCTGGTTCTCGAAATATTGCAATTCAAACAATCCAAAGCGATTCTTCTGATTTTCGACTTTTCCCTATCTAACAATGTCTTTGGGAAGCTATATCTCGGAAACCAAGCCTTGTAAATGGTTGCGGTAAAAAAAATCCTCTGTTATCTTTTTAATAGCTTTCCATAGGTGAAAACCAGAAGGTTCTGCGACGTCCGGTTTTGGAAATATTGCAATCCAAAGTAATTCTTCTGATTTTCAACACAACGCTAAATCTGATTCCGATGGCTATATTTCCACAACCAAGCCTTGAAAAAATTGTAGTTTTTGGAATTCACTAAATTTAACGAAGAGCTTTCTATTATTGAAAACTAGAAGATTCTGTGAGGTCTGGTTTTCGAAATATTTCTATCCAAAGTGAACTTAGAACTGAATATCTATGCAGTATGGAAGCAAACGAAACAAAGTCTTCGGATGGAGATATCTCCGCAACCAAGGCTCGTAAGACGTTTTAGTTTTCAGTTCTGAACAGGAAATTGATAGACCTTTTCATTTATGTAACAATCAAACCAAATCATGACAACAAAATTTTGAGGATTTTTTAAAAAAATCCTCGGGTCCCCCCTGTCAAATAAAAATCATAATTTTTCCAATGTTTCTCAAACCCATCGAGACATACATCAAACGAAAGGTCTATTCAATTCCTGTACATCCATGCAAACCAAAAGCTTCTGCGTGGTCTGGTTCTCGAAATATTGCAATTCAAACAATCCAACGCGATTCTTCTGATTTTCGACTTTTCCCTATCTAATAATGTCTTTGGGAAGCTATATCTCGGAAACCAAGCCTTGTAAATGGTTGCGGTAAAAAAAATCCTCTGTTATCTTTTTAATAGCTTTCCATAGGTGAAAACCAGAAGGTTCTGCGACGTCCGGTTTTGGAAATATTGCAATCCAAAGTAATTCTTCTGATTTTCAACACAACGCTAAATCTGATTCCGATGGCTATATTTCCACAACCAAGCCTTGAAAAATTTGTAGTTTTTGGAATTCACTAAATTTAACGAAGAGCTTTCTATTATTGAAAACTAGAAGATTCTGTGAGGTCTGGTTTTCGAAATATTTCTATCCAAAGTGAACTTAGAACTGAATATCTATGCAGTATGGAAGCAAACGAAACAAAGTCTTCGGATGGAGATATCTCCGCAACCAGGGCTCGTAAGACGTTTTAGTTTTCAGTTCTGAACAGGAAATTGATAGACCTTTTCATGGATGTGTCACCCATCACATGTTTTGAAAAAAAAATTTTTTTTAATTTTTGAAAAAAATCATGGACTAACCCCTTGTCTATAAAAATCATCATTTTTCTCAATGTGTCCCAAGCCCATCGAGACATACATCAAACGAAAGGTCTATTCAATTCCTGTACATCCATGCAAACCAAAAGCTTCTGCGTGGTCTGGTTCTCGAAATATTGCAATTCAAACAATCCAAAGCGATTCTTCTGATTTTCGACTTTTCCCTATCTAACAATGTCTTTGGGAAGCTATATCTCGGAAACCAAGCCTTGTAAATGGTTGCGGTAAAAAAAACCCTGTTATCTTTTTAATAGCTTTCCATAGGTGAAAACCAGAAGGTTCTGCGACGTCCCGTTTTGGAAATATTGCAATCCAAAGTGATTCTTCTGATTTTCAACACAACGCTAAATCTGATTCCGATGGCTATATTTCCACAACCAAGCCTTGAAAAAATTGTAGTTTTTGGAATTCACTAAATTTAACGAAGAGCTTTCTATTATTGAAAACTAGAAGATTCTGTGAGGTCTGGTTTTCGAAATATTTCTATCCAAAGTGAACTTAGAACTGAATATCTATGCAGTATGGAAGCAAACGAAACAAAGTCTTCGGATGGAGATATCTCCGCAACCAAGGCTCGTAAGACGTTTTAGTTTTCAGTTCTGAACAGGAAATTGATAGACCTTTTCATTGATGTAACAATCAAACCAAATCATGACAACAAAATTTTGAGGATTTTTTAAAAAATTCCTCGGGTCCCCCCTGTCAAATAAAAATCATAATTTTTCCAATGTTTCTCAAACCCATCGAGACATACATCAAACGAAAGGTCTATTCAATTCCTGTACATCCAAGCAAACCAAAAGCTTCTGCGTGGTCTGGTTCTCGAAATATTGCAATTCAAACAATCCAAAGCGATTCTTCTGATTTTCGACTTTTCCCTATCTAACAATGTCTTTGGGAAGCTATATCTCGGAAACCAAGCCTTGTAAATGGTTGCGGTAAAAAAAATCCTCTGTTATCTTTTTAATAGCTTTCCATAGGTGAAAACCAGAAGGTTCTGCGACGTCCGGTTTTGGAAATATTGCAATCCAAAGTAATTCTTCTGATTTTCAACACAACGCTAAATCTGATTCCGATGGCTATATTTCCACAACCAAGCCTTGAAAAAATTGTAGTTTTTGGAATTCACTAAATATAACGAAGAGCTTTCTATTATTGAAAACTAGAAGATTCTGTGAGGTCTGGTTTTCGAAATATTTCTATCCAAAGTGAACTTAGAACTGAATATCTATGCAGTATGGAAGCAAACGAAACAAAGTCTTCGGATGGAGATATCTCCGCAACCAAGGCTCGTAGGACGTTTTAGTTTTCAGTTCTGAACAGGAAATTGATAGACCTTTTCATTGATGTAACAATCAAACCAAATCATGACAACAAAATTTTGAGGATTTTTTAAAAAATTCCTCGGGTCCCCCCTGTCAAATAAAAATCATAATTTTTCCAATGTTTCTCAAACCCATCGAGACATATATCAAACGAAAGGTCTATTCAATTCCTGTACATCCGTTCAAACCAAAAGCTTCTGCGTGGTCTGGTTCTCGAAATATTGCAATTCAAACAATCCAAAGCGATTCTTCTGATTTTCGACTTTTCCCTATCTAACAATGTCTTTGGGAAGCTATATCTCGGAAACCAAGCCTTGTAAATGGTTGCGGTAAAAAAAATCCTCAATTATCTTTTTAATAGCTTTCCATAGGTGAAAACCAGAAGGTTCTGCGACGTCCCGTTTTGGAAATATTGCAATCCAAAGTGATTCTTCTGATTTTCAACACAACGCTAAATCTGATTCCGATGGCTATATTTCCACAACCAAGCCTTGAAAAAATTGTAGTTTTTGGAATTCACTAAATTTAACGAAGAGCTTTCTATTATTGAAAACTAGAAGATTCTGTGAGGTCTGGTTTTCGAAATATTTCTATCCAAAGTGAACTTAGAACTGAATATCTATGCAGTATGGAAGCAAACGAAACAAAGTCTTCGGATGGAGATATCTCCGCAACCAAGGCTCGTAAGACGTTTTAGTTTTCAGTTCTGAACAGGAAATTGATAGACCTTTTCATTGATGTAACAATCAAACCAAATCATGACAACAAAATTTTGAGGATTTTTTAAAAAATTCCTCGGGTCCCCCCTGTCAAATAAAAATCATAATTTTTCCAATGTTTCTCAAACCCATCGAGACATATATCAAACGAAAGGTCTTTTCAATTCCTGTACATCCATGCAAACCAAAAGCTTCTGCGTGGTCTGGTTCTCGAAATATTGCAATTCAAACAATCCAAAGCGATTCTTCTGATTTTCGACTTTTCCCTATCTAACAATGTCTTTGGGAAGCTATATCTCGGAAACCAAGCCTTGTAAATGGTTGCGGTAAAAAAAATCCTCTGTTATCTTTTTAATAGCTTTCCATAGGTGAAAACCAGAAGGTTCTGCGACGTCCGGTTTTGGAAATATTGCAATCCAAAGTAATTCTTCTGATTTTCAACACAACGCTAAATCTGATTCCGATGGCTATATTTCCACAACCAAGCCTTGAAAAAATTGTAGTTTTTGGAATTCACTAAATTTAACGAAGAGCTTTCTATTATTGAAAACTAGAAGATTCTGTGAGGTCTGGTTTTCGAAATATTTCTATCCAAAGTGAACTTAGAACTGAATATCTATGCAGTATGGAAGCAAACGAAACAAAGTCTTCGGATGGAGATATCTCCGCAACCAAGGCTCGTAAGACGTTTTAGTTTTCAGTTCTGAACAGGAAATTGATAGACCTTTTCATTTATGTAACAATCAAACCAAATCATGACAACAAAATTTTGAGGATTTTTTAAAAAAATCCTCGGGTCCCCCCTGTCAAATAAAAATCATAATTTTTCCAATGTTTCTCAAACCCATCGAGACATACATCAAACGAAAGGTCTATTCAATTCCTGTACATCCATGCAAACCAAAAGCTTCTGCGTGGTCTGGTTCTCGAAATATTGCAATTCAAACAATCCAACGCGATTCTTCTGATTTTCGACTTTTCCCTATCTAATAATGTCTTTGGGAAGCTATATCTCGGAAACCAAGCCTTGTAAATGGTTGCGGTAAAAAAAATCCTCTGTTATCTTTTTAATAGCTTTCCATAGGTGAAAACCAGAAGGTTCTGCGACGTCCGGTTTTGGAAATATTGCAATCCAAAGTAATTCTTCTGATTTTCAACACAACGCTAAATCTGATTCCGATGGCTATATTTCCACAACCAAGCCTTGAAAAATTTGTAGTTTTTGGAATTCACTAAATTTAACGAAGAGCTTTCTATTATTGAAAACTAGAAGATTCTGTGAGGTCTGGTTTTCGAAATATTTCTATCCAAAGTGAACTTAGAACTGAATATCTATGCAGTATGGAAGCAAACGAAACAAAGTCTTCGGATGGAGATATCTCCGCAACCAAGGCTCGTAAGACGTTTTAGTTTTCAGTTCTGAACAGGAAATTGATAGACCTTTTCATGGATGTGTCACCCATCACATGTTTTGAAAAAAAAATTTTTTTTAATTTTTGAAAAAAATCATGGACTAACCCCTTGTCTATAAAAATCATCATTTTTCTCAATGTGTCCCAAGCCCATCGAGACATACATCAAACGAAAGGTCTATTCAATTCCTGTACATCCATGCAAACCAAAAGCTTCTGCGTGGTCTGGTTCTCGAAATATTGCAATTCAAACAATCCAAAGCGATTCTTCTGATTTTCGACTTTTCCCTATCTAACAATGTCTTTGGGAAGCTATATCTCGGAAACCAAGCCTTGTAAATGGTTGCGGTAAAAAAAACCCTGTTATCTTTTTAATAGCTTTCCATAGGTGAAAACCAGAAGGTTCTGCGACGTCCCGTTTTGGAAATATTGCAATCCAAAGTGATTCTTCTGATTTTCAACACAACGCTAAATCTGATTCCGATGGCTATATTTCCACAACCAAGCCTTGAAAAAATTGTAGTTTTTGGAATTCACTAAATTTAACGAAGAGCTTTCTATTATTGAAAACTAGAAGATTCTGTGAGGTCTGGTTTTCGAAATATTTCTATCCAAAGTGAACTTAGAACTGAATATCTATGCAGTATGGAAGCAAACGAAACAAAGTCTTCGGATGGAGATATCTCCGCAACCAAGGCTCGTAAGACGTTTTAGTTTTCAGTTCTGAACAGGAAATTGATAGACCTTTTCATTGATGTAACAATCAAACCAAATCATGACAACAAAATTTTGAGGATTTTTTAAAAAATTCCTCGGGTCCCCCCTGTCAAATAAAAATCATAATTTTTCCAATGTTTCTCAAACCCATCGAGACATACATCAAACGAAAGGTCTATTCAATTCCTGTACATCCAAGCAAACCAAAAGCTTCTGCGTGGTCTGGTTCTCGAAATATTGCAATTCAAACAATCCAAAGCGATTCTTCTGATTTTCGACTTTTCCCTATCTAACAATGTCTTTGGGAAGCTATATCTCGGAAACCAAGCCTTGTAAATGGTTGCGGTAAAAAAAATCCTCTGTTATCTTTTTAATAGCTTTCCATAGGTGAAAACCAGAAGGTTCTGCGACGTCCGGTTTTGGAAATATTGCAATCCAAAGTAATTCTTCTGATTTTCAACACAACGCTAAATCTGATTCCGATGGCTATATTTCCACAACCAAGCCTTGAAAAAATTGTAGTTTTTGGAATTCACTAAATATAACGAAGAGCTTTCTATTATTGAAAACTAGAAGATTCTGTGAGGTCTGGTTTTCGAAATATTTCTATCCAAAGTGAACTTAGAACTGAATATCTATGCAGTATGGAAGCAAACGAAACAAAGTCTTCGGATGGAGATATCTCCGCAACCAAGGCTCGTAGGACGTTTTAGTTTTCAGTTCTGAACAGGAAATTGATAGACCTTTTCATTGATGTAACAATCAAACCAAATCATGACAACAAAATTTTGAGGATTTTTTAAAAAATTCCTCGGGTCCCCCCTGTCAAATAAAAATCATAATTTTTCCAATGTTTCTCAAACCCATCGAGACATATATCAAACGAAAGGTCTATTCAATTCCTGTACATCCGTTCAAACCAAAAGCTTCTGCGTGGTCTGGTTCTCGAAATATTGCAATTCAAACAATCCAAAGCGATTCTTCTGATTTTCGACTTTTCCCTATCTAACAATGTCTTTGGGAAGCTATATCTCGGAAACCAAGCCTTGTAAATGGTTGCGGTAAAAAAAATCCTCTATTATCTTTTTAATAGCTTTCCATAGGTGAAAACCAGAAGGTTCTGCGACGTCCCGTTTTGGAAATATTGCAATCCAAAGTGATTCTTCTGATTTTCAACACAACGCTAAATCTGATTCCGATGGCTATATTTCCACAACCAAGCCTTGAAAAAATTGTAGTTTTTGGAATTCACTAAATTTAACGAAGAGCTTTCTATTATTGAAAACTAGAAGATTCTGTGAGGTCTGGTTTTCGAAATATTTCTATCCAAAGTGAACTTAGAACTGAATATCTATGCAGTATGGAAGCAAACGAAACAAAGTCTTCGGATGGAGATATCTCCGCAACCAAGGCTCGTAAGACGTTTTAGTTTTCAGTTCTGAACAGGAAATTGATAGACCTTTTCATTGATGTAACAATCAAACCAAATCATGACAACAAAATTTTGAGGATTTTTTAAAAAATTCCTCGGGTCCCCCCTGTCAAATAAAAATCATAATTTTTCCAATGTTTCTCAAACCCATCGAGACATATATCAAACGAAAGGTCTTTTCAATTCCTGTACATCCATGCAAACCAAAAGCTTCTGCGTGGTCTGGTTCTCGAAATATTGCAATTCAAACAATCCAAAGCGATTCTTCTGATTTTCGACTTTTCCCTATCTAACAATGTCTTTGGGAAGCTATATCTCGGAAACCAAGCCTTGTAAATGGTTGCGGTAAAAAAAATCCTCTGTTATCTTTTTAATAGCTTTCCATAGGTGAAAACCAGAAGGTTCTGCGACGTCCCGTTTTGGAAATATTGCAATCCAAAGTGATTCTTCTGATTTTCAACACAACGCTAAATCTGATTCCGATGGCTATATTTCCACAACCAAGCCTTGAAAAAATTGTAGTTTTTGGAATTCACTAAATTTAACGAAGAGCTTTCTATTATTGAAAACTAGAAGATTCTGTGAGGTCTGGTTTTCGAAATATTTCTATCCAAAGTGAACTTAGAACTGAATATCTATGCAGTATGGAAGCAAACGAAACAAAGTCTTCGGATGGAGATATCTCCGCAACCAAGGCTCGTAAGACGTTTTAGTTTTCAGTTCTGAACAGGAAATTGATAGACCTTTTCATTGATGTAACAATCAAACCAAATCATGACAACAAAATTTTGAGGATTTTTTAAAAAATTCCTCGGGTCCCCCCTGTCAAATAAAAATCATAATTTTTCCAATGTTTCTCAAACCCATCGAGACATACATCAAACGAAAGGTCTATTCAATTCCTGTACATCCAAGCAAACCAAAAGCTTCTGCGTGGTCTGGTTCTCGAAATATTGCAATTCAAACAATCCAAAGCGATTCTTCTGATTTTCGACTTTTCCCTATCTAACAATGTCTTTGGGAAGCTATATCTCGGAAACCAAGCCTTGTAAATGGTTGCGGTAAAAAAAATCCTCTGTTATCTTTTTAATAGCTTTCCATAGGTGAAAACCAGAAGGTTCTGCGACGTCCGGTTTTGGAAATATTGCAATCCAAAGTAATTCTTCTGATTTTCAACACAACGCTAAATCTGATTCCGATGGCTATATTTCCACAACCAAGCCTTGAAAAAATTGTAGTTTTTGGAATTCACTAAATATAACGAAGAGCTTTCTATTATTGAAAACTAGAAGATTCTGTGAGGTCTGGTTTTCGAAATATTTCTATCCAAAGTGAACTTAGAACTGAATATCTATGCAGTATGGAAGCAAACGAAACAAAGTCTTCGGATGGAGATATCTCCGCAACCAAGGCTCGTAGGACGTTTTAGTTTTCAGTTCTGAACAGGAAATTGATAGACCTTTTCATTGATGTAACAATCAAACCAAATCATGACAACAAAATTTTGAGGATTTTTTAAAAAATTCCTCGGGTCCCCCCTGTCAAATAAAAATCATAATTTTTCCAATGTTTCTCAAACCCATCGAGACATATATCAAACGAAAGGTCTATTCAATTCCTGTACATCCGTTCAAACCAAAAGCTTCTGCGTGGTCTGGTTCTCGAAATATTGCAATTCAAACAATCCAAAGCGATTCTTCTGATTTTCGACTTTTCCCTATCTAACAATGTCTTTGGGAAGCTATATCTCGGAAACCAAGCCTTGTAAATGGTTGCGGTAAAAAAAATCCTCTATTATCTTTTTAATAGCTTTCCATAGGTGAAAACCAGAAGGTTCTGCGACGTCCCGTTTTGGAAATATTGCAATCCAAAGTGATTCTTCTGATTTTCAACACAACGCTAAATCTGATTCCGATGGCTATATTTCCACAACCAAGCCTTGAAAAAATTGTAGTTTTTGGAATTCACTAAATTTAACGAAGAGCTTTCTATTATTGAAAACTAGAAGATTCTGTGAGGTCTGGTTTTCGAAATATTTCTATCCAAAGTGAACTTAGAACTGAATATCTATGCAGTATGGAAGCAAACGAAACAAAGTCTTCGGATGGAGATATCTCCGCAACCAAGGCTCGTAAGACGTTTTAGTTTTCAGTTCTGAACAGGAAATTGATAGACCTTTTCATTGATGTAACAATCAAACCAAATCATGACAACAAAATTTTGAGGATTTTTTAAAAAATTCCTCGGGTCCCCCCTGTCAAATAAAAATCATAATTTTTCCAATGTTTCTCAAACCCATCGAGACATATATCAAACGAAAGGTCTTTTCAATTCCTGTACATCCATGCAAACCAAAAGCTTCTGCGTGGTCTGGTTCTCGAAATATTGCAATTCAAACAATCCAAAGCGATTCTTCTGATTTTCGACTTTTCCCTATCTAACAATGTCTTTGGGAAGCTATATCTCGGAAACCAAGCCTTGTAAATGGTTGCGGTAAAAAAAATCCTCTGTTATCTTTTTAATAGCTTTCCATAGGTGAAAACCAGAAGGTTCTGCGACGTCCGGTTTTGGAAATATTGCAATCCAAAGTAATTCTTCTGATTTTCAACACAACGCTAAATCTGATTCCGATGGCTATATTTCCACAACCAAGCCTTGAAAAAATTGTAGTTTTTGGAATTCACTAAATTTAACGAAGAGCTTTCTATTATTGAAAACTAGAAGATTCTGTGAGGTCTGGTTTTCGAAATATTTCTATCCAAAGTGAACTTAGAACTGAATATCTATGCAGTATGGAAGCAAACGAAACAAAGTCTTCGGATGGAGATATCTCCGCAACCAAGGCTCGTAAGACGTTTTAGTTTTCAGTTCTGAACAGGAAATTGATAGACCTTTTCATTTATGTAACAATCAAACCAAATCATGACAACAAAATTTTGAGGGTCCCCCCTGTCAAATAAAAATCATAATTTTTCCAATGTTTCTCAAACCCATCGAGACATACATCAAACGAAAGGTCTATTCAATTCCTGTACATCCATGCAAACCAAAAGCTTCTGCGTGGTCTGGTTCTCGAAATATTGCAATTCAAACAATCCAACGCGATTCTTCTGATTTTCGACTTTTCCCTATCTAATAATGTCTTTGGGAAGCTATATCTCGGAAACCAAGCCTTGTAAATGGTTGCGGTAAAAAAAATCCTCTGTTATCTTTTTAATAGCTTTCCATAGGTGAAAACCAGAAGGTTCTGCGACGTCCGGTTTTGGAAATATTGCAATCCAAAGTAATTCTTCTGATTTTCAACACAACGCTAAATCTGATTCCGATGGCTATATTTCCACAACCAAGCCTTGAAAAATTTGTAGTTTTTGGAATTCACTAAATTTAACGAAGAGCTTTCTATTATTGAAAACTAGAAGATTCTGTGAGGTCTGGTTTTCGAAATATTTCTATCCAAAGTGAACTTAGAACTGAATATCTATGCAGTATGGAAGCAAACGAAACAAAGTCTTCGGATGGAGATATCTCCGCAACCAAGGCTCGTAAGACGTTTTAGTTTTCAGTTCTGAACAGGAAATTGATAGACCTTTTCATGGATGTGTTTGAAAAAAAAATTTTTTTTAATTTTTGAAAAAAATCATGGACTAACCCCTTGTCTATAAAAATCATCATTTTTCTCAATGTGTCCCAAGCCCATCGAGACATACATCAAACGAAAGGTCTATTCAATTCCTGTACATCCATGCAAACCAAAAGCTTCTGCGTGGTCTGGTTCTCGAAATATTGCAATTCAAACAATCCAAAGCGATTCTTCTGATTTTCGACTTTTCCCTATCTAACAATGTCTTTGGGAAGCTATATCTCGGAAACCAAGCCTTGTAAATGGTTGCGGTAAAAAAAACCCTGTTATCTTTTTAATAGCTTTCCATAGGTGAAAACCAGAAGGTTCTGCGACGTCCCGTTTTGGAAATATTGCAATCCAAAGTGATTCTTCTGATTTTCAACACAACGCTAAATCTGATTCCGATGGCTATATTTCCACAACCAAGCCTTGAAAAAATTGTAGTTTTTGGAATTCACTAAATTTAACGAAGAGCTTTCTATTATTGAAAACTAGAAGATTCTGTGAGGTCTGGTTTTCGAAATATTTCTATCCAAAGTGAACTTAGAACTGAATATCTATGCAGTATGGAAGCAAACGAAACAAAGTCTTCGGATGGAGATATCTCCGCAACCAAGGCTCGTAAGACGTTTTAGTTTTCAGTTCTGAACAGGAAATTGATAGACCTTTTCATTGATGTAACAATCAAACCAAATCATGACAACAAAATTTTGAGGATTTTTTAAAAAATTCCTCGGGTCCCCCCTGTCAAATAAAAATCATAATTTTTCCAATGTTTCTCAAACCCATCGAGACATACATCAAACGAAAGGTCTATTCAATTCCTGTACATCCAAGCAAACCAAAAGCTTCTGCGTGGTCTGGTTCTCGAAATATTGCAATTCAAACAATCCAAAGCGATTCTTCTGATTTTCGACTTTTCCCTATCTAACAATGTCTTTGGGAAGCTATATCTCGGAAACCAAGCCTTGTAAATGGTTGCGGTAAAAAAAATCCTCTGTTATCTTTTTAATAGCTTTCCATAGGTGAAAACCAGAAGGTTCTGCGACGTCCGGTTTTGGAAATATTGCAATCCAAAGTAATTCTTCTGATTTTCAACACAACGCTAAATCTGATTCCGATGGCTATATTTCCACAACCAAGCCTTGAAAAAATTGTAGTTTTTGGAATTCACTAAATATAACGAAGAGCTTTCTATTATTGAAAACTAGAAGATTCTGTGAGGTCTGGTTTTCGAAATATTTCTATCCAAAGTGAACTTAGAACTGAATATCTATGCAGTATGGAAGCAAACGAAACAAAGTCTTCGGATGGAGATATCTCCGCAACCAAGGCTCGTAGGACGTTTTAGTTTTCAGTTCTGAACAGGAAATTGATAGACCTTTTCATTGATGTAACAATCAAACCAAATCATGACAACAAAATTTTGAGGATTTTTTAAAAAATTCCTCGGGTCCCCCCTGTCAAATAAAAATCATAATTTTTCCAAAGTTTCTCAAACCCATCGAGACATATATCAAACGAAAGGTCTATTCAATTCCTGTACATCCGTTCAAACCAAAAGCTTCTGCGTGGTCTGGTTCTCGAAATATTGCAATTCAAACAATCCAAAGCGATTCTTCTGATTTTCGACTTTTCCCTATCTAACAATGTCTTTGGGAAGCTATATCTCGGAAACCAAGCCTTGTAAATGGTTGCGGTAAAAAAAATCCTCTATTATCTTTTTAATAGCTTTCCATAGGTGAAAACCAGAAGGTTCTGCGACGTCCCGTTTTGGAAATATTGCAATCCAAAGTGATTCTTCTGATTTTCAACACAACGCTAAATCTGATTCCGATGGCTATATTTCCACAACCAAGCCTTGAAAAAATTGTAGTTTTTGGAATTCACTAAATTTAACGAAGAGCTTTCTATTATTGAAAACTAGAAGATTCTGTGAGGTCTGGTTTTCGAAATATTTCTATCCAAAGTGAACTTAGAACTGAATATCTATGCAGTATGGAAGCAAACGAAACAAAGTCTTCGGATGGAGATATCTCCGCAACCAAGGCTCGTAAGACGTTTTAGTTTTCAGTTCTGAACAGGAAATTGATAGACCTTTTCATTGATGTAACAATCAAACCAAATCATGACAACAAAATTTTGAGGATTTTTTAAAAAATTCCTCGGGTCCCCCCTGTCAAATAAAAATCATAATTTTTCCAATGTTTCTCAAACCCATCGAGACATATATCAAACGAAAGGTCTTTTCAATTCCTGTACATCCATGCAAACCAAAAGCTTCTGCGTGGTCTGGTTCTCGAAATATTGCAATTCAAACAATCCAAAGCGATTCTTCTGATTTTCGACTTTTCCCTATCTAACAATGTCTTTGGGAAGCTATATCTCGGAAACCAAGCCTTGTAAATGGTTGCGGTAAAAAAAATCCTCTGTTATCTTTTTAATAGCTTTCCATAGGTGAAAACCAGAAGGTTCTGCGACGTCCCGTTTTGGAAATATTGCAATCCAAAGTGATTCTTCTGATTTTCAACACAACGCTAAATCTGATTCCGATGGCTATATTTCCACAACCAAGCCTTGAAAAAATTGTAGTTTTTGGAATTCACTAAATTTAACGAAGAGCTTTCTATTATTGAAAACTAGAAGATTCTGTGAGGTCTGGTTTTCGAAATATTTCTATCCAAAGTGAACTTAGAACTGAATATCTATGCAGTATGGAAGCAAACGAAACAAAGTCTTCGGATGGAGATATCTCCGCAACCAAGGCTCGTAAGACGTTTTAGTTTTCAGTTCTGAACAGGAAATTGATAGACCTTTTCATTGATGTAACAATCAAACCAAATCATGACAACAAAATTTTGAGGATTTTTTAAAAAATTCCTCGGGTCCCCCCTGTCAAATAAAAATCATAATTTTTCCAATGTTTCTCAAACCCATCGAGACATATATCAAACGAAAGGTCTTTTCAATTCCTGTACATCCATGCAAACCAAAAGCTTCTGCGTGGTCTGGTTCTCGAAATATTGCAATTCAAACAATCCAAAGCGATTCTTCTGATTTTCGACTTTTCCCTATCTAACAATGTCTTTGGGAAGCTATATCTCGGAAACCAAGCCTTGTAAATGGTTGCGGTAAAAAAAATCCTCTGTTATCTTTTTAATAGCTTTCCATAGGTGAAAACCAGAAGGTTCTGCGACGTCCGGTTTTGGAAATATTGCAATCCAAAGTAATTCTTCTGATTTTCAACACAACGCTAAATCTGATTCCGATGGCTATATTTCCACAACCAAGCCTTGAAAAAATTGTAGTTTTTGGAATTCACTAAATTTAACGAAGAGCTTTCTATTATTGAAAACTAGAAGATTCTGTGAGGTCTGGTTTTCGAAATATTTCTATCCAAAGTGAACTTAGAACTGAATATCTATGCAGTATGGAAGCAAACGAAACAAAGTCTTCGGATGGAGATATCTCCGCAACCAAGGCTCGTAAGACGTTTTAGTTTTCAGTTCTGAACAGGAAATTGATAGACCTTTTCATTGATGTAACAATCAAACCAAATCATGACAACAAAATTTTGAGGATTTTTTAAAAAATTCCTCGGGTCCCCCCTGTCAAATAAAAATCATAATTTTTCCAATGTTTCTCAAACCCATCGAGACATATATCAAACGAAAGGTCTTTTCAATTCCTGTACATCCATGCAAACCAAAAGCTTCTGCGTGGTCTGGTTCTCGAAATATTGCAATTCAAACAATCCAAAGCGATTCTTCTGATTTTCGACTTTTCCCTATCTAACAATGTCTTTGGGAAGCTATATCTCGGAAACCAAGCCTTGTAAATGGTTGCGGTAAAAAAAATCCTCTGTTATCTTTTTAATAGCTTTCCATAGGTGAAAACCAGAAGGTTCTGCGACGTCCGGTTTTGGAAATATTGCAATCCAAAGTAATTCTTCTGATTTTCAACACAACGCTAAATCTGATTCCGATGGCTATATTTCCACAACCAAGCCTTGAAAAAATTGTAGTTTTTGGAATTCACTAAATTTAACGAAGAGCTTTCTATTATTGAAAACTAGAAGATTCTGTGAGGTCTGGTTTTCGAAATATTTCTATCCAAAGTGAACTTAGAACTGAATATCTATGCAGTATGGAAGCAAACGAAACAAAGTCTTCGGATGGAGATATCTCCGCAACCAAGGCTCGTAAGACGTTTTAGTTTTCAGTTCTGAACAGGAAATTGATAGACCTTTTCATTTATGTAACAATCAAACCAAATCATGACAACAAAATTTTGAGGATTTTTTAAAAAAATCCTCGGGTCCCCCCTGTCAAATAAAAATCATAATTTTTCCAATGTTTCTCAAACCCATCGAGACATACATCAAACGAAAGGTCTATTCAATTCCTGTACATCCATGCAAACCAAAAGCTTCTGCGTGGTCTGGTTCTCGAAATATTGCAATTCAAACAATCCAACGCGATTCTTCTGATTTTCGACTTTTCCCTATCTAATAATGTCTTTGGGAAGCTATATCTCGGAAACCAAGCCTTGTAAATGGTTGCGGTAAAAAAAATCCTCTGTTATCTTTTTAATAGCTTTCCATAGGTGAAAACCAGAAGGTTCTGCGACGTCCGGTTTTGGAAATATTGCAATCCAAAGTAATTCTTCTGATTTTCAACACAACGCTAAATCTGATTCCGATGGCTATATTTCCACAACCAAGCCTTGAAAAATTTGTAGTTTTTGGAATTCACTAAATTTAACGAAGAGCTTTCTATTATTGAAAACTAGAAGATTCTGTGAGGTCTGGTTTTCGAAATATTTCTATCCAAAGTGAACTTAGAACTGAATATCTATGCAGTATGGAAGCAAACGAAACAAAGTCTTCGGATGGAGATATCTCCGCAACCAAGGCTCGTAAGACGTTTTAGTTTTCAGTTCTGAACAGGAAATTGATAGACCTTTTCATGGATGTGTCACCCATCACATGTTTTGAAAAAAAAATTTTTTTTAATTTTTGAAAAAAATCATGGACTAACCCCTTGTCTATAAAAATCATCATTTTTCTCAATGTGTCCCAAGCCCATCGAGACATACATCAAACGAAAGGTCTATTCAATTCCTGTACATCCATGCAAACCAAAAGCTTCTGCGTGGTCTGGTTCTCGAAATATTGCAATTCAAACAATCCAAAGCGATTCTTCTGATTTTCGACTTTTCCCTATCTAACAATGTCTTTGGGAAGCTATATCTCGGAAACCAAGCCTTGTAAATGGTTGCGGTAAAAAAAACCCTGTTATCTTTTTAATAGCTTTCCATAGGTGAAAACCAGAAGGTTCTGCGACGTCCCGTTTTGGAAATATTGCAATCCAAAGTGATTCTTCTGATTTTCAACACAACGCTAAATCTGATTCCGATGGCTATATTTCCACAACCAAGCCTTGAAAAAATTGTAGTTTTTGGAATTCACTAAATTTAACGAAGAGCTTTCTATTATTGAAAACTAGAAGATTCTGTGAGGTCTGGTTTTCGAAATATTTCTATCCAAAGTGAACTTAGAACTGAATATCTATGCAGTATGGAAGCAAACGAAACAAAGTCTTCGGATGGAGATATCTCCGCAACCAAGGCTCGTAAGACGTTTTAGTTTTCAGTTCTGAACAGGAAATTGATAGACCTTTTCATTGATGTAACAATCAAACCAAATCATGACAACAAAATTTTGAGGATTTTTTAAAAAATTCCTCGGGTCCCCCCTGTCAAATAAAAATCATAATTTTTCCAATGTTTCTCAAACCCATCGAGACATACATCAAACGAAAGGTCTATTCAATTCCTGTACATCCAAGCAAACCAAAAGCTTCTGCGTGGTCTGGTTCTCGAAATATTGCAATTCAAACAATCCAAAGCGATTCTTCTGATTTTCGACTTTTCCCTATCTAACAATGTCTTTGGGAAGCTATATCTCGGAAACCAAGCCTTGTAAATGGTTGCGGTAAAAAAAATCCTCTGTTATCTTTTTAATAGCTTTCCATAGGTGAAAACCAGAAGGTTCTGCGACGTCCGGTTTTGGAAATATTGCAATCCAAAGTAATTCTTCTGATTTTCAACACAACGCTAAATCTGATTCCGATGGCTATATTTCCACAACCAAGCCTTGAAAAAATTGTAGTTTTTGGAATTCACTAAATATAACGAAGAGCTTTCTATTATTGAAAACTAGAAGATTCTGTGAGGTCTGGTTTTCGAAATATTTCTATCCAAAGTGAACTTAGAACTGAATATCTATGCAGTATGGAAGCAAACGAAACAAAGTCTTCGGATGGAGATATCTCCGCAACCAAGGCTCGTAGGACGTTTTAGTTTTCAGTTCTGAACAGGAAATTGATAGACCTTTTCATTGATGTAACAATCAAACCAAATCATGACAACAAAATTTTGAGGATTTTTTAAAAAATTCCTCGGGTCCCCCCTGTCAAATAAAAATCATAATTTTTCCAATGTTTCTCAAACCCATCGAGACATATATCAAACGAAAGGTCTATTCAATTCCTGTACATCCGTTCAAACCAAAAGCTTCTGCGTGGTCTGGTTCTCGAAATATTGCAATTCAAACAATCCAAAGCGATTCTTCTGATTTTCGACTTTTCCCTATCTAACAATGTCTTTGGGAAGCTATATCTCGGAAACCAAGCCTTGTAAATGGTTGCGGTAAAAAAAATCCTCTATTATCTTTTTAATAGCTTTCCATAGGTGAAAACCAGAAGGTTCTGCGACGTCCCGTTTTGGAAATATTGCAATCCAAAGTGATTCTTCTGATTTTCAACACAACGCTAAATCTGATTCCGATGGCTATATTTCCACAACCAAGCCTTGAAAAAATTGTAGTTTTTGGAATTCACTAAATTTAACGAAGAGCTTTATATTATTGAAAACTAGAAGATTCTGTGAGGTCTGGTTTTCGAAATATTTCTATCCAAAGTGAACTTAGAACTGAATATCTATGCAGTATGGAAGCAAACGAAACAAAGTCTTCGGATGGAGATATCTCCGCAACCAAGGCTCGTAAGACGTTTTAGTTTTCAGTTCTGAACAGGAAATTGATAGACCTTTTCATTGATGTAACAATCAAACCAAATCATGACAACAAAATTTTGAGGATTTTTTAAAAAATTCCTCGGGTCCCCCCTGTCAAATAAAAATCATAATTTTTCCAATGTTTCTCAAACCCATCGAGACATATATCAAACGAAAGGTCTTTTCAATTCCTGTACATCCATGCAAACCAAAAGCTTCTGCGTGGTCTGGTTCTCGAAATATTGCAATTCAAACAATCCAAAGCGATTCTTCTGATTTTCGACTTTTCCCTATCTAACAATGTCTTTGGGAAGCTATATCTCGGAAACCAAGCCTTGTAAATGGTTGCGGTAAAAAAAATCCTCTGTTATCTTTTTAATAGCTTTCCATAGGTGAAAACCAGAAGGTTCTGCGACGTCCCGTTTTGGAAATATTGCAATCCAAAGTGATTCTTCTGATTTTCAACACAACGCTAAATCTGATTCCGATGGCTATATTTCCACAACCAAGCCTTGAAAAAATTGTAGTTTTTGGAATTCACTAAATTTAACGAAGAGCTTTCTATTATTGAAAACTAGAAGATTCTGTGAGGTCTGGTTTTCGAAATATTTCTATCCAAAGTGAACTTAGAACTGAATATCTATGCAGTATGGAAGCAAACGAAACAAAGTCTTCGGATGGAGATATCTCCGCAACCAAGGCTCGTAAGACGTTTTAGTTTTCAGTTCTGAACAGGAAATTGATAGACCTTTTCATTGATGTAACAATCAAACCAAATCATGACAACAAAATTTTGAGGATTTTTTAAAAAATTCCTCGGGTCCCCCCTGTCAAATAAAAATCATAATTTTTCCAATGTTTCTCAAACCCATCGAGACATATATCAAACGAAAGGTCTTTTCAATTCCTGTACATCCATGCAAACCAAAAGCTTCTGCGTGGTCTGGTTCTCGAAATATTGCAATTCAAACAATCCAAAGCGATTCTTCTGATTTTCGACTTTTCCCTATCTAACAATGTCTTTGGGAAGCTATATCTCGGAAACCAAGCCTTGTAAATGGTTGCGGTAAAAAAAATCCTCTGTTATCTTTTTAATAGCTTTCCATAGGTGAAAACCAGAAGGTTCTGCGACGTCCGGTTTTGGAAATATTGCAATCCAAAGTAATTCTTCTGATTTTCAACACAACGCTAAATCTGATTCCGATGGCTATATTTCCACAACCAAGCCTTGAAAAAATTGTAGTTTTTGGAATTCACTAAATTTAACGAAGAGCTTTCTATTATTGAAAACTAGAAGATTCTGTGAGGTCTGGTTTTCGAAATATTTCTATCCAAAGTGAACTTAGAACTGAATATCTATGCAGTATGGAAGCAAACGAAACAAAGTCTTCGGATGGAGATATCTCCGCAACCAAGGCTCGTAAGACGTTTTAGTTTTCAGTTCTGAACAGGAAATTGATAGACCTTTTCATTGATGTAACAATCAAACCAAATCATGACAACAAAATTTTGAGGATTTTTTAAAAAATTCCTCGGGTCCCCCCTGTCAAATAAAAATCATAATTTTTCCAATGTTTCTCAAACCCATCGAGACATATATCAAACGAAAGGTCTTTTCAATTCCTGTACATCCATGCAAACCAAAAGCTTCTGCGTGGTCTGGTTCTCGAAATATTGCAATTCAAACAATCCAAAGCGATTCTTCTGATTTTCGACTTTTCCCTATCTAACAATGTCTTTGGGAAGCTATATCTCGGAAACCAAGCCTTGTAAATGGTTGCGGTAAAAAAAATCCTCTGTTATCTTTTTAATAGCTTTCCATAGGTGAAAACCAGAAGGTTCTGCGACGTCCGGTTTTGGAAATATTGCAATCCAAAGTAATTCTTCTGATTTTCAACACAACGCTAAATCTGATTCCGATGGCTATATTTCCACAACCAAGCCTTGAAAAAATTGTAGTTTTTGGAATTCACTAAATTTAACGAAGAGCTTTCTATTATTGAAAACTAGAAGATTCTGTGAGGTCTGGTTTTCGAAATATTTCTATCCAAAGTGAACTTAGAACTGAATATCTATGCAGTATGGAAGCAAACGAAACAAAGTCTTCGGATGGAGATATCTCCGCAACCAAGGCTCGTAAGACGTTTTAGTTTTCAGTTCTGAACAGGAAATTGATAGACCTTTTCATTTATGTAACAATCAAACCAAATCATGACAACAAAATTTTGAGGATTTTTTAAAAAAATCCTCGGGTCCCCCCTGTCAAATAAAAATCATAATTTTTCCAATGTTTCTCAAACCCATCGAGACATACATCAAACGAAAGGTCTATTCAATTCCTGTACATCCATACAAACCAAAAGCTTCTGCGTGGTCTGGTTCTCGAAATATTGCAATTCAAACAATCCAACGCGATTCTTCTGATTTTCGACTTTTCCCTATCTAATAATGTCTTTGGGAAGCTATATCTCGGAAACCAAGCCTTGTAAATGGTTGCGGTAAAAAAAATCCTCTGTTATCTTTTTAATAGCTTTCCATAGGTGAAAACCAGAAGGTTCTGCGACGTCCGGTTTTGGAAATATTGCAATCCAAAGTAATTCTTCTGATTTTCAACACAACGCTAAATCTGATTCCGATGGCTATATTTCCACAACCAAGCCTTGAAAAATTTGTAGTTTTTGGAATTCACTAAATTTAACGAAGAGCTTTCTATTATTGAAAACTAGAAGATTCTGTGAGGTCTGGTTTTCGAAATATTTCTATCCAAAGTGAACTTAGAACTGAATATCTATGCAGTATGGAAGCAAACGAAACAAAGTCTTCGGATGGAGATATCTCCGCAACCAAGGCTCGTAAGACGTTTTAGTTTTCAGTTCTGAACAGGAAATTGATAGACCTTTTCATTGATGTAACAATCAAACCAAATCATGACAACAAAATTTTGAGGATTTTTTAAAAAATTCCTCGGGTCCCCCCTGTCAAATAAAAATCATAATTTTTCCAATGTTTCTCAAACCCATCGAGACATATATCAAACGAAAGGTCTTTTCAATTCCTGTACATCCATGCAAACCAAAAGCTTCTGCGTGGTCTGGTTCTCGAAATATTGCAATTCAAACAATCCAAAGCGATTCTTCTGATTTTCGACTTTTCCCTATCTAACAATGTCTTTGGGAAGCTATATCTCGGAAACCAAGCCTTGTAAATGGTTGCGGTAAAAAAAATCCTCTGTTATCTTTTTAATAGCTTTCCATAGGTGAAAACCAGAAGGTTCTGCGACGTCCGGTTTTGGAAATATTGCAATCCAAAGTAATTCTTCTGATTTTCAACACAACGCTAAATCTGATTCCGATGGCTATATTTCCACAACCAAGCCTTGAAAAAATTGTAGTTTTTGGAATTCACTAAATTTAACGAAGAGCTTTCTATTATTGAAAACTAGAAGATTCTGTGAGGTCTGGTTTTCGAAATATTTCTATCCAAAGTGAACTTAGAACTGAATATCTATGCAGTATGGAAGCAAACGAAACAAAGTCTTCGGATGGAGATATCTCCGCAACCAAGGCTCGTAAGACGTTTTAGTTTTCAGTTCTGAACAGGAAATTGATAGACCTTTTCATTTATGTAACAATCAAACCAAATCATGACAACAAAATTTTGAGGATTTTTTAAAAAAATCCTCGGGTCCCCCCTGTCAAATAAAAATCATAATTTTTCCAATGTTTCTCAAACCCATCGAGACATACATCAAACGAAAGGTCTATTCAATTCCTGTACATCCATGCAAACCAAAAGCTTCTGCGTGGTCTGGTTCTCGAAATATTGCAATTCAAACAATCCAACGCGATTCTTCTGATTTTCGACTTTTCCCTATCTAATAATGTCTTTGGGAAGCTATATCTCGGAAACCAAGCCTTGTAAATGGTTGCGGTAAAAAAAATCCTCTGTTATCTTTTTAATAGCTTTCCATAGGTGAAAACCAGAAGGTTCTGCGACGTCCGGTTTTGGAAATATTGCAATCCAAAGTAATTCTTCTGATTTTCAACACAACGCTAAATCTGATTCCGATGGCTATATTTCCACAACCAAGCCTTGAAAAATTTGTAGTTTTTGGAATTCACTAAATTTAACGAAGAGCTTTCTATTATTGAAAACTAGAAGATTCTGTGAGGTCTGGTTTTCGAAATATTTCTATCCAAAGTGAACTTAGAACTGAATATCTATGCAGTATGGAAGCAAACGAAACAAAGTCTTCGGATGGAGATATCTCCGCAACCAAGGCTCGTAAGACGTTTTAGTTTTCAGTTCTGAACAGGAAATTGATAGACCTTTTCATGGATGTGTCACCCATCACATGTTTTGAAAAAAAAAATTTTTTTAATTTTTGAAAAAAATCATGGACTAACCCCTTGTCTATAAAAATCATCATTTTTCTCAATGTGTCCCAAGCCCATCGAGACATACATCAAACGAAAGGTCTATTCAATTCCTGTACATCCATGCAAACCAAAAGCTTCTGCGTGGTCTGGTTCTCGAAATATTGCAATTCAAACAATCCAAAGCGATTCTTCTGATTTTCGACTTTTCCCTATCTAACAATGTCTTTGGGAAGCTATATCTCGGAAACCAAGCCTTGTAAATGGTTGCGGTAAAAAAAACCCTGTTATCTTTTTAATAGCTTTCCATAGGTGAAAACCAGAAGGTTCTGCGACGTCCCGTTTTGGAAATATTGCAATCCAAAGTGATTCTTCTGATTTTCAACACAACGCTAAATCTGATTCCGATGGCTATATTTCCACAACCAAGCCTTGAAAAAATTGTAGTTTTTGGAATTCACTAAATTTAACGAAGAGCTTTCTATTATTGAAAACTAGAAGATTCTGTGAGGTCTGGTTTTCGAAATATTTCTATCCAAAGTGAACTTAGAACTGAATATCTATGCAGTATGGAAGCAAACGAAACAAAGTCTTCGGATGGAGATATCTCCGCAACCAAGGCTCGTAAGACGTTTTAGTTTTCAGTTCTCAACAGGAAATTGATAGACCTTTTCATTGATGTAACAATCAAACCAAATCATGACAACAAAATTTTGAGGATTTTTTTAAAAAATTCCTCGGGTCCCCCCTGTCAAATAAAAATCATAATTTTTCCAATGTTTCAATGTTTCTCAAACCCATCGAGACATACATCAAACGAAAGGTCTATTCAATTCCTGTACATCCATGCAAACCAAAAGCTTCTGCGTGGTCTGGTTCTCGAAATATTGCAATTCAAACAATCCAAAGCGATTCTTCTGATTTTCGACTTTTCCCTATCTAACAATGTCTTTGGGAAGCTATATCTCGGAAACCAAGCCTTGTAAATGGTTGCGGTAAAAAAAATCCTCTGTTATCTTTTTAATAGCTTTCCATAGGTGAAAACCAGAAGGTTCTGCGACGTCCCGTTTTGGAAATATTGCAATCCAAATTGATTCTTCTGATTTTCAACACAACGCTAAATCTGATTCCGATGGCTATATTTCCACAACCAAGCCTTGAAAAAATTGTAGTTTTTGGAGTATATTTTGAAATATTGAAAACTAGAAGATTCTGTGAGGTCTGGTTTTCGAAATATTTCTATCCAAAGTGAACTTAGAACTGAATATCTATGCAGTATGGAAGCAAACGAAACAAAGTCTTCGGATGGAGATATCTCCGCAACCAAGGCTCGTAAGACGTTTTAGTTTTCAGTTCTGAACAGGAAATTGATAGACCTTTTCATTGATGTAACAATCAAACCAAATCATGACAACAAAATTTTGAGGATTTTTTAAAAAATTCCTCGGGTCCCCCCTGTCAAATAAAAATCATAATTTTTCCAATGTTTCTCAAACCCATCGAGACATACATCAAACGAAAGGTCTATTCAATTCCTGTACATCCATGCAAACCAAAAGCTTCTGCGTGGTCTGGTTCTCGAAATATTGCAATTCAAACAATCCAAAGCGATTCTTCTGATTTTCGACTTTTCCCTATCTAACAATGTCTTTGGGAAGCTATATCTCGGAAACCAAGCCTTGTAAGTGGTTGCGGTAAAAAAAATCCTCTGTTATCTTTTTAATAGCTTTCCATAGGTGAAAACCAGAAGGTTCTGCGACGTCCCGTTTTGGAAATATTGCAATCCAAAGTGATTCTTCTGATTTTCAACACAACGCTAAATCTGATTCCGATGGCTATATTTCCACAACCAAGCCTTGAAAAAATTGTAGTTTTTGGAATTCACTAAATTTAACGAAGAGCTTTCTATTATTGAAAACTAGAAGATTCTGTGAGGTCTGGTTTTCGAAATATTTCTATCCAAAGTGAACTTAGAACTGAATATCTATGCAGTATGGAAGCAAACGAAACAAAGTCTTCGGATGGAGATATCTCCGCAACCAAGGCTCGTAAGACGTTTTAGTTTTCAGTTCTGAACAGGAAATTGATAGACCTTTTCATTGATGTAACAATCAAACCAAATCATGACAACAAAATTTTGAGGATTTTTTAAAAAATTCCTCGGGTCCCCCCTGTCAAATAAAAATCATAATTTTTCCAATGTTTCTCAAACCCATCGAGACATACATCAAACGAAAGGTCTATTCAATTCCTGTACATCCATGCAAACCAAAAGCTTCTGCGTGGTCTGGTTCTCGAAATATTGCAATTCAAACAATCCAAAGCGATTCTTCTGATTTTCGACTTTTCCCTATCTAACAATGTCTTTGGGAAGCTATATCTCGGAAACCAAGCCTTGTAAATGGTTGCTGTAAAAAAAATCCTCTGTTATCTTTTTAATAGCTTTCCATAGGTGAAAACCAGAAGGTTCTGCGACGTCCGGTTTTGGAAATATTGCAATCCAAAGTAATTCTTCTGATTTTCAACACAACGCTAAATCTGATTCCGATGGCTATATTTCCACAACCAAGCCTTGAAAAAATTGTAGTTTTTTTAATTCACTAAATTTAACGAAGAGCTTTCTATTATTGAAAACTAGAAGATTCTGTGAGGTCTGGTTTTCGAAATATTTCTATGCAAAGTGAACTTAGAACTGAATATCTATGCAGTATGGAAGCAAACGAAACAAAGTCTTCGGATGGAGATATCTCCGCAACCAAGGCTCGTAAGACGTTTTAGTTTTCAGTTCTGAACAGGAAATTGATAGACCTTTTCATTGATGTAACAATCAAACCAAATCATGACAACAAAATTTTGAGGATTTTTTAAAAAATTCCTCGGGTCCCCCCTGTCAAATAAAAATCATAATTTTTCCAATGTTTCTCAAACCCATCGAGACATACATCAAACGAAAGGTCTATTCAATTCCTGTACATCCATGCAAACCAAAAGCTTCTGCGTGGTCTGGTTCTCGAAATATTGCAATTCAAACAATCCAAAGCGATTCTTCTGATTTTCGACTTTTCCCTATCTAACAATGTCTTTGGGAAGCTATATCTCGGAAACCAAGCCTTGTAAGTGGTTGCGGTAAAAAAAATCCTCTGTTATCTTTTTAATAGCTTTCCATAGGTGAAAACCAGAAGGTTCTGCGACGTCCGGTTTTGGAAATATTGCAATCCAAAGTGATTCTTCTGATTTTCAACACAACGCTAAATCTGATTCCGATGGCTATATTTCCACAACCAAGCCTTGAAAAAATTGTAGTTTTTGGAATTCACTAAATTTAACGAAGAGCTTTCTATTATTGAAAACTAGAAGATTCTGTGTGGTCTGGTTTTCGAAATATTTCTATCCAAAGTGAACTTAGAACTGAATATCTATGCAGTATGGAAGCAAACGAAACAAAGTCTTCGGATGGAGATATCTCCGCAACCAAGGCTCGTAAGACGTTTTAGTTTTCAGTTCTGAACAGGAAATTGATAGACCTTTTCATGGATGTGTCACCCATCACATGTTTTGAAAAAAAAAATTTTTTTAATTTTTGAAAAAAATCATGGACTAACCCCTTGTCTATAAAAATCATCATTTTTCTCAATGTGTCCCAAGCCCATCGAGACATACATCAAACGAAAGGTCTATTCAATTCCTGTACATCCATGCAAACCAAAAGCTTCTGCGTGGTCTGGTTCTCGAAATATTGCAATTCAAACAATCCAAAGCGATTCTTCTGATTTTCGACTTTTCCCTATCTAACAATGTCTTTGGGAAGCTATATCTCGGAAACCAAGCCTTGTAAATGGTTGCGGTAAAAAAAACCCTGTTATCTTTTTAATAGCTTTCCATAGGTGAAAACCAGAAGGTTCTGCGACGTCCCGTTTTGGAAATATTGCAATCCAAAGTGATTCTTCTGATTTTCAACACAACGCTAAATCTGATTCCGATGGCTATATTTCCACAACCAAGCCTTGAAAAAATTGTAGTTTTTGGAATTCACTAAATTTAACGAAGAGCTTTCTATTATTGAAAACTAGAAGATTCTGTGAGGTCTGGTTTTCGAAATATTTCTATCCAAAGTGAACTTAGAACTGAATATCTATGCAGTATGGAAGCAAACGAAACAAAGTCTTCGGATGGAGATATCTCCGCAACCAAGGTTCGTAAGACGTTTTAGTGTTCAGTTCTCAACAGGAAATTGATAGACCTTTTCATTGATGTAACAATCAAACCAAATCATGACAACAAAATTTTGAGGATTTTTTTAAAAAATTCCTCGGGTCCCCCCTGTCAAATAAAAATCATAATTTTTCCAATGTTTCAATGTTTCTCAAACCCATCGAGACATACATCAAACGAAAGGTCTATTCAATTCCTGTACATCCATGCAAACCAAAAGCTTCTGCGTGGTCTGGTTCTCGAAATATTGCAATTCAAACAATCCAAAGCGATTCTTCTGATTTTCGACTTTTCCCTATCTAACAATGTCTTTGGGAAGCTATATCTCGGAAACCAAGCCTTGTAAATGGTTGCGGTAAAAAAAATCCTCTGTTATCTTTTTAATAGCTTTCCATAGGTGAAAACCAGAAGGTTCTGCGACGTCCCGTTTTGGAAATATTGCAATCCAAATTGATTCTTCTGATTTTCAACACAACGCTAAATCTGATTCCGATGGCTATATTTCCACAACCAAGCCTTGAAAAAATTGTAGTTTTTGGAGTATATTTTGAAATATTGAAAACTAGAAGATTCTGTGAGGTCTGGTTTTCGAAATATTTCTATCCAAAGTGAACTTAGAACTGAATATCTATGCAGTATGGAAGCAAACGAAACAAAGTCTTCGGATGGAGATATCTCCGCAACCAAGGCTCGTAAGACGTTTTAGTTTTCAGTTCTGAACAGGAAATTGATAGACCTTTTCATTGATGTAACAATCAAACCAAATCATGACAACAAAATTTTGAGGATTTTTTAAAAAATTCCTCGGGTCCCCCCTGTCAAATAAAAATCATAATTTTTCCAATGTTTCTCAAACCCATCGAGACATACATCAAACGAAAGGTCTATTCAATTCCTGTACATCCATGCAAACCAAAAGCTTCTGCGTGGTCTGTTTCTCGAAATATTGCAATTCAAACAATCCAAAGCGATTCTTCTGATTTTCGACTTTTCCCTATCTAACAATGTCTTTGGGAAGCTATATCTCGGAAACCAAGCCTTATAAGTGGTTGCGGTAAAAAAAATCCTCTGTTATCTTTTTAATAGCTTTCCATAGGTGAAAACCAGAAGGTTCTGCGACGTCCCGTTTTGGAAATATTGCAATCCAAAGTGATTCTTCTGATTTTCAACACAACGCTAAATCTGATTCCGATGGCTATATTTCCACAACCAAGCCTTGAAAAAATTGTAGTTTTTGGAATTCACTAAATTTAACGAAGAGCTTTCTATTATTGAAAACTAGAAGATTCTGTGAGGTCTGGTTTTCGAAATATTTCTATCCAAAGTGAACTTAGAACTGAATATCTATGCAGTATGGAAGCAAACGAAACAAAGTCTTCGGATGGAGATATCTCCGCAACCAAGGCTCGTAAGACGTTTTAGTTTTCAGTTCTGAACAGGAAATTGATAGACCTTTTCATTGATGTAACAATCAAACCAAATCATGACAACAAAATTTTGAGGATTTTTTAAAAAATTCCTCGGGTCCCCCCTGTCAAATAAAAATCATAATTTTTCCAATGTTTCTCAAACCCATCGAGACATACATCAAACGAAAGGTCTATTCAATTCCTGTACATCCATGCAAACCAAAAGCTTCTGCGTGGTCTGGTTCTCGAAATATTGCAATTCAAACAATCCAAAGCGATTCTTCTGATTTTCGACTTTTCCCTATCTAACAATGTCTTTGGGAAGCTATATCTCGGAAACCAAGCCTTGTAAGTGGTTGCGGTAAAAAAAATCCTCTGTTATCTTTTTAATAGCTTTCCATAGGTGAAAACCAGAAGGTTCTGCGACGTCCGGTTTTGGAAATATTGCAATCCAAAGTAATTCTTCTGATTTTCAACACAACGCTAAATCTGATTCCGATGGCTATATTTCCACAACCAAGCCTTGAAAAAATTGTAGTTTTTTTAATTCACTAAATTTAACGAAGAGCTTTCTATTATTGAAAACTAGAAGATTCTGTGAGGTCTGGTTTTCGAAATATTTCTATGCAAAGTGAACTTAGAACTGAATATCTATGCAGTATGGAAGCAAACGAAACAAAGTCTTCGGATGGAGATATCTCCGCAACCAAGGCTCGTAAGACGTTTTAGTTTTCAGTTCTGAACAGGAAATTGATAGACCTTTTCATTGATGTAACAATCAAACCAAATCATGACAACAAAATTTTGAGGATTTTTTAAAAAATTCCTCGGGTCCCCCCTGTCAAATAAAAATCATAATTTTTCCAATGTTTCTCAAACCCATCGAGACATACATCAAACGAAAGGTCTATTCAATTCCTGTACATCCATGCAAACCAAAAGCTTCTGCGTGGTCTGGTTCTCGAAATATTGCAATTCAAACAATCCAAAGCGATTCTTCTGATTTTCGACTTTTCCCTATCTAACAATGTCTTTGGGAAGCTATATCTCGGAAAACAAGCCTTGTAAGTGGTTGCGGTAAAAAAAATCCTCTGTTATCTTTTTAATAGCTTTCCATAGGTGAAAACCAGAAGGTTCTGCGACGTCCGGTTTTGGAAATATTGCAATCCAAAGTGATTCTTCTGATTTTCAACACAACGCTAAATCTGATTCCGATGGCTATATTTCCACAACCAAGCCTTGAAAAAATTGTAGTTTTTGGAATTCACTAAATTTAACGAAGAGCTTTCTATTATTGAAAACTAGAAGATTCTGTGTGGTCTGGTTTTCGAAATATTTCTATCCAAAGTGAACTTAGAACTGAATATCTATGCAGTATGGAAGCAAACGAAACAAAGTCTTCGGATGGAGATATCTCCGCAACCAAGGCTCGTAAGACGTTTTAGTTTTCAGTTCTGAACAGGAAATTGATAGACCTTTTCATTGATGTAACAATCAAACCAAATCATGACAACAAAATTTTGAGGATTTTTTAAAAAATTCCTCGGGTCCCCCCTGTCAAATAAAAATCATAATTTTTCCAATGTTTCTCAAACCCATCGAGACATATATCAAACGAAAGGTCTTTTCAATTCCTGTACATCCATGCAAACCAAAAGCTTCTGCGTGGTCTGGTTCTCGAAATATTGCAATTCAAACAATCCAAAGCGATTCTTCTGATTTTCGACTTTTCCCTATCTAACAATGTCTTTGGGAAGCTATATCTCGGAAACCAAGCCTTGTAAATGGTTGCGGTAAAAAAAATCCTCTGTTATCTTTTTAATAGCTTTCCATAGGTGAAAACCAGAAGGTTCTGCGACGTCCGGTTTTGGAAATATTGCAATCCAAAGTAATTCTTCTGATTTTCAACACAACGCTAAATCTGATTCCGATGGCTATATTTCCACAACCAAGCCTTGAAAAAATTGTAGTTTTTTTAATTCACTAAATTTAACGAAAAGCTTTCTATTATTGAAAACTAGAAGATTCTGTGAAGTCTGGTTTTCGAAATATTTCTATCCAAAGTGAACTTAGAACTGAATATCTATGCAGTATGGAAGCAAACGAAACAAAGTCTTCGGATGGAGATATCTCCGCAACCAAGGCTCGTAAGACGTTTTAGTTTTCAGTTCTGAACAGGAAATTGATAGACCTTTTCATGGATGTGTCACCCATCACATGTTTTGAAAAAAAATTTTTTTTAATTTTTGAAAAAAATCATGGACTAACCCCTTGTCTATAAAAATCATCATTTTTCTCAATGTGTCCCAAGCCCATCGAGACGTACATCAAACGAAAGGTCTATTCAATTCCTGTACATCCATGCAAACCAAAAGCTTCTGCGTGGTCTGGTTCTCGAAATATTGCAATTCAAACAATCCAAAGCGATTCTTCTGATTTTCGACTTTTCCCTATCTAACAATGTCTTTGGGAAGCTATATCTCGGAAACCAAGCCTTGTAAATGGTTGCGGTAAAAAAAACCCTGTTATCTTTTTAATAGCTTTCCATAGGTGAAAACCAGAAGGTTCTGCGACGTCCCGTTTTGGAAATATTGCAATCCAAAGTGATTCTTCTGATTTTCAACACAACGCTAAATCTGATTCCGATGGCTATATTTCCACAACCAAGTCTTGAAAAAATTGTAGTTTTTGGAATTCACTAAATTTAACGAAGAGCTTTCTATTATTGAAAACTAGAAGATTCTGTGAGGTCTGGTTTTCGAAATATTTCTATCCAAAGTGAACTTAGAACTGAATATCTATGCAGTATGGAAGCAAACGAAACAAAGTCTTCGGATGGAGATATCTCCGCAACCAAGGCTCGTAAGACGTTTTAGTTTTCAGTTCTGAACAGGAAATTGATAGACCTTTTCATTGATGTAACAATCAAACCAAATCATGACAACAAAATTTTGAGGATTTTTTAAAAAATTCCTCGGGTCCCCCCTGTCAAATAAAAATCATAATTTTTCCAATGTTTCTCAAACCCATCGAGACATACATCAAACGAAAGGTCTATTCAATTCCTGTACATCCATGCAAACCAAAAGCTTCTGCGTGGTCTGGTTCTCGAAATATTGCAATTCAAACAATCCAAAGCGATTCTTCTGATTTTCGACTTTTCCCTATCTAACAATGTCTTTTGGAAGCTATATCTCGGAAACCAAGCCTTGTAAATGGTTGCGGTAAAAAAATCCTCTGTTATCTTTTTAATAGCTTTCCATAGGTGAAAACCAGAAGGTTCTGCGACGTCCCGTTTTGGAAATATTGCAATCCAAAGTGATTCTTCTGATTTTCAACACAACGCTAAATCTGATTCCGATGGCTATATTTCCACAACCAAGCCTTGAAAAAATTGTAGTTTTTGGAATTCACTAAATTTAACGAAGAGCTTTCTATTATTGAAAACTAGAAGATTCTGTGAGGTCTGGTTTTCGAAATATTTCTATCCAAAGTGAACTTAGAACTGAATATCTATGCAGTATGGAAGCAAACGAAACAAAGTCTTCGGATGGAGATATCTCCGCAACCAAGGCTCGTAAGACGTTTTAGTTTTCAGTTCTGAACAGGAAATTGATAGACCTTTTCATGGATGTGTCACCCATCACATGTTTTGAAAAAAAATTTTTTCCGGTTTTGGAAATATTGCAATCCAAAGTAATTCTTCTGATTTTCAACACAACGCTAAATCTGATTCCGATGGCTATATTTCCACAACCAAGCCTTGAAAAAATTGTAGTTTTTTTAATTCACTAAATTTAACGAAGAGCTTTCTATTATTGAAAACTAGAAGATTCTGTGAAGTCTGGTTTTCGAAATATTTCTATCCAAAGTGAACTTAGAACTGAATATCTATGCAGTATGGAAGCAAACGAAACAAAGTCTTCGGATGGAGATATCTCCGCAACCAAGGCTCGTAAGACGTTTTAGTTTTCAGTTCTGAACAGGAAATTGATAGACCTTTTCATGGATGTGTCACCCATCACATGTTTTGAAAAAAAATTTTTTTTAATTTTTGAAAAAAATCATGGACTAACCCCTTGTCTATAAAAATCATCATTTTTCTCAATGTGTCCCAAGCCCATCGAGACGTACATCAAACGAAAGGTCTATTCAATTCCTGTACATCCATGCAAACCAAAAGCTTCTGCGTGGTCTGGTTCTCGAAATATTGCAATTCAAACAATCCAAAGCGATTCTTCTGATTTTCGACTTTTCCCTATCTAACAATGTCTTTGGGAAGCTATATCTCGGAAACCAAGCCTTGTAAATGGTTGCGGTAAAAAAAACCCTGTTATCTTTTTAATAGCTTTCCATAGGTGAAAACCAGAAGGTTCTGCGACGTCCCGTTTTGGAAATATTGCAATCCAAAGTGATTCTTCTGATTTTCAACACAACGCTAAATCTGATTCCGATGGCTATATTTCCACAACCAAGTCTTGAAAAAATTGTAGTTTTTGGAATTCACTAAATTTAACGAAGAGCTTTCTATTATTGAAAACTAGAAGATTCTGTGAGGTCTGGTTTTCGAAATATTTCTATCCAAAGTGAACTTAGAACTGAATATCTATGCAGTATGGAAGCAAACGAAACAAAGTCTTCGGATGGAGATATCTCCGCAACCAAGGCTCGTAAGACGTTTTAGTTTTCAGTTCTGAACAGGAAATTGATAGACCTTTTCATTGATGTAACAATCAAACCAAATCATGACAACAAAATTTTGAGGATTTTTTAAAAAATTCCTCGGGTCCCCCCTGTCAAATAAAAATCATAATTTTTCCAATGTTTCTCAAACCCATCGAGACATACATCAAACGAAAGGTCTATTCAATTCCTGTACATCCATGCAAACCAAAAGCTTCTGCGTGGTCTGGTTCTCGAAATATTGCAATTCAAACAATCCAAAGCGATTCTTCTGATTTTCGACTTTTCCCTATCTAACAATGTCTTTTGGAAGCTATATCTCGGAAACCAAGCCTTGTAAATGGTTGCGGTAAAAAAATCCTCTGTTATCTTTTTAATAGCTTTCCATAGGTGAAAACCAGAAGGTTCTGCGACGTCCCGTTTTGGAAATATTGCAATCCAAAGTGATTCTTCTGATTTTCAACACAACGCTAAATCTGATTCCGATGGCTATATTTCCACAACCAAGCCTTGAAAAAATTGTAGTTTTTGGAATTCACTAAATTTAACGAAGAGCTTTCTATTATTGAAAACTAGAAGATTCTGTGAGGTCTGGTTTTCGAAATATTTCTATCCAAAGTGAACTTAGAACTGAATATCTATGCAGTATGGAAGCAAACGAAACAAAGTCTTCGGATGGAGATATCTCCGCAACCAAGGCTCGTAAGACGTTTTAGTTTTCAGTTCTGAACAGGAAATTGATAGACCTTTTCATTGATGTAACAATCAAACCAAATCATGACAACAAAATTTTGAGGATTTTTTAAAAAATTCCTCGGGTCCCCCCTGTCAAATAAAAATCATAATTTTTCCAATGTTTCTCAAACCCATCGAGACATACATCAAACGAAAGGTCTATTCAATTCCTGTACATCCATGCAAACCAAAAGCTTCTGCGTGGTCTGGTTCTCGAAATATTGCAATTCAAACAATCCAAAGCGATTCTTCTGATTTTCGACTTTTCCCTATCTAACAATGTCTTTGGGAAGCTATATCTCGGAAACCAAGCCTTGTAAATGGTTGCGGTAAAAAAAATCCTCTGTTATCTTTTTAATAGCTTTCCATAGGTGAAAACCAGAAGGTTCTGCGACGTCCGGTTTTGGAAATATTGCAATCCAAAGTGATTCTTCTGATTTTCAACACAACGCTAAATCTGATTCCGATGGCTATATTTCCACAACCAAGCCTTGAAAAAATTGTAGTTTTTGGAATTCACTAAATTTAACGAAGAGCTTTCTATTATTGAAAACTAGAAGATTCTGTGTGGTCTGGTTTTCGAAATATTTCTATCCAAAGTGAACTTAGAACTGAATATCTATGCAGTATGGAAGCAAACGAAACAAAGTCTTCGGATGGAGATATCTCCGCAACCAAGGCTCGTAAGACGTTTTAGTTTTCAGTTCTGAACAGGAAATTGATAGACCTTTTCATGGATGTGTCACCCATCACATGTTTTGAAAAAAAATTTTTTTTAATTTTTGAAAAAAATCATGGACTAACCCCTTGTCTATAAAAATCATCATTTTTCTCAATGTGTCCCAAGCCCATCGAGACGTACATCAAACGAAAGGTCTATTCAATTCCTGTACATCCATGCAAACCAAAAGCTTCTGCGTGGTCTGGTTCTCGAAATATTGCAATTCAAACAATCCAAAGCGATTCTTCTGATTTTCGACTTTTCCCTATCTAACAATGTCTTTGGGAAGCTATATCTCGGAAACCAAGCCTTGTAAATGGTTGCGGTAAAAAAAACCCTGTTATCTTTTTAATAGCTTTCCATAGGTGAAAACCAGAAGGTTCTGCGACGTCCCGTTTTGGAAATATTGCAATCCAAAGTGATTCTTCTGATTTTCAACACAACGCTAAATCTGATTCCGATGGCTATATTTCCACAACCAAGTCTTGAAAAAATTGTAGTTTTTGGAATTCACTAAATTTAACGAAGAGCTTTCTATTATTGAAAACTAGAAGATTCTGTGAGGTCTGGTTTTCGAAATATTTCTATCCAAAGTGAACTTAGAACTGAATATCTATGCAGTATGGAAGCAAACGAAACAAAGTCTTCGGATGGAGATATCTCCGCAACCAAGGCTCGTAAGACGTTTTAGTTTTCAGTTCTGAACAGGAAATTGATAGACCTTTTCATTGATGTAACAATCAAACCAAATCATGACAACAAAATTTTGAGGATTTTTTAAAAAATTCCTCGGGTCCCCCCTGTCAAATAAAAATCATAATTTTTCCAATGTTTCTCAAACCCATCGAGACATACATCAAACGAAAGGTCTATTCAATTCCTGTACATCCATGCAAACCAAAAGCTTCTGCGTGGTCTGGTTCTCGAAATATTGCAATTCAAACAATCCAAAGCGATTCTTCTGATTTTCGACTTTTCCCTATCTAACAATGTCTTTGGGAAGCTATATCTCGGAAACCAAGCCTTGTAAATGGTTGCGGTAAAAAAAACCCTGTTATCTTTTTAATAGCTTTCCATAGGTGAAAACCAGAAGGTTCTGCGACATCCCGTTTTGGAAATATTGCAATCCAAAGTGATTCTTCTGATTTTCAACACAACGCTAAATCTGATTCCGATGGCTATATTTCCACAACCAAGCCTTGAAAAAATTGTAGTTTTTGGAATTCACTAAATTTAACGAAGAGCTTTCTATTATTGAAAACTAGAAGATTCTGTGAGGTCTGGTTTTCGAAATATTTCTATCCAAAGTGAACTTAGAACTGAATATCTATGCAGTATGGAAGCAAACGAAACAAAGTCTTCGGATGGAGATATCTCCGCAACCAAGGCTCGTAAGACGTTTTAGTTTTCAGTTCTGAACAGGAAATTGATAGACCTTTTCATTGATGTAACAATCAAACCAAATCATGACAACAAAATTTTGAGGATTTTTTAAAAAATTCCTCGGGTCCCCCCTGTCAAATAAAAATCATAATTTTTCCAATGTTTCTCAAACCCATCGAGACATACATCAAACGAAAGGTCTATTCAATTCCTGTACATCCATGCAAACCAAAAGCTTCTGCGTGGTCTGGTTCTCGAAATATTGCAATTCAAACAATCCAAAGCGATTCTTCTGATTTTCGACTTTTCCCTATCTAACAATGTCTTTGGGAAGCTATATCTCGGAAACCAAGCCTTATAAGTGGTTGCGGTAAAAAAAATCCTCTGTTATCTTTTTAATAGCTTTCCATAGGTGAAAACCAGAAGGTTCTGCGACGTCCCGTTTTGGAAATATTGCAATCCAAAGTGATTCTTCTGATTTTCAACACAACGCTAAATCTGATTCCGATGGCTATATTTCCACAACCAAGCCTTGAAAAAATTGTAGTTTTTGGAATTCACTAAATTTAACGAAGAGCTTTCTATTATTGAAAACTAGAAGATTCTGTGAGGTCTGGTTTTCGAAATATTTCTATCCAAAGTGAACTTAGAACTGAATATCTATGCAGTATGGAAGCAAACGAAACAAAGTCTTCGGATGGAGATATCTCCGCAACCAAGGCTCGTAAGACGTTTTAGTTTTCAGTTCTGAACAGGAAATTGATAGACCTTTTCATTGATGTAACAATCAAACCAAATCATGACAACAAAATGTTGAGGATTTTTTAAAAAATTCCTCGGGTCCCCCCTGTCAAATAAAAATCATAATTTTTCCAATGTTTCTCAAACCCATCGAGACATACATCAAACGAAAGGTCTATTCAATTCCTGTACATCCATGCAAACCAAAAGCTTCTGCGTGGTCTGGTTCTCGAAATATTGCAATTCAAACAATCCAAAGCGATTCTTCTGATTTTCGACTTTTCCCTATCTAACAATGTCTTTGGGAAGCTATATCTCGGAAACCAAGCCTTGTAAGTGGTTGCGGTAAAAAAAATCCTCTGTTATCTTTTTAATAGCTTTCCATAGGTGAAAACCAGAAGGTTCTGCGACGTCCGGTTTTGGAAATATTGCAATCCAAAGTAATTCTTCTGATTTTCAACACAACGCTAAATCTGATTCCGATGGCTATATTTCCACAACCAAGCCTTGAAAAAATTGTAGTTTTTTTAATTCACTAAATTTAACGAAGAGCTTTCTATTATTGAAAACTAGAAGATTCTGTGAGGTCTGGTTTTCGAAATATTTCTATGCAAAGTGAACTTAGAACTGAATATCTATGCAGTATGGAAGCAAACGAAACAAAGTCTTCGGATGGAGATATCTCCGCAACCAAGGCTCGTAAGACGTTTTAGTTTTCAGTTCTGAACAGGAAATTGATAGACCTTTTCATTGATGTAACAATCAAACCAAATCATGACAACAAAATTTTGAGGATTTTTTAAAAAATTCCTCGGGTCCCCCCTGTCAAATAAAAATCATAATTTTTCCAATGTTTCTCAAACCCATCGAGACATACATCAAACGAAAGGTCTATTCAATTCCTGTACATCCATGCAAACCAAAAGCTTCTGCGTGGTCTGGTTCTCGAAATATTGCAATTCAAACAATCCAAAGCGATTCTTCTGATTTTCGACTTTTCCCTATCTAACAATGTCTTTGGGAAGCTATATCTCGGAAACCAAGCCTTGTAAGTGGTTGCGGTAAAAAAAATCCTCTGTTATCTTTTTAATAGCTTTCCATAGGTGAAAACCAGAAGGTTCTGCGACGTCCGGTTTTGGAAATATTGCAATCCAAAGTGATTCTTCTGATTTTCAACACAACGCTAAATCTGATTCCGATGGCTATATTTCCACAACCAAGCCTTGAAAAAATTGTAGTTTTTGGAATTCACTAAATTTAACGAAGAGCTTTCTATTATTGAAAACTAGAAGATTCTGTGAGGTCTGGTTTTCGAAATATTTCTATCCAAAGTGAACTTAGAACTGAATATCTATGCAGTATGGAAGCAAACGAAACAAAGTCTTCGGATGGAGATATCTCCGCAACCAAGGCTCGTAAGACGTTTTAGTTTTCAGTTCTGAACAGGAAATTGATAGACCTTTTCATTGATGTAACAATCAAACCAAATCATGACAACAAAATTTTGAGGATTTTTTAAAAAATTCCTCGGGTCCCCCCTGTCAAATAAAAATCATAATTTTTCCAATGTTTCTCAAACCCATCGAGACATACATCAAACGAAAGGTCTATTCAATTCCTGTACATCCATGCAAACCAAAAGCTTCTGCGTGGTCTGGTTCTCGAAATATTGCAATTCAAACAATCCAAAGCGATTCTTCTGATTTTCGACTTTTCCCTATCTAACAATGTCTTTGGGAAGCTATATCTCGGAAACCAAGCCTTATAAGTGGTTGCGGTAAAAAAAATCCTCTGTTATCTTTTTAATAGCTTTCCATAGGTGAAAACCAGAAGGTTCTGCGACGTCCCGTTTTGGAAATATTGCAATCCAAAGTGATTCTTCTGATTTTCAACACAACGCTAAATCTGATTCCGATGGCTATATTTCCACAACCAAGCCTTGAAAAAATTGTAGTTTTTGGAATTCACTAAATTTAACGAAGAGCTTTCTATTATTGAAAACTAGAAGATTCTGTGAGGTCTGGTTTTCGAAATATTTCTATCCAAAGTGAACTTAGAACTGAATATCTATGCAGTATGGAAGCAAACGAAACAAAGTCTTCGGATGGAGATATCTCCGCAACCAAGGCTCGTAAGACGTTTTAGTTTTCAGTTCTGAACAGGAAATTGATAGACCTTTTCATTGATGTAACAATCAAACCAAATCATGACAACAAAATTTTGAGGATTTTTTAAAAAATTCCTCGGGTCCCCCCTGTCAAATAAAAATCATAATTTTTCCAATGTTTCTCAAACCCATCGAGACATACATCAAACGAAAGGTCTATTCAATTCCTGTACATCCATGCAAACCAAAAGCTTCTGCGTGGTCTGGTTCTCGAAATATTGCAATTCAAACAATCCAAAGCGATTCTTCTGATTTTCGACTTTTCCCTATCTAACAATGTCTTTGGGAAGCTATATCTCGGAAACCAAGCCTTGTAAGTGGTTGCGGTAAAAAAAATCCTCTGTTATCTTTTTAATAGCTTTCCATAGGTGAAAACCAGAAGGTTCTGCGACGTCCGGTTTTGGAAATATTGCAATCCAAAGTAATTCTTCTGATTTTCAACACAACGCTAAATCTGATTCCGATGGCTATATTTCCACAACCAAGCCTTGAAAAAATTGTAGTTTTTTTAATTCACTAAATTTAACGAAGAGCTTTCTATTATTGAAAACTAGAAGATTCTGTGAGGTCTGGTTTTCGAAATATTTCTATGCAAAGTGAACTTAGAACTGAATATCTATGCAGTATGGAAGCAAACGAAACAAAGTCTTCGGATGGAGATATCTCCGCAACCAAGGCTCGTAAGACGTTTTAGTTTTCAGTTCTGAACAGGAAATTGATAGACCTTTTCATTGATGTAACAATCAAACCAAATCATGACAACAAAATTTTGAGGATTTTTTAAAAAATTCCTCGGGTCCCCCCTGTCAAATAAAAATCATAATTTTTCCAATGTTTCTCAAACCCATCGAGACATACATCAAACGAAAGGTCTATTCAATTCCTGTACATCCATGCAAACCAAAAGCTTCTGCGTGGTCTGGTTCTCGAAATATTGCAATTCAAACAATCCAAAGCGATTCTTCTGATTTTCGACTTTTCCCTATCTAACAATGTCTTTGGGAAGCTATATCTCGGAAACCAAGCCTTGTAAGTGGTTGCGGTAAAAAAAATCCTCTGTTATCTTTTTAATAGCTTTCCATAGGTGAAAACCAGAAGGTTCTGCGACGTCCGGTTTTGGAAATATTGCAATCCAAAGTGATTCTTCTGATTTTCAACACAACGCTAAATCTGATTCCGATGGCTATATTTCCACAACCAAGCCTTGAAAAAATTGTAGTTTTTGGAATTCACTAAATTTAACGAAGAGCTTTCTATTATTGAAAACTAGAAGATTCTGTGTGGTCTGGTTTTCGAAATATTTCTATCCAAAGTGAACTTAGAACTGAATATCTATGCAGTATGGAAGCAAACGAAACAAAGTCTTCGGATGGAGATATCTCCGCAACCAAGGCTCGTAAGACGTTTTAGTTTTCAGTTCTGAACAGGAAATTGATAGACCTTTTCATTGATGTAACAATCAAACCAAATCATGACAACAAAATTTTGAGGATTTTTTAAAAAATTCCTCGGGTCCCCCCTGTCAAATAAAAATCATAATTTTTCCAATGTTTCTCAAACCCATCGAGACATATATCAAACGAAAGGTCTTTTCAATTCCTGTACATCCATGCAAACCAAAAGCTTCTGCGTGGTCTGGTTCTCGAAATATTGCAATTCAAACAATCCAAAGCGATTCTTCTGATTTTCGACTTTTCCCTATCTAACAATGTCTTTGGGAAGCTATATCTCGGAAACCAAGCCTTGTAAATGGTTGCGGTAAAAAAAATCCTCTGTTATCTTTTTAATAGCTTTCCATAGGTGAAAACCAGAAGGTTCTGCGACGTCCGGTTTTGGAAATATTGCAATCCAAAGTAATTCTTCTGATTTTCAACACAACGCTAAATCTGATTCCGATGGCTATATTTCCACAACCAAGCCTTGAAAAAATTGTAGTTTTTTTAATTCACTAAATTTAACGAAGAGCTTTCTATTATTGAAAACTAGAAGATTCTGTGAAGTCTGGTTTTCGAAATATTTCTATCCAAAGTGAACTTAGAACTGAATATCTATGCAGTATGGAAGCAAACGAAACAAAGTCTTCGGATGGAGATATCTCCGCAACCAAGGCTCGTAAGACGTTTTAGTTTTCAGTTCTGAACAGGAAATTGATAGACCTTTTCATGGATGTGTCACCCATCACATGTTTTGAAAAAAATTTTTTTTTAATTTTTGAAAAAAATCATGGACTAACCCCTTGTCTATAAAAATCATCATTTTTCTCAATGTGTCCCAAGCCCATCGAGACGTACATCAAACGAAAGGTCTATTCAATTCCTGTACATCCATGCAAACCAAAAGCTTCTGCGTGGTCTGGTTCTCGAAATATTGCAATTCAAACAATCCAAAGCGATTCTTCTGATTTTCGACTTTTCCCTATCTAACAATGTCTTTGGGAAGCTATATCTCGGAAACCAAGCCTTGTAAATGGTTGCGGTAAAAAAAACCCTGTTATCTTTTTAATAGCTTTCCATAGGTGAAAACCAGAAGGTTCTGCGACGTCCCGTTTTGGAAATATTGCAATCCAAAGTGATTCTTCTGATTTTCAACACAACGCTAAATCTGATTCCGATGGCTATATTTCCACAACCAAGTCTTGAAAAAATTGTAGTTTTTGGAATTCACTAAATTTAACGAAGAGCTTTCTATTATTGAAAACTAGAAGATTCTGTGAGGTCTGGTTTTCGAAATATTTCTATCCAAAGTGAACTTAGAACTGAATATCTATGCAGTATGGAAGCAAACGAAACAAAGTCTTCGGATGGAGATATCTCCGCAACCAAGGCTCGTAAGACGTTTTAGTTTTCAGTTCTGAACAGGAAATTGATAGACCTTTTCATTGATGTAACAATCAAACCAAATCATGACAACAAAATTTTGAGGATTTTTTAAAAAATTCCTCGGGTCCCCCCTGTCAAATAAAAATCATAATTTTTCCAATGTTTCTCAAACCCATCGAGACATACATCAAACGAAAGGTCTATTCAATTCCTGTACATCCATGCAAACCAAAAGCTTCTGCGTGGTCTGGTTCTCGAAATATTGCAATTCAAACAATCCAAAGCGATTCTTCTGATTTTCGACTTTTCCCTATCTAACAATGTCTTTTGGAAGCTATATCTCGGAAACCAAGCCTTGTAAATGGTTGCGGTAAAAAAATCCTCTGTTATCTTTTTAATAGCTTTCCATAGGTGAAAACCAGAAGGTTCTGCGACGTCCCGTTTTGGAAATATTGCAATCCAAAGTGATTCTTCTGATTTTCAACACAACGCTAAATCTGATTCCGATGGCTATATTTCCACAACCAAGCCTTGAAAAAATTGTAGTTTTTGGAATTCACTAAATTTAACGAAGAGCTTTCTATTATTGAAAACTAGAAGATTCTGTGAGGTCTGGTTTTCGAAATATTTCTATCCAAAGTGAACTTAGAACTGAATATCTATGCAGTATGGAAGCAAACGAAACAAAGTCTTCGGATGGAGATATCTCCGCAACCAAGGCTCGTAAGACGTTTTAGTTTTCAGTTCTGAACAGGAAATTGATAGACCTTTTCATTGATGTAACAATCAAACCAAATCATGACAACAAAATTTTGAGGATTTTTTAAAAAATTCCTCGGGTCCCCCCTGTCAAATAAAAATCATAATTTTTCCAATGTTTCTCAAACCCATCGAGACATACATCAAACGAAAGGTCTATTCAATTCCTGTACATCCATGCAAACCAAAAGCTTCTGCGTGGTCTGGTTCTCGAAATATTGCAATTCAAACAATCCAAAGCGATTCTTCTGATTTTCGACTTTTCCCTATCTAACAATGTCTTTGGGAAGCTATATCTCGGAAACCAAGCCTTGTAAATGGTTGCGGTAAAAAAAATCCTCTGTTATCTTTTTAATAGCTTTCCATAGGTGAAAACCAGAAGGTTCTGCGACGTCCGGTTTTGGAAATATTGCAATCCAAAGTGATTCTTCTGATTTTCAACACAACGCTAAATCTGATTCCGATGGCTATATTTCCACAACCAAGCCTTGAAAAAATTGTAGTTTTTGGAATTCACTAAATTTAACGAAGAGCTTTCTATTATTGAAAACTAGAAGATTCTGTGTGGTCTGGTTTTCGAAATATTTCTATCCAAAGTGAACTTAGAACTGAATATCTATGCAGTATGGAAGCAAACGAAACAAAGTCTTCGGATGGAGATATCTCCGCAACCAAGGCTCGTAAGACGTTTTAGTTTTCAGTTCTGAACAGGAAATTGATAGACCTTTTCATGGATGTGTCACCCATCACATGTTTTGAAAAAAAATTTTTTCCGGTTTTGGAAATATTGCAATCCAAAGTAATTCTTCTGATTTTCAACACAACGCTAAATCTGATTCCGATGGCTATATTTCCACAACCAAGCCTTGAAAAAATTGTAGTTTTTTTAATTCACTAAATTTAACGAAGAGCTTTCTATTATTGAAAACTAGAAGATTCTGTGAAGTCTGGTTTTCGAAATATTTCTATCCAAAGTGAACTTAGAACTGAATATCTATGCAGTATGGAAGCAAACGAAACAAAGTCTTCGGATGGAGATATCTCCGCAACCAAGGCTCGTAAGACGTTTTAGTTTTCAGTTCTGAACAGGAAATTGATAGACCTTTTCATGGATGTGTCACCCATCACATGTTTTGAAAAAAAATTTTTTTTAATTTTTGAAAAAAATCATGGACTAACCCCTTGTCTATAAAAATCATCATTTTTCTCAATGTGTCCCAAGCCCATCGAGACGTACATCAAACGAAAGGTCTATTCAATTCCTGTACATCCATGCAAACCAAAAGCTTCTGCGTGGTCTGGTTCTCGAAATATTGCAATTCAAACAATCCAAAGCGATTCTTCTGATTTTCGACTTTTCCCTATCTAACAATGTCTTTGGGAAGCTATATCTCGGAAACCAAGCCTTGTAAATGGTTGCGGTAAAAAAAACCCTGTTATCTTTTTAATAGCTTTCCATAGGTGAAAACCAGAAGGTTCTGCGACGTCCCGTTTTGGAAATATTGCAATCCAAAGTGATTCTTCTGATTTTCAACACAACGCTAAATCTGATTCCGATGGCTATATTTCCACAACCAAGTCTTGAAAAAATTGTAGTTTTTGGAATTCACTAAATTTAACGAAGAGCTTTCTATTATTGAAAACTAGAAGATTCTGTGAGGTCTGGTTTTCGAAATATTTCTATCCAAAGTGAACTTAGAACTGAATATCTATGCAGTATGGAAGCAAACGAAACAAAGTCTTCGGATGGAGATATCTCCGCAACCAAGGCTCGTAAGACGTTTTAGTTTTCAGTTCTGAACAGGAAATTGATAGACCTTTTCATTGATGTAACAATCAAACCAAATCATGACAACAAAATTTTGAGGATTTTTTAAAAAATTCCTCGGGTCCCCCCTGTCAAATAAAAATCATAATTTTTCCAATGTTTCTCAAACCCATCGAGACATACATCAAACGAAAGGTCTATTCAATTCCTGTACATCCATGCAAACCAAAAGCTTCTGCGTGGTCTGGTTCTCGAAATATTGCAATTCAAACAATCCAAAGCGATTCTTCTGATTTTCGACTTTTCCCTATCTAACAATGTCTTTTGGAAGCTATATCTCGGAAACCAAGCCTTGTAAATGGTTGCGGTAAAAAAATCCTCTGTTATCTTTTTAATAGCTTTCCATAGGTGAAAACCAGAAGGTTCTGCGACGTCCCGTTTTGGAAATATTGCAATCCAAAGTGATTCTTCTGATTTTCAACACAACGCTAAATCTGATTCCGATGGCTATATTTCCACAACCAAGCCTTGAAAAAATTGTAGTTTTTGGAATTCACTAAATTTAACGAAGAGCTTTCTATTATTGAAAACTAGAAGATTCTGTGAGGTCTGGTTTTCGAAATATTTCTATCCAAAGTGAACTTAGAACTGAATATCTATGCAGTATGGAAGCAAACGAAACAAAGTCTTCGGATGGAGATATCTCCGCAACCAAGGCTCGTAAGACGTTTTAGTTTTCAGTTCTGAACAGGAAATTGATAGACCTTTTCATTGATGTAACAATCAAACCAAATCATGACAACAAAATTTTGAGGATTTTTTAAAAAATTCCTCGGGTCCCCCCTGTCAAATAAAAATCATAATTTTTCCAATGTTTCTCAAACCCATCGAGACATACATCAAACGAAAGGTCTATTCAATTCCTGTACATCCATGCAAACCAAAAGCTTCTGCGTGGTCTGGTTCTCGAAATATTGCAATTCAAACAATCCAAAGCGATTCTTCTGATTTTCGACTTTTCCCTATCTAACAATGTCTTTGGGAAGCTATATCTCGGAAACCAAGCCTTGTAAGTGGTTGCGGTAAAAAAAATCCTCTGTTATCTTTTTAATAGCTTTCCATAGGTGAAAACCAGAAGGTTCTGCGACATCCCGTTTTGGAAATATTGCAATCCAAAGTGATTCTTCTGATTTTCAACACAACGCTAAATCTGATTCCGATGGCTATATTTCCACAACCAAGCCTTGAAAAATTTGTAGTTTTTGGAATTCACTAAATTTAACGAAGAGCTTTCTATTATTGAAAACTAGAAGATTCTGTGAGGTCTGGTTTTCGAAATATTTCTATCCAAAGTGAACTTAGAACTGAATATCTATGCAGTATGGAAGCAAACGAAACAAAGTCTTCGGATGGAGATATCTCCGCAACCAAGGCTCGTAAGACGTTTTAGTTTTCAGTTCTGAACAGGAAATTGATAGACCTTTTCATGGATGTGTCACCCATCACATGTTTTGAAAAAAAATTTTTTTTAATTTTTGAAAAAAATCATGGACTAACCCCTTGTCTATAAAAATCATCATTTTTCTCAATGTGTCCCAAGCCCATCGAGACGTACATCAAACGAAAGGTCTATTCAATTCCTGTACATCCATGCAAACCAAAAGCTTCTGCGTGGTCTGGTTCTCGAAATATTGCAATTCAAACAATCCAAAGCGATTCTTCTGATTTTCGACTTTTCCCTATCTAACAATGTCTTTGGGAAGCTATATCTCGGAAACCAAGCCTTGTAAGTGGTTGCGGTAAAAAAAATCCTCTGTTATCTTTTTAATAGCTTTCCATAGGTGAAAACCAGAAGGTTCTGCGACATCCCGTTTTGGAAATATTGCAATCCAAAGTGATTCTTCTGATTTTCAACACAACGCTAAATCTGATTCCGATGGCTATATTTCCACAACCAAGCCTTGAAAAATTTGTAGTTTTTGGAATTCACTAAATTTAACGAAGAGCTTTCTATTATTGAAAACTAGAAGATTCTGTGAGGTCTGGTTTTCGAAATATTTCTATCCAAAGTGAACTTAGAACTGAATATCTATGCAGTATGGAAGCAAACGAAACAAAGTCTTCGGATGGAGATATCTCCGCAACCAAGGCTCGTAAGACGTTTTAGTTTTCAGTTCTGAACAGGAAATTGATAGACCTTTTCATGGATGTGTCACCCATCACATGTTTTGAAAAAAAATTTTTTTTAATTTTTGAAAAAAATCATGGACTAACCCCTTGTCTATAAAAATCATCATTTTTCTCAATGTGTCCCAAGCCCATCGAGACGTACATCAAACGAAAGGTCTATTCAATTCCTGTACATCCATGCAAACCAAAAGCTTCTGCGTGGTCTGGTTCTCGAAATATTGCAATTCAAACAATCCAAAGCGATTCTTCTGATTTTCGACTTTTCCCTATCTAACAATGTCTTTGGGAAGCTATATCTCGGAAACCAAGCCTTGTAAATGGTTGCGGTAAAAAAAACCCTGTTATCTTTTTAATAGCTTTCCATAGGTGAAAACCAGAAGGTTCTGCGACGTCCCGTTTTGGAAATATTGCAATCCAAAGTGATTCTTCTGATTTTCAACACAACGCTAAATCTGATTCCGATGGCTATATTTCCACAACCAAGTCTTGAAAAAATTGTAGTTTTTGGAATTCACTAAATTTAACGAAGAGCTTTCTATTATTGAAAACTAGAAGATTCTGTGAGGTCTGGTTTTCGAAATATTTCTATCCAAAGTGAACTTAGAACTGAATATCTATGCAGTATGGAAGCAAACGAAACAAAGTCTTCGGATGGAGATATCTCCGCAACCAAGGCTCGTAAGACGTTTTAGTTTTCAGTTCTGAACAGGAAATTGATAGACCTTTTCATTGATGTAACAATCAAACCAAATCATGACAACAAAATTTTGAGGATTTTTTAAAAAATTCCTCGGGTCCCCCCTGTCAAATAAAAATCATAATTTTTCCAATGTTTCTCAAACCCATCGAGACATACATCAAACGAAAGGTCTATTCAATTCCTGTACATCCATGCAAACCAAAAGCTTCTGCGTGGTCTGGTTCTCGAAATATTGCAATTCAAACAATCCAAAGCGATTCTTCTGATTTTCGACTTTTCCCTATCTAACAATGTCTTTGGGAAGCTATATCTCGGAAACCAAGCCTTGTAAATGGTTGCGGTAAAAAAAACCCTGTTATCTTTTTAATAGCTTTCCATAGGTGAAAACCAGAAGGTTCTGCGACATCCCGTTTTGGAAATATTGCAATCCAAAGTGATTCTTCTGATTTTCAACACAACGCTAAATCTGATTCCGATGGCTATATTTCCACAACCAAGCCTTGAAAAAATTGTAGTTTTTGGAATTCACTAAATTTAACGAAGAGCTTTCTATTATTGAAAACTAGAAGATTCTGTGAGGTCTGGTTTTCGAAATATTTCTATCCAAAGTGAACTTAGAACTGAATATCTATGCAGTATGGAAGCAAACGAAACAAAGTCTTCGGATGGAGATATCTCCGCAACCAAGGCTCGTAAGACGTTTTAGTTTTCAGTTCTGAACAGGAAATTGATAGACCTTTTCATTGATGTAACAATCAAACCAAATCATGACAACAAAATTTTGAGGATTTTTTAAAAAATTCCTCGGGTCCCCCCTGTCAAATAAAAATCATAATTTTTCCAATGTTTCTCAAACCCATCGAGACATACATCAAACGAAAGGTCTATTCAATTCCTGTACATCCATGCAAACCAAAAGCTTCTGCGTGGTCTGGTTCTCGAAATATTGCAATTCAAACAATCCAAAGCGATTCTTCTGATTTTCGACTTTTCCCTATCTAACAATGTCTTTGGGAAGCTATATCTCGGAAACCAAGCCTTGTAAATGGTTGCGGTAAAAAAAATCCTCTGTTATCTTTTTAATAGCTTTCCATAGGTGAAAACCAGAAGGTTCTGCGACGTCCGGTTTTGGAAATATTGCAATCCAAAGTAATTCTTCTGATTTTCAACACAACGCTAAATCTGATTCCGATGGCTATATTTCCACAACCAAGCCTTGAAAAAATTGTAGTTTTTTTAATTCACTAAATTTAACGAAGAGCTTTCTATTATTGAAAACTAGAAGATTCTGTGAGGTCTGGTTTTCGAAATATTTCTATCCAAAGTGAACTTAGAACTGAATATCTATGCAGTATGGAAGCAAACGAAACAAAGTCTTCGGATGGAGATATCTCCGCAACCAAGGCTCGTAAGACGTTTTAGTTTTCAGTTCTGAACAGGAAATTGATAGACCTTTTCATTGATGTAACAATCAAACCAAATCATGACAACAAAATTTTGAGGATTTTTTAAAAAATTCCTCGGGTCCCCCCTGTCAAATAAAAATCATAATTTTTCCAATGTTTCTCAAACCCATCGAGACATATATCAAACGAAAGGTCTTTTCAATTCCTGTACATCCATGCAAACCAAAAGCTTCTGCGTGGTCTGGTTCTCGAAATATTGCAATTCAAACAATCCAAAGCGATTCTTCTGATTTTCGACTTTTCCCTATCTAACAATGTCTTTGGGAAGCTATATCTCGGAAACCAAGCCTTGTAAATGGTTGCGGTAAAAAAAATCCTCTGTTATCTTTTTAATAGCTTTCCATAGGTGAAAACCAGAAGGTTCTGCGACGTCCCGTTTTGGAAATATTGCAATCCAAAGTGATTCTTCTGATTTTCAACACAACGCTAAATCTGATTCCGATGGCTATATTTCCACAACCAAGCCTTGAAAAAATTGTAGTTTTTGGAATTCACTAAATTTAACGAAGAGCTTTCTATTATTGAAAACTAGAAGATTCTGTGAGGTCTGGTTTTCGAAATATTTCTATCCAAAGTGAACTTAGAACTGAATATCTATGCAGTATGGAAGCAAACGAAACAAAGTCTTCGGATGGAGATATCTCCGCAACCAAGGCTCGTAAGACGTTTTAGTTTTCAGTTCTGAACATGAAATTGATAGACCTTTTCATTGATGTAACAATCAAACCAAATCATGACAACAAAATTTTGAGGATTTTTTAAAAAATTCCTCGGGTCCCCCCTGTCAAATAAAAATCATAATTTTTCCAATGTTTCTCAAACCCATCGAGACATACATCAAACGAAAGGTCTATTCAATTCCTGTACATCCATGCAAACCAAAAGCTTCTGCGTGGTCTGGTTCTCGAAATATTGCAATTCAAACAATCCAAAGCGATTCTTCTGATTTTCGACTTTTCCCTATCTAACAATGTCTTTGGGAAGCTATATCTCGGAAACCAAGCCTTGTAAGTGGTTGCGGTAAAAAAAATCCTCTGTTATCTTTTTAATAGCTTTCCATATTGCAATCCAAAGTGATTCTTCTGATTTTCAACACAACGCTAAATCTGATTCCGATGGCTATATTTCCACAACCAAGCCTTGAAAAAATTGTAGTTTTTGGAATTCACTAAATTTAACGAAGAGCTTTCTATTATTGAAAACTAGAAGATTCTGTGAGGTCTGGTTTTCGAAATATTTCTATCCAAAGTGAACTTAGAACTGAATATCTATGCAGTATGGAAGCAAACGAAACAAAGTCTTCGGATGGAGATATCTCCGCAACCAAGGCTCGTAAGACGTTTTAGTTTTCAGTTCTGAACAGGAAATTGATAGACCTTTTCATTGATGTAACAATCAAACCAAATCATGACAACAAAATTTTGAGGATTTTTTAAAAAATTCCTCGGGTCCCCCCTGTCAAATAAAAATCATAATTTTTCCAATGTTTCTGAAACCCATCGAGGCATACATCAAAAGAAAGGTATATTCAATTCCTGTACATCCATGCAAACCAAAAGCTTCTGCGTGGTCTGGTTCTCGAAATATTGCAATTCAAACAATCCAAAGCGATTCTTCTGATTTTCGACTTTTCCCTATCTAACAATGTCTTTGGGAAGCTATATCTCGGAAACCAAGCCTTGTAAGTGGTTGCGGTAAAAAAAATCCTCTGTTATCTTTTTAATAGCTTTCCATAGGTGAAAACCAGAAGGTTCTGCGACATCCCGTTTTGGAAATATTGCAATCCAAAGTGATTCTTCTGATTTTCAACACAACGCTAAATCTGATTCCGATGGCTATATTTCCACAACCAAGCCTTGAAAAATTTGTAGTTTTTGGAATTCACTAAATTTAACGAAGAGCTTTCTATTATTGAAAACTAGAAGATTCTGTGAGGTCTGGTTTTCGAAATATTTCTATCCAAAGTGAACTTAGAACTGAATATCTATGCAGTATGGAAGCAAACGAAACAAAGTCTTCGGATGGAGATATCTCCGCAACCAAGGCTCGTAAGACGTTTTAGTTTTCAGTTCTGAACAGGAAATTGATAGACCTTTTCATTGATGTAACAATCAAACCAAATCATGACAACAAAATTTTGAGGATTTTTTAAAAAATTCCTCGGGTCCCCCCTGTCAAATAAAAATCATAATTTTTCCAATGTTTCTCAAACCCATCGAGACATACATCAAACGAAAGGTCTATTCAATTCCTGTACATCCATGCAAACCAAAAGCTTCTGCGTGGTCTGGTTCTCGAAATATTGCAATTCAAACAATCCAAAGCGATTCTTCTGATTTTCGACTTTTCCCTATCTAACAATGTCTTTGGGAAGCTATATCTCGGAAACCAAGCCTTGTAAGTGGTTGCGGTAAAAAAAATCCTCTGTTATCTTTTTAATAGCTTTCCATATTGCAATCCAAAGTGATTCTTCTGATTTTCAACACAACGCTAAATCTGATTCCGATGGCTATATTTCCACAACCAAGCCTTGAAAAAATTGTAGTTTTTGGAATTCACTAAATTTAACGAAGAGCTTTCTATTATTGAAAACTAGAAGATTCTGTGAGGTCTGGTTTTCGAAATATTTCTATCCAAAGTGAACTTAGAACTGAATATCTATGCAGTATGGAAGCAAACGAAACAAAGTCTTCGGATGGAGATATCTCCGCAACCAAGGCTCGTAAGACGTTTTAGTTTTCAGTTCTGAACAGGAAATTGATAGACCTTTTCATTGATGTAACAATCAAACCAAATCATGACAACAAAATTTTGAGGATTTTTTAAAAAATTCCTCGGGTCCCCCCTGTCAAATAAAAATCATAATTTTTCCAATGTTTCTCAAACCCATCGAGGCATACATCAAAAGAAAGGTATATTCAATTCCTGTACATCCATGCAAACCAAAAGCTTCTGCGTGGTCTGGTTCTCGAAATATTGCAATTCAAACAATCCAAAGCGATTCTTCTGATTTTCGACTTTTCCCTATCTAACAATGTCTTTGGGAAGCTATATCTCGGAAACCAAGCCTTGTAAGTGGTTGCGGTAAAAAAAATCCTCTGTTATCTTTTTAATAGCTTTCCATAGGTGAAAACCAGAAGGTTCTGCGACATCCCGTTTTGGAAATATTGCAATCCAAAGTGATTCTTCTGATTTTCAACACAACGCTAAATCTGATTCCGATGGCTATATTTCCACAACCAAGCGTTGAAAAAATTGTAGTTTTTGGAATTCACTAAATTTAACGAAGAGCTTTCTATTATTGAAAACTAGAAGATTCTGTGAGGTCTGGTTTTCGAAATATGTATTTCTATCTAAAGTGAACTTAGAACTGAATATCTATGCAGTATGGAAGCAAACGAAACAAAGTCTTCGGATGGAGATATCTCCGCAACCAAGGCTCGTAAGACGTTTTAGTTTTCAGTTCTGAACAGGAAATTGATAGACCTTTTCATTGATGTAACAATCAAACCAAATCATGACAACAAAATTTTGAGGATTTTTTAAAAAATTCCTCGGGTCCCCCCTGTCAAATAAAAATCATAATTTTTCCAATGTTTCTCAAACCCATCGAGACATACATCAAACGAAAGGTCTATTCAATTCCTGTACATCCATGCAAACCAAAAGCTTCTGCGTGGTCTGGTTCTCGAAATATTGCAATTCAAACAATCCAAAGCGATTCTTCTGATTTTCGACTTTTCCCTATCTAACAATGTCTTTGGGAAGCTATATCTCGGAAACCAAGCCTTGTAAATGGTTGCGGTAAAAAAAACCCTGTTATCTTTTTAATAGCTTTCCATAGGTGAAAACCAGAAGGTTCTGCGACGTCCCGTTTTGGAAATATTGCAATCCAAAGTGATTCTTCTGATTTTCAACACAACGCTAAATCTGATTCCGATGGCTATATTTCCACAACCAAGCGTTGAAAAAATTGTAGTTTTTGGAATTCACTAAATTTAACGAAGAGCTTTCTATTATTGAAAACTAGAAGATTCTGTGAGGTCTGGTTTTCGAAATATGTATTTCTATCCAAAGTGAACTTAGAACTGAATATCTATGCAGTATGGAAGCAAACGAAACAAAGTCTTCGGATGGAGATATCTCCGCAACCAAGGCTCGTAAGACGTTTTAGTTTTCAGTTCTGAACAGGAAATTGATAGACCTTTTCATGGATGTGTCACCCATCACATGTTTTGAAAAAATTTTTTTTTTAATTTTTGAAAAAAATCATGGACTAACCCCTTGTCTATAAAAATCATCATTTTTCTCAATGTGTCCCAAGCCCATCGAGACGTACATCAAACGAAAGGTCTATTCAATTCCTGTACATCCATGCAAACCAAAAGCTTCTGCGTGGTCTGGTTCTCGAAATATTGCAATTCAAACAATCCAAAGCGATTCTTCTGATTTTCGACTTTTCCCTATCTAACAATGTCTTTGGGAAGCTATATCTCGGAAACCAAGCCTTGTAAATGGTTGCGGTAAAAAAAACCCTGTTATCTTTTTAATAGCTTTCCATAGGTGAAAACCAGAAGGTTCTGCGACGTCCCGTTTTGGAAATATTGCAATCCAAAGTGATTCTTCTGATTTTCAACACAACGCTAAATCTGATTCCGATGGCTATATTTCCACAACCAAGTCTTGAAAAAATTGTAGTTTTTGGAATTCACTAAATTTAACGAAGAGCTTTCTATTATTGAAAACTAGAAGATTCTGTGAGGTCTGGTTTTCGAAATATTTCTATCCAAAGTGAACTTAGAACTGAATATCTATGCAGTATGGAAGCAAACGAAACAAAGTCTTCGGATGGAGATATCTCCGCAACCAAGGCTCGTAAGACGTTTTAGTTTTCAGTTCTGAACAGGAAATTGATAGACCTTTTCATTGATGTAACAATCAAACCAAATCATGACAACAAAATTTTGAGGATTTTTTAAAAAATTCCTCGGGTCCCCCCTGTCAAATAAAAATCATAATTTTTCCAATGTTTCTCAAACCCATCGAGACATACATCAAACGAAAGGTCTATTCAATTCCTGTACATCCATGCAAACCAAAAGCTTCTGCGTGGTCTGGTTCTCGAAATATTGCAATTCAAACAATCCAAAGCGATTCTTCTGATTTTCGACTTTTCCCTATCTAACAATGTCTTTGGGAAGCTATATCTCGGAAACCAAGCCTTGTAAATGGTTGCGGTAAAAAAAACCCTGTTATCTTTTTAATAGCTTTCCATAGGTGAAAACCAGAAGGTTCTGCGACATCCCGTTTTGGAAATATTGCAATCCAAAGTGATTCTTCTGATTTTCAACACAACGCTAAATCTGATTCCGATGGCTATATTTCCACAACCAAGCCTTGAAAAAATTGTAGTTTTTGGAATTCACTAAATTTAACGAAGAGCTTTCTATTATTGAAAACTAGAAGATTCTGTGAGGTCTGGTTTTCGAAATATTTCTATCCAAAGTGAACTTAGAACTGAATATCTATGCAGTATGGAAGCAAACGAAACAAAGTCTTCGGATGGAGATATCTCCGCAACCAAGGCTCGTAAGACGTTTTAGTTTTCAGTTCTGAACAGGAAATTGATAGACCTTTTCATTGATGTAACAATCAAACCAAATCATGACAACAAAATTTTGAGGATTTTTTAAAAAATTCCTCGGGTCCCCCCTGTCAAATAAAAATCATAATTTTTCCAATGTTTCTCAAACCCATCGAGACATACATCAAACGAAAGGTCTATTCAATTCCTGTACATCCATGCAAACCAAAAGCTTCTGCGTGGTCTGGTTCTCGAAATATTGCAATTCAAACAATCCAAAGCGATTCTTCTGATTTTCGACTTTTCCCTATCTAACAATGTCTTTGGGAAGCTATATCTCGGAAACCAAGCCTTGTAAATGGTTGCGGTAAAAAAAATCCTCTGTTATCTTTTTAATAGCTTTCCATAGGTGAAAACCAGAAGGTTCTGCGACGTCCGGTTTTGGAAATATTGCAATCCAAAGTAATTCTTCTGATTTTCAACACAACGCTAAATCTGATTCCGATGGCTATATTTCCACAACCAAGCCTTGAAAAAATTGTAGTTTTTTTAATTCACTAAATTTAACGAAGAGCTTTCTATTATTGAAAACTAGAAGATTCTGTGAGGTCTGGTTTTCGAAATATTTCTATCCAAAGTGAACTTAGAACTGAATATCTATGCAGTATGGAAGCAAACGAAACAAAGTCTTCGGATGGAGATATCTCCGCAACCAAGGCTCGTAAGACGTTTTAGTTTTCAGTTCTGAACAGGAAATTGATAGACCTTTTCATTGATGTAACAATCAAACCAAATCATGACAACAAAATTTTGAGGATTTTTTAAAAAATTCCTCGGGTCCCCCCTGTCAAATAAAAATCATAATTTTTCCAATGTTTCTCAAACCCATCGAGACATATATCAAACGAAAGGTCTTTTCAATTCCTGTACATCCATGCAAACCAAAAGCTTCTGCGTGGTCTGGTTCTCGAAATATTGCAATTCAAACAATCCAAAGCGATTCTTCTGATTTTCGACTTTTCCCTATCTAACAATGTCTTTGGGAAGCTATATCTCGGAAACCAAGCCTTGTAAATGGTTGCGGTAAAAAAAATCCTCTGTTATCTTTTTAATAGCTTTCCATAGGTGAAAACCAGAAGGTTCTGCGACGTCCCGTTTTGGAAATATTGCAATCCAAAGTGATTCTTCTGATTTTCAACACAACGCTAAATCTGATTCCGATGGCTATATTTCCACAACCAAGCCTTGAAAAAATTGTAGTTTTTGGAATTCACTAAATTTAACGAAGAGCTTTCTATTATTGAAAACTAGAAGATTCTGTGAGGTCTGGTTTTCGAAATATTTCTATCCAAAGTGAACTTAGAACTGAATATCTATGCAGTATGGAAGCAAACGAAACAAAGTCTTCGGATGGAGATATCTCCGCAACCAAGGCTCGTAAGACGTTTTAGTTTTCAGTTCTGAACAGGAAATTGATAGACCTTTTCATTGATGTAACAAACAAACCAAATCATGACAACAAAATTTTGAGGATTTTTTAAAAAATTCCTCGGGTCCCCCCTGTCAAATAAAAATCATAATTTTTCCAATGTTTCTCAAACCCATCGAGGCATACATCAAACGAAAGGTCTATTCAATTCCTGTACATCCATGCAAACCAAAAGCTTCTGCGTGGTCTGGTTCTCGAAATATTGCAATTCAAACAATCCAAAGCGATTCTTCTGATTTTCGACTTTTCCCTATCTAACAATGTCTTTGGGAAGCTATATCTCGGAAACCAAGCCTTGTAAGTGGTTGCGGTAAAAAAAATCCTCTGTTATCTTTTTAATAGCTTTCCATAGGTGAAAACCAGAAGGTTCTGCGACGTCCCGTTTTGGAAATATTGCAATCCAAAGTGATTCTTCTGATTTTCAACACAACGCTAAATCTGATTCCGATGGCTATATTTCCACAACCAAGCCTTGAAAAAATTGTAGTTTTTGGAATTCACTAAATTTAACGAAGAGCTTTCTATTATTGAAAACTAGAAGATTCTGTGAGGTCTGGTTTTCGAAATATTTCTATCCAAAGTGAACTTAGAACTGAATATCTATGCAGTATGGAAGCAAACGAAACAAAGTCTTCGGATGGAGATATCTCCGCAACCAAGGCTCGTAAGACGTTTTAGTTTTCAGTTCTGAACATGAAATTGATAGACCTTTTCATTGATGTAACAATCAAACCAAATCATGACAACAAAATTTTGAGGATTTTTTAAAAAATTCCTCGGGTCCCCCCTGTCAAATAAAAATCATAATTTTTCCAATGTTTCTCAAACCCATCGAGACATACATCAAACGAAAGGTCTATTCAATTCCTGTACATCCATGCAAACCAAAAGCTTCTGCGTGGTCTGGTTCTCGAAATATTGCAATTCAAACAATCCAAAGCGATTCTTCTGATTTTCGACTTTTCCCTATCTAACAATGTCTTTGGGAAGCTATATCTCGGAAACCAAGCCTTGTAAGTGGTTGCGGTAAAAAAAATCCTCTGTTATCTTTTTAATAGCTTTCCATATTGCAATCCAAAGTGATTCTTCTGATTTTCAACACAACGCTAAATCTGATTCCGATGGCTATATTTCCACAACCAAGCCTTGAAAAAATTGTAGTTTTTGGAATTCACTAAATTTAACGAAGAGCTTTCTATTATTGAAAACTAGAAGATTCTGTGAGGTCTGGTTTTCGAAATATTTCTATCCAAAGTGAACTTAGAACTGAATATCTATGCAGTATGGAAGCAAACGAAACAAAGTCTTCGGATGGAGATATCTCCGCAACCAAGGCTCGTAAGACGTTTTAGTTTTCAGTTCTGAACAGGAAATTGATAGACCTTTTCATTGATGTAACAATCAAACCAAATCATGACAACAAAATTTTGAGGATTTTTTAAAAAATTCCTCGGGTCCCCCCTGTCAAATAAAAATCATAATTTTTCCAATGTTTCTGAAACCCATCGAGGCATACATCAAAAGAAAGGTATATTCAATTCCTGTACATCCATGCAAACCAAAAGCTTCTGCGTGGTCTGGTTCTCGAAATATTGCAATTCAAACAATCCAAAGCGATTCTTCTGATTTTCGACTTTTCCCTATCTAACAATGTCTTTGGGAAGCTATATCTCGGAAACCAAGCCTTGTAAGTGGTTGCGGTAAAAAAAATCCTCTGTTATCTTTTTAATAGCTTTCCATAGGTGAAAACCAGAAGGTTCTGCGACATCCCGTTTTGGAAATATTGCAATCCAAAGTGATTCTTCTGATTTTCAACACAACGCTAAATCTGATTCCGATGGCTATATTTCCACAACCAAGCCTTGAAAAATTTGTAGTTTTTGGAATTCACTAAATTTAACGAAGAGCTTTCTATTATTGAAAACTAGAAGATTCTGTGAGGTCTGGTTTTCGAAATATTTCTATCCAAAGTGAACTTAGAACTGAATATCTATGCAGTATGGAAGCAAACGAAACAAAGTCTTCGGATGGAGATATCTCCGCAACCAAGGCTCGTAAGACGTTTTAGTTTTCAGTTCTGAACAGGAAATTGATAGACCTTTTCATTGATGTAACAATCAAACCAAATCATGACAACAAAATTTTGAGGATTTTTTAAAAAATTCCTCGGGTCCCCCCTGTCAAATAAAAATCATAATTTTTCCAATGTTTCTCAAACCCATCGAGACATACATCAAACGAAAGGTCTATTCAATTCCTGTACATCCATGCAAACCAAAAGCTTCTGCGTGGTCTGGTTCTCGAAATATTGCAATTCAAACAATCCAAAGCGATTCTTCTGATTTTCGACTTTTCCCTATCTAACAATGTCTTTGGGAAGCTATATCTCGGAAACCAAGCCTTGTAAGTGGTTGCGGTAAAAAAAATCCTCTGTTATCTTTTTAATAGCTTTCCATATTGCAATCCAAAGTGATTCTTCTGATTTTCAACACAACGCTAAATCTGATTCCGATGGCTATATTTCCACAACCAAGCCTTGAAAAAATTGTAGTTTTTGGAATTCACTAAATTTAACGAAGAGCTTTCTATTATTGAAAACTAGAAGATTCTGTGAGGTCTGGTTTTCGAAATATTTCTATCCAAAGTGAACTTAGAACTGAATATCTATGCAGTATGGAAGCAAACGAAACAAAGTCTTCGGATGGAGATATCTCCGCAACCAAGGCTCGTAAGACGTTTTAGTTTTCAGTTCTGAACAGGAAAGTGATAGACCTTTTCATTGATGTAACAATCAAACCAAATCATGACAACAAAATTTTGAGGATTTTTTAAAAAATTCCTCGGGTCCCCCCTGTCAAATAAAAATCATAATTTTTCCAATGTTTCTCAAACCCATCGAGGCATACATCAAAAGAAAGGTATATTCAATTCCTGTACATCCATGCAAACCAAAAGCTTCTGCGTGGTCTGGTTCTCGAAATATTGCAATTCAAACAATCCAAAGCGATTCTTCTGATTTTCGACTTTTCCCTATCTAACAATGTCTTTGGGAAGCTATATCTCGGAAACCAAGCCTTGTAAGTGGTTGCGGTAAAAAAAATCCTCTGTTATCTTTTTAATAGCTTTCCATAGGTGAAAACCAGAAGGTTCTGCGACATCCCGTTTTGGAAATATTGCAATCCAAAGTGATTCTTCTGATTTTCAACACAACGCTAAATCTGATTCCGATGGCTATATTTCCACAACCAAGCGTTGAAAAAATTGTAGTTTTTGGAATTCACTAAATTTAACGAAGAGCTTTCTATTATTGAAAACTAGAAGATTCTGTGAGGTCTGGTTTTCGAAATATGTATTTCTATCTAAAGTGAACTTAGAACTGAATATCTATGCAGTATGGAAGCAAACGAAACAAAGTCTTCGGATGGAGATATCTCCGCAACCAAGGCTCGTAAGACGTTTTAGTTTTCAGTTCTGAACAGGAAATTGATAGACCTTTTCATTGATGTAACAATCAAACCAAATCATGACAACAAAATTTTGAGGATTTTTTAAAAAATTCCTCGGGTCCCCCCTGTCAAATAAAAATCATAATTTTTCCAATGTTTCTCAAACCCATCGAGACATACATCAAACGAAAGGTCTATTCAATTCCTGTACATCCATGCAAACCAAAAGCTTCTGCGTGGTCTGGTTCTCGAAATATTGCAATTCAAACAATCCAAAGCGATTCTTCTGATTTTCGACTTTTCCCTATCTAACAATGTCTTTGGGAAGCTATATCTCGGAAACCAAGCCTTGTAAATGGTTGCGGTAAAAAAAACCCTGTTATCTTTTTAATAGCTTTCCATAGGTGAAAACCAGAAGGTTCTGCGACGTCCCGTTTTGGAAATATTGCAATCCAAAGTGATTCTTCTGATTTTCAACACAACGCTAAATCTGATTCCGATGGCTATATTTCCACAACCAAGCGTTGAAAAAATTGTAGTTTTTGGAATTCACTAAATTTAACGAAGAGCTTTCTATTATTGAAAACTAGAAGATTCTGTGAGGTCTGGTTTTCGAAATATGTATTTCTATCCAAAGTGAACTTAGAACTGAATATCTATGCAGTATGGAAGCAAACGAAACAAAGTCTTCGGATGGAGATATCTCCGCAACCAAGGCTCGTAAGACGTTTTAGTTTTCAGTTCTGAACAGGAAATTGATAGACCTTTTCATGGATGTGTCACCCATCACATGTTTTGAAAAAATTTTTTTTTTAATTTTTGAAAAAAATCATGGACTAACCCCTTGTCTATAAAAATCATCATTTTTCTCAATGTGTCCCAAGCCCATCGAGACGTACATCAAACGAAAGGTCTATTCAATTCCTGTACATCCATGCAAACCAAAAGCTTCTGCGTGGTCTGGTTCTCGAAATATTGCAATTCAAACAATCCAAAGCGATTCTTCTGATTTTCGACTTTTCCCTATCTAACAATGTCTTTGGGAAGCTATATCTCGGAAACCAAGCCTTGTAAATGGTTGCGGTAAAAAAAACCCTGTTATCTTTTTAATAGCTTTCCATAGGTGAAAACCAGAAGGTTCTGCGACGTCCCGTTTTGGAAATATTGCAATCCAAAGTGATTCTTCTGATTTTCAACACAACGCTAAATCTGATTCCGATGGCTATATTTCCACAACCAAGCGTTGAAAAAATTGTAGTTTTTGGAATTCACTAAATTTAACGAAGAGCTTTCTATTATTGAAAACTAGAAGATTCTGTGAGGTCTGGTTTTCGAAATATTTCTATCCAAAGTGAACTTAGAACTGAATATCTATGCAGTATGGAAGCAAACGAAACAAAGTCTTCGGATGGAGATATCTCCGCAACCAAGGCTCGTAAGACGTTTTAGTTTTCAGTTCTGAACAGGAAATTGATAGACCTTTTCATTGATGTAACAATCAAACCAAATCATGACAACAAAATTTTGAGGATTTTTTAAAAAATTCCTCGGGTCCCCCCTGTCAAATAAAAATCATAATTTTTCCAATGTTTCTCAAACCCATCGAGGCATACATCAAAAGAAAGGTATATTCAATTCCTGTACATCCATGCAAACCAAAAGCTTCTGCGTGGTCTGGTTCTCGAAATATTGCAATTCAAACAATCCAAAGCGATTCTTCTGATTTTCGACTTTTCCCTATCTAACAATGTCTTTGGGAAGCTATATCTCGGAAACCAAGCCTTGTAAGTGGTTGCGGTAAAAAAAATCCTCTGTTATCTTTTTAATAGCTTTCCATAGGTGAAAACCAGAAGGTTCTGCGACATCCCGTTTTGGAAATATTGCAATCCAAAGTGATTCTTCTGATTTTCAACACAACGCTAAATCTGATTCCGATGGCTATATTTCCACAACCAAGCGTTGAAAAAATTGTAGTTTTTGGAATTCACTAAATTTAACGAAGAGCTTTCTATTATTGAAAACTAGAAGATTCTGTGAGGTCTGGTTTTCGAAATATGTATTTCTATCCAAAGTGAACTTAGAACTGAATATCTATGCAGTATGGAAGCAAACGAAACAAAGTCTTCGGATGGAGATATCTCCGCAACCAAGGCTCGTAAGACGTTTTAGTTTTCAGTTCTGAACAGGAAATTGATAGACCTTTTCATTGATGTAACAATCAAACCAAATCATGACAACAAAATTTTGAGGATTTTTTAAAAAATTCCTCGGGTCCCCCCTGTCAAATAAAAATCATAATTTTTCCAATGTTTCTCAAACCCATCGAGACATACATCAAACGAAAGGTCTATTCAATTCCTGTACATCCATGCAAACCAAAAGCTTCTGCGTGGTCTGGTTCTCGAAATATTGCAATTCAAACAATCCAAAGCGATTCTTCTGATTTTCGACTTTTCCCTATCTAACAATGTCTTTGGGAAGCTATATCTCGGAAACCAAGCCTTGTAAGTGGTTGCGGTAAAAAAAATCCTCTGTTATCTTTTTAATAGCTTTCCATATTGCAATCCAAAGTGATTCTTCTGATTTTCAACACAACGCTAAATCTGATTCCGATGGCTATATTTCCACAACCAAGCCTTGAAAAAATTGTAGTTTTTGGAATTCACTAAATTTAACGAAGAGCTTTCTATTATTGAAAACTAGAAGATTCTGTGAGGTCTGGTTTTCGAAATATTTCTATCCAAAGTGAACTTAGAACTGAATATCTATGCAGTATGGAAGCAAACGAAACAAAGTCTTCGGATGGAGATATCTCCGCAACCAAGGCTCGTAAGACGTTTTAGTTTTCAGTTCTGAACAGGAAATTGATAGACCTTTTCATTGATGTAACAATCAAACCAAATCATGACAACAAAATTTTGAGGATTTTTTAAAAAATTCCTCGGGTCCCCCCTGTCAAATAAAAATCATAATTTTTCCAATGTTTCTCAAACCCATCGAGGCATACATCAAAAGAAAGGTATATTCAATTCCTGTACATCCATGCAAACCAAAAGCTTCTGCGTGGTCTGGTTCTCGAAATATTGCAATTCAAACAATCCAAAGCGATTCTTCTGATTTTCGACTTTTCCCTATCTAACAATGTCTTTGGGAAGCTATATCTCGGAAACCAAGCCTTGTAAGTGGTTGCGGTAAAAAAAATCCTCTGTTATCTTTTTAATAGCTTTCCATAGGTGAAAACCAGAAGGTTCTGCGACATCCCGTTTTGGAAATATTGCAATCCAAAGTGATTCTTCTGATTTTCAACACAACGCTAAATCTGATTCCGATGGCTATATTTCCACAACCAAGCGTTGAAAAAATTGTAGTTTTTGGAATTCACTAAATTTAACGAAGAGCTTTCTATTATTGAAAACTAGAAGATTCTGTGAGGTCTGGTTTTCGAAATATGTATTTCTATCCAAAGTGAACTTAGAACTGAATATCTATGCAGTATGGAAGCAAACGAAACAAAGTCTTCGGATGGAGATATCTCCGCAACCAAGGCTCGTAAGACGTTTTAGTTTTCAGTTCTGAACAGGAAATTGATAGACCTTTTCATTGATGTAACAATCAAACCAAATCATGACAACAAAATTTTGAGGATTTTTTAAAAAATTCCTCGGGTCCCCCCTGTCAAATAAAAATCATAATTTTTCCAATGTTTCTCAAACCCATCGAGACATACATCAAACGAAAGGTCTATTCAATTCCTGTACATCCATGCAAACCAAAAGCTTCTGCGTGGTCTGGTTCTCGAAATATTGCAATTCAAACAATCCAAAGCGATTCTTCTGATTTTCGACTTTTCCCTATCTAACAATGTCTTTGGGAAGCTATATCTCGGAAACCAAGCCTTGTAAATGGTTGCGGTAAAAAAAACCCTGTTATCTTTTTAATAGCTTTCCATAGGTGAAAACCAGAAGGTTCTGCGACGTCCCGTTTTGGAAATATTGCAATCCAAAGTGATTCTTCTGATTTTCAACACAACGCTAAATCTGATTACGATGGCTATATTTCCACAACCAAGCGTTGAAAAAATTGTAGTTTTTGGAATTCACTAAATTTAACGAAGAGCTTTCTATTATTGAAAACTAGAAGATTCTGTGAGGTCTGGTTTTCGAAATATGTATTTCTATCCAAAGTGAACTTAGAACTGAATATCTATGCAGTATGGAAGCAAACGAAACAAAGTCTTCGGATGGAGATATCTCCGCAACCAAGGCTCGTAAGACGTTTTAGTTTTCAGTTCTGAACAGGAAATTGATAGACCTTTTCATGGATGTGTCACCCATCACATGTTTTGAAAAAATTTTTTTTTTAATTTTTGAAAAAAATCATGGACTAACCCCTTGTCTATAAAAATCATCATTTTTCTCAATGTGTCCCAAGCCCATCGAGACGTACATCAAACGAAAGGTCTATTCAATTCCTGTACATCCATGCAAACCAAAAGCTTCTGCGTGGTCTGGTTCTCGAAATATTGCAATTCAAACAATCCAAAGCGATTCTTCTGATTTTCGACTTTTCCCTATCTAACAATGTCTTTGGGAAGCTATATCTCGGAAACCAAGCCTTGTAAATGGTTGCGGTAAAAAAAACCCTGTTATCTTTTTAATAGCTTTCCATAGGTGAAAACCAGAAGGTTCTGCGACGTCCCGTTTTGGAAATATTGCAATCCAAAGTGATTCTTCTGATTTTCAACACAACGCTAAATCTGATTCCGATGGCTATATTTCCACAACCAAGCCTTGAAAAAATTGTAGTTTTTGGAATTCACTAAATTTAACGAAGAGCTTTCTATTATTGAAAACTAGAAGATTCTGTGAGGTCTGGTTTTCGAAATATTTCTATCCAAAGTGAACTTAGAACTGAATATCTATGCAGTATGGAAGCAAACGAAACAAAGTCTTCGGATGGAGATATCTCCGCAACCAAGGCTCGTAAGACGTTTTAGTTTTCAGTTCTGAACAGGAAATTGATAGACCTTTTCATTGATGTAACAATCAAACCAAATCATGACAACAAAATTTTGAGGATTTTTTAAAAAATTCCTCGGGTCCCCCCTGTCAAATAAAAATCATAATTTTTCCAATGTTTCTCAAACCCATCGAGGCATACATCAAAAGAAAGGTATATTCAATTCCTGTACATCCATGCAAACCAAAAGCTTCTGCGTGGTCTGGTTCTCGAAATATTGCAATTCAAACAATCCAAAGCGATTCTTCTGATTTTCGACTTTTCCCTATCTAACAATGTCTTTGGGAAGCTATATCTCGGAAACCAAGCCTTGTAAGTGGTTGCGGTAAAAAAAATCCTCTGTTATCTTTTTAATAGCTTTCCATAGGTGAAAACCAGAAGGTTCTGCGACATCCCGTTTTGGAAATATTGCAATCCAAAGTGATTCTTCTGATTTTCAACACAACGCTAAATCTGATTCCGATGGCTATATTTCCACAACCAAGCGTTGAAAAAATTGTAGTTTTTGGAATTCACTAAATTTAACGAAGAGCTTTCTATTATTGAAAACTAGAAGATTCTGTGAGGTCTGGTTTTCGAAATATGTATTTCTATCCAAAGTGAACTTAGAACTGAATATCTATGCAGTATGGAAGCAAACGAAACAAAGTCTTCGGATGGAGATATCTCCGCAACCAAGGCTCGTAAGACGTTTTAGTTTTCAGTTCTGAACAGGAAATTGATAGACCTTTTCATTGATGTAACAATCAAACCAAATCATGACAACAAAATTTTGAGGATTTTTTAAAAAATTCCTCGGGTCCCCCCCTGTCAAATAAAAATCATAATTTTTCCAATGTTTCTCAAACCCATCGAGACATACATCAAACGAAAGGTCTATTCAATTCCTGTACATCCATGCAAACCAAAAGCTTCTGCGTGGTCTGGTTCTCGAAATATTGCAATTCAAACAATCCAAAGCGATTCTTCTGATTTTCGACTTTTCCCTATCTAACAATGTCTTTGGGAAGCTATATCTCGGAAACCAAGCCTTGTAAGTGGTTGCGGTAAAAAAAATCCTCTGTTATCTTTTTAATAGCTTTCCATATTGCAATCCAAAGTGATTCTTCTGATTTTCAACACAACGCTAAATCTGATTCCGATGGCTAAATTTCCACAACCAAGCCTTGAAAAAATTGTAGTTTTTGGAATTCACTAAATTTAACGAAGAGCTTTCTATTATTGAAAACTAGAAGATTCTGTGAGGTCTGGTTTTCGAAATATTTCTATCCAAAGTGAACTTAGAACTGAATATCTATGCAGTATGGAAGCAAACGAAACAAAGTCTTCGGATGGAGATATCTCCGCAACCAAGGCTCGTAAGACGTTTTAGTTTTCAGTTCTGAACAGGAAATTGATAGACCTTTTCATTGATGTAACAATCAAACCAAATCATGACAACAAAATTTTGAGGATTTTTTAAAAAATTCCTCGGGTCCCCCCTGTCAAATAAAAATCATAATTTTTCCAATGTTTCTCAAACCCATCGAGACATACATCAAACGAAAGGTCTATTCAATTCCTGTACATCCATGCAAACCAAAAGCTTCTGCGTGGTCTGGTTCTCGAAATATTGCAATTCAAACAATCCAAAGCGATTCTTCTGATTTTCGACTTTTCCCTATCTAACAATGTCTTTGGGAAGCTATATCTCGGAAACCAAGCCTTGTAAGTGGTTGCGGTAAAAAAAATCCTCTGTTATCTTTTTAATAGCTTTCCATATTGCAATCCAAAGTGATTCTTCTGATTTTCAACACAACGCTAAATCTGATTCCGATGGCTATATTTCCACAACCAAGCCTTGAAAAAATTGTAGTTTTTGGAATTCACTAAATTTAACGAAGAGCTTTCTATTATTGAAAACTAGAAGATTCTGTGAGGTCTGGTTTTCGAAATATTTCTATCCAAAGTGAACTTAGAACTGAATATCTATGCAGTATGGAAGCAAACGAAACAAAGTCTTCGGATGGAGATATCTCCGCAACCAAGGCTCGTAAGACGTTTTAGTTTTCAGTTCTGAACAGGAAATTGATAGACCTTTTCATTGATGTAACAATCAAACCAAATCATGACAACAAAATTTTGAGGATTTTTTAAAAAATTCCTCGGGTCCCCCCTGTCAAATAAAAATCATAATTTTTCCAATGTTTCTCAGACCCATCGAGACATACATCAAACGAAAGGTCTATTCAATTCCTGTACATCCATGCAAACCAAAAGCTTCTGCGTGGTCTGGTTCTCGAAATATTGCAATTCAAACAATCCAAAGCGATTCTTCTGATTTTCGACTTTTCCCTATCTAACAATGTCCTTCGCGAAGGTAGTCACCGTGACGTGGTGCGAAGGCTTAAGTAGCAAAGACTCACCCGATCTGCCAGTTGGTGATAACCCCAAATTGGTAGAGAAGTTGATGAGCGAAAACCAAGAACTGCCCTCCCTAATCCAGGGTGTTAAGTGACCCGTGCCCATTGGATGGTTTGCAGCCAGGGAGTATACCGGCTGTATTATAACGGAACCTCTTTGAAACCAGGTCGAATCAAAGAGTAACCTAGACCTTACCATATTATGCGGAGCTCTGATATGGCGGACCCCATTATTTCTCTAGCTACTCGTGGGATTAATATGCTAAAAAATTTAAAACAAAAAAATAATAAAAATTTTAAAAAATTCAACACTCCGCGGGATGTTACCGCAAGTGCACTAGCAGATCGTATGGAGAAAGACCTCCGTGGTGAAGATCTGAGACCGGAGATAAGCAAGTACCTGAAGAGGATGCCTCAGGGGAACACTCAGAACGGGGCAGCAGAAGGAGCGTCGACATCTGGTCAAGGGAGAATACCTCCCGATCAGAAAGAAGACGTAACTCAGAATGCAGCGTCAACCTCTTGTCAAGGGAGAATACCTCCTAGGCAAGTGGAAAACGCTACAAAAAAGACAACATCCACTAGCACAGGGAGTTTACCTCCTATGCAAGTGAGCGACCACATTGTGGTCAGACAAGAAGATGATGGGAAGTTACCACCATCTAAATCATCCAGTCCACCCAAAGAACCACATAGCCGAAATGCCCGAAGAAATCAAGTTCTTCCAAAATTGGGTAGTCCAGGAGCCCTGGACGATCCACATAGGAAAGGACTAAGTGGAGCAGGCACCAAATGGTACTTCCGGTTCCTTGCAGAGGGGATGTCCCCGCAGGAAGCCAGAAAGAAGGTAGACTTGCTGTTATTATACATGGAAATATCTAAATAAATAAACTATTACTATTACTATTACTAAGTCTGCTCTTAGTTGATTGCGCTGGACCCGAAACAGCGGAGTGGCTAAGAGAGAGTGCACATAAATTGAGCAGTTGGAAGGGCATCGAATTGTATGCATGCATGGGTGATGATATACCAAAAATGCACAATATAACGCTGTTCCTTCCAAAAAGCATGGGTCAGGAGGACAAAAAGTCATTGGCTCTCTTAAAAGCCCAAAATGAGGGTCTAAACGTGCAGACCTGGAGAATAGTTAAGAGCTCGGCTGAAGGAAAAGGTCAACTACTGGTGATAAGTATTGACGCCGAATCCGTCGAGACAATAGTGAAAGCTAATCACCAGCTTCACTACAAATTCGGGAAAATAAATGTTTTTGGTCTCCGGAAAACAACCTCCAGTTCTGCATCCGCAAAAGAAAAAGAGTCCTCAACCAGGCCAACTCGGAAATCCCCAGAAGCGGAAGCAGTAGGAACTACCCTACCTGCAATAACCATCCCTACTCCCACTCCAAAACCTCCAATGCCACCAGTCCCCCCAACCCCTCCAGTCCCCCCAACCCCTTCAGTCCCCCCAACCCCTCCAAGCACGTCAACTGAGACATCACTCCCGGAAACAGGAGGGATGCAAAAACTAGACCGGGAGAGGATAACACCGGGTCCATTGGACATTGAGATGGAGGGCATAGACGTCTCTCCAAGTCCAATGGACCAAACAGAACTGCTTCCCACTATAGAGGAGGAAGACCACCTGCTAGCAGATGATGGGGCATTAGCCCCCATCTGCCAATAAAAGAAGATGCCGGCACACGGGATCAGAACCAGGCTAGCCCAAGTAAACATACACCACGCGAAGGCCGCATCAGCTGTTCTGGCGAGGAAGTTCGCTGCGGACAACTTAGGGCTAGCACTGATCCAGGAACCCTGGACTTATAAGGGTCAGGTAAGAGGGTTGACAAGTAGCGACTCTAAACTTATATGGGACACGAGAGAAGACTCGCCCAGAACTTGTATCAAAATAAGAAATAATATACAATTTATATGTCTTTCAGAATTCATGACAAGGGATCTGGTCCCGATACAGGCCCAAATTAACATCGAGGGCGGTATCCAGACAATGGTTGTGGCAGCAGCCTACTTTGCTGGTGATGATGCCAACATTCCACCGTGCGAAGTACAGAGACTGGTGGACTACTGCAACCGGAAAAAACTACCGATACTGATAGGATGTGACGCCAATGCTCACCATACAGTATGGGGTAGCACCGACATAAACCAAAGGGGTGAGTACCTTTTAGACTTTATGATGGTAAAAAATCTAGAAATATTTAACGTAGGGAACACCCCCACTTTTATTACTAGAACAAGAAAAGAAGTCCTAGACTTAACTTTCGGAACTCCGAACGTAGCTTATATGGTTAGGGATTGGAGAGTATCCAATGAACCATCAATGTCTGATCACAGAATAATAGTGTTTACCTTAGAAGGACTGCTTACAGAGAATACCTCTGGCAGAAACCCTAAGAAAACAAACTGGAACCTATACCAAAATGTTCTAAAATCAAACCTGGAACAACTAGGTCCAGCAAGTACGACAAAAAGTCACCTTGAGCTAGAATTCGTTGTTAATGAGTTAAATGGAGCAATACAAGAGGCATATGAACTCAGTTGCCCCATTAAACCTATAACTAGACAGAAGGATGCCCCTTGGTGGAATAAACATCTTTCTAAACTAAGACTCAAGGTTAGGAAGCTCTTTAATGAAGCAAAAAGAACAAGGGAATGGTGTAATTACTCCGCGTTGTTGACAACATATAACAAAGAGATAAGAAAAGCCAAAAGAAATAGTTTTACAAATTTCTGTGAGAATATCTCAACAACCCCTGCAGCGGCAAGACTTCACAAAGCTCTTGCAAAAGAGAAAACAATCACATCATTAGCACTTCAGTGTTCAGTATAGTGTGTTGTGGCCGCCTGAACAGGTCTCTGATGAAGCCGTTGTGACGTCACCGATCTTTAATATGACAAAGAAAAAAAAAAACAAACAAACAAACCCCAATCGATTCCTATCCAAAAATTCCCTTTTATCTCATAGATACAAACCACGAAAAAAAAAGAAACCGTCACCTGAAAAGAAAAAAAAAAATGATTAAAAATTGATTTTTTGGCGGGAGATTGGCACCAGAGTCTGTTCCAAAAGCTGACTTCAAAGAGGTAGTTTTGGAGGCAATCTCTGGTGACCAAAAATCACTTATCTTTAGAATATTCCACGTCAAAGAGATTTTAATCGTAGAGGAAGTATCCGATAAGGTGTTCCTAGAAAGAAAAAAAGGAGAAATAATGATAAAATAAGACTTCTCAATCCAATATACAATGTAAATTTGTTACTTACCGGGTAGTTAATTTTCTGACAGCCTGTAGTTAACGAGCCTTTTTTTTTACCACACGACATGACTTAATTAGCTATGAATTACGATCTACTGAATATTCACAAAATTCCTTTTGGTAAAATCCTTTTTTTTTGCTTAAGTATAATTGTTAGAAAAACCTTCGAAGTAATAAACATTTTTTTTTTACAAAAACTACACGCGAAATAAAATTAATGTCAAAAATTTGACAGTTTGCAGACGCACAAGAAAGTAAAAAGGGAGAAAGAAAAGAATTAGAAAAAGTAGGAAAGGAAAAAAATAAATTTCGGAATAAAAGATGGAGTCACTCCGAAATTGATCAAATTAAGTGTCCGTTACGTTTAAATTATTAAATTATTTTTATCTTTATGTCTTATTAGTGCAATATAATATTAAGTAGGGATTATTAATTAAGTTTAAAGTTACTGTGATAATATTTATTAAGATTTATAGTCAATAAGATAGGTTTAAGGATTGAACTTTAAGTGTTTCTGCAACATTAGGAGTAGTCTTAGATTCCACACCCATACATACTAGATAGAGAAAGACTGACGTAGGAAACAGACGAAGGAAAATTTCATAATTGTATATGTGGGTTCTCAAAACTTCCAGTCTGCACACTGCAACGAAAGAGGTAAAGAAATTATACGATAGGTCAATGAACTGCGAACTTTCGAATGCAATTGAAATGCAATTACGACTGCAGAGAAGAAGAAAAAAACAGGACACTTACAAGCGGGATACAGATTGTGACAGTCGTCTAGAAAAAAAGAGAATTTTTCCGAGAGAAAAAGAAAAAATCAAAGACAAAAATTTTTCAAACCAAAAAAAAAAAAATCCAGTGAATAGTTTTTTTTTGATTTCCAAAACTGTTAAAAATTGTTTTAAATAATAGAAAGCTTGAGAAATAATAAAAGAAACTTGAATAATAACTTGAAACAAAATACAAGAAAATCAAGACATAGTGTGAAACCTATCCTCAAAAAAAAAAAATTAAGACATATATTCTGAGTTTTTGCTAAACTCGAAAAAAAAAAAAAAAGACTCCAGATCCAAGGATCGCGCGTAGAGCAAGGAAGAAAAGTCCTGTAGTTCCACGGAGGACATCTAAAGGACACCAAAATAGAATTTGGCTGGGTGTTCCGCAGACAGTCTAACAGTGCCTTGTACCTTTGGCGGCAGTTTTTCTTAATCTTCAAAATTAAAATATATGTACTTCAAAAAATTTTTTTTTATTCCTTTTTTATTTGTTCTTTTTTTGAATAATTGTGGATTGCTAATAATTTTAGTTTATAATTAAAAAGTGTAAAAGTGGTGAAAGAGGATTAAATTGCCGTGTTTATCATTTTACATTAAACCTATAATTATATAAGTATACATATACATATACTTATATACGTACTTATAGAAAACAAAAGTTATTACTTAAATACGCAACAGAAGCGGATTCCTACAAAGCTTGCCGGCAGGACTGCGAGGGATGAAGCCAAGTAAGTCGTTCCTTTTTCTTATTTTTTCATATGAACTAAGGTTAAAAATTACAAAAGAAGTATTAATCTTTTTATTGCTACGTATATTTATATATATATTTATATAATAGGTAAAAAGAAGAAGGTTTCGCTAAATAAATGTACACTCCGGGCAATGATAACAAAGCCATAAAAACAATAAATTTAATTTTCTTTCCCCTTCCTTTTTTTTCAAAAATTTCATTTTTATTAAATTCATCTGTTGATGTGTAAAACTGAATACTACATATTACATATTCATTTTCATTTTTTTATTTGCATTTTTTTTATTTTTTTTTACATTTTTATTTCATTTCTTTTAATTTTCATTTTTTTATTTTTAATCTTCATTTTGAATTTTCATTTTTAGTTTTTTTTTATTTTAAATTCTCATTTTTTATTTCATTTAAAAATATCCACAAACTCTTTGAAAATTGTTAATTTCAACAAAAATCAACATAATAAAGAAATATTAATTAATATAAGTGAAAATTGAACTTTCTGGTTTGCTTAAAAATTTCACATGACAAGGTTTAGCACAGATAAGATGTGTTGCTGAAGTCCTTATTTATAGGTGTGTGGAGGCTCGGCTGAGCCGGCGGCGGTAAGGGATGTTTCACCCATTGGGCTGTAGATAGACATATCACCGACATGTTACACTACTGACTGACAAAACGAACTTTACACAACTGCAGATTTACGTAAAGACGGATATACTGACATGGATGCAACTAATCGACAAAACATGACATCGATAAACTATAACCATAGACAACTACATGACGTAACCATGCAGACTACTTACTTTGCAGACATACGCCACCCACATACCTACCCATTACTCTCGACAAAACTACTGCCTTACTTACTAACAAAATTGACTTTTCTGCTAGGACACATTCCACATACACAAAGACTCACTAACTTACGATCCACCCACTACTAATATATGATGACTTGACAGATACAGACTACACACACACACACATACTGACTACACTAGGAAAGTAAGAAAAGAGCGACTGAAAGCGATCTTTTGGGGGTGTCTTCACTAAGAATCAGGCCAAGAAGATACCGATGGTTGTATCTTAGAGATACAAGGGTGGGTAGGCCAAATTTGCCGATAACATCTGGCAAGACCTTTGTGGATTCGGCGACCCACTGTGCTGATGCAATGGTGAATTCGACTACAATCTTCGACTGGAATTGGAATAAAGTTTCACATATTAGATTTAGTTTAGAATAGGTTTAGCTTTAGTTTTATATCAAGTATTTGATATAATAAATTTATAATATAGATTAGCATAGTTTAGGATTAATTTTAAACTTATTCCAATTTCCAGCTAGATTGATAGTGGAGATTCACCCTTTCATCAATGCAGTGGTACAGGTAACTAAATTTGTGCGAATTTTCCTTCATTGTCCTTTCCTTATTCCAATTACAATTCCAGTGATTCCCCTCCTCTTCCTATCCTTAATCCTAGGCACGAAATATTTTGTTTGCTGTGTAGGAGTGGTGTTGGAGAAGGGCAAGAACCACCCCAATCCTTCGAGCTGAGCCGAGCTAGAGCAAGCGTGCCGCAGCGCTTTTCCAACACCCGAAGTTGCCCCTGTGGCTTAAATCCTGACACGCAACAATGGCGCCCAACGAATGAACGGCTTCCAGATCCATTGGGACTCCAAGGAGATGATTTTGTTTTTTTTAAGGTCATTCCCTTGGACTCACAATAATCTGTCCTAAATTTTATCATCTTTTATTTAAATATTCCCTAACCTATAGCACAAGTTTAGGAACCGTTTATGCTCTTTTGGATATGAAGAGGTTAAGCTCGGCTGTCCGATCTATCAGGTCCAGAACCAGTAGATTTAGTGAGGTAGAGTAAGATCCTTCATACCCAGGGAGCGGAGTAGAGTTTACATACAGACTACTTACTGTCAACCATGCAGTCAAGCACAGCTGGACTCAGAGTGTGGCGTAAGTGGGATGTGTTGAAACCTACTCGTGTGGAGGATTATTTCTACATTCTAGCCAACCGCCTTTTAGGTTCAATACCAGAAAGTTTGAAGTGGTGGAATGCTAGGAATAATCCAAAGCACTCGTCAATCCACAAAGGCAACAGTCGCAATCCTGACTACAAAAAGACCTAACGATAATCTAACCGAACGCGAACAAGACTCAACGAGACAACAATGACGATAATAACACTACAGATCCATGATAAAACACCCTTTCCAATAACCCGCTTGGATACTTAGTTGGGTCCTCACACACCTAATTATATATGAAATCACACAAAACAAGTGCATACTTTTTTTTTTGAATTTTAGTTGATTTGGGAAATTTTATCACTCTATTGTTTTATTTTTTTAAATTTTTTTTTATTTTTTTTTACTAATTGAAATCGTTTTCTTTTAACATTATATAGCATTGAATTAATTTTGTTTTGATTAAATTCGAATTACATTGAAACATCAAAACAATATTTACTTTTTAATTTTTTTAAATTTTTCTTTGAATTTTTGAATTTTTGAAATTTATTTATCTTTTTTTCAATAAATTAAGTTTTTTTTTTGAAATTTGAATTTTGAAAAAAAAAATATGGAAGGAAGCACGGGTGCTGTGAAAAAGAACACCCAGCCAAACCGTGGTGGTAACAAGCGTCGGGTAACCCGTCTTGCACTTGCCGCCGGTTCTACTTTTAGTCCGCCACCTATAGAGCCGGACCAAAACGAAATCCTTCCAAACCCTTTCGACGATCTCCTTGAAAGAAGTCTAGAAAATATGAGAGTAGATGTAGATGATCATCAAATAGGGGCAACAGTGTTACCAGAAACAAGTGTTAGCCAGACGAAGACAGGTGTGGGCACTAGTGATCCAGACGTAAGTGAAATGATAGGTGAAGATGAGATAGAAACGAGGGAATCGGTAAATAGGGCTACTGAGCAATTAGGTAGAAAGAGTTACCAAATAGTCCAGGAAGGAAATGTCACCAATTTAAGGCAGAGTAACGAGATTCCTAATAGAAATGAATGTTTGAAAAAGGTCATCGATTTTGAAATTTCTAAGTCCGTTAATGAGACACAAGAAAAAACGATGAGGCTACTTGCAGAACAAGCTAAAAATCTGACAACAATGCATACGATGATACAATTACTGACGACTAATATGAGTAACATGAGTGAGAGAATAGGAGTGGTTGAGAAATCAACCCTAGCATCATATGATAGGCAAGAACGTAGGGAAGACGTATTATTAGAAGACCTAGATATTAGTAGACCCAAAGCTATAGAAGAGAATGGAGCCAAAGGAGGATGTCATGTGCACAGGTGTAACAGCCAAGGTCACCGAGTCGACATCCACAAGTGGAACATTAAGTTCGATGGAACTTTGAAAAGTATGTCAGTAGAAAGTTTCATTTTTAGAATCGAAACTCTTCAGAAAAAGAATAAAGTTTCTAATGATCAGATTTTTGCCAATTTTCACCACTTTGTTACAGGGCCGGCTGAAAAATGGTATTGGCAATATCTAGAAGAAAATGAGGGTGATGAATACCTTAATTTTTACGATTTGAAATCGGAACTTTTAAGACGTTTTCGTAACAACAAAACTGATCACGAAATATTAAGAACAATTTTAGATAGGCGGCAACAGCCAACAGAGTCATTCGATGACTTCTATGAAGAAATAAGAGGTCTGACTCTTCAAATGAAAACTCGACCTAAAGAGGAAGAATTAGTAGATATGGTAAGGCAAAATTTGAAGCTTAGAGTTGCAAATATGATTTTTGGTTGTCGTATAAAAGATATACGCGATTTACGAGAAGAGTGCAGAAGGGCAGAGAAACACATTGCAACGCGAGAAGTACGAGTACCTAGACAAATTAATGAAATACAAAACAGTGACATTACACAAAACATGATAGACTTTACAGACTCAGACGACGAACCCTGTATTGCAGCAATGCAACACAATCGTGCAGTCAAACAACAAACAAACTTTAAAACAGATAATCGATCACAAAACAACAAATACAACGACAGAGACAAAAGGACGGATAACACAAATAAGAACTCGACCTCGACAACATGTCCTCTGACAACATGTCCTTCGACATTCCACGCACTCACTTGTTTTAGCTGCGGCCAAGGGAACATATCCTTCAAATGTGGGTCATGCCAGGGAAACCCGAAGGTCGGAAGTGTTCCGGAGGTCACTCAGCCGACGAAAACTTCAACTCCGGAGAAATAGAGCCTGGAAAGATACAAATTTTAAAGAGAGACAAGACTGATAATCCAAATACTTACCATAAAGAACGACCAAAACATGACGTGCAATATAAAACCCTTCATCAACGGAAACTAGAGTATGACGAAGTGAGAAAAAGAATATTCAATGAAGAAGCAAAATTAGAGACAAATCCGACTACAAGAAAGTTTAGAAAAATTAGTAAATTAAGAGAAAAATGTGCAATAAAAAGACGGACTAAGAACGAAATAGAGTCAACAGTATTGGCTATAACTGACGACAATAGGCCATATGCAAAAGTTGTGGTAGATGGTGAAGAGATGCTAGGCCTGTTAGACAGTGGCGCATCTGTTAGTTGCCTGGGTAAAGGGGCAATTGAATTTTTGACGAAACACGGTCTACAGATGACAAAAATGACACTAAACATAAAGACAGCCGACGGAAAAAACCAAAACATTAATGGACGAGTTAGAACAGAAATTACATGGAACGGAATTAGACAAAAACTTGAACTGTACGTGGTACCGAGCCTACAACAACAGCTTTACTTAGGCGTAGACTTTTGGAGAACATTCAAGGTAGCTCCTAATGTAATAGCAGCGTTAGATACTCCATTGCCGACGGGAGGACAAGAGTCTGACCCGATGATGAAACTTTCTCCAGCACAAACTGAGGAACTGGATCGGGTCAAACACATGTTTCCTTCCTATGCAGTGTTGGGATTGGGAAGAACGTCACTGGAAGAACATGTCATTGAGATGGAGGACGAAAACATACCCATCAAACAGAGGCACTACCCAATCTCACCTGTCATACAGAAGTTGATGTACGCTGAGCTTGACAGGATGCTCGATCTTGGTGTAATAGAAGAAAGTAATAGCGCATACAGTTCCCCAGTTGTGTTGGTTAGGAAGCCAGGTAAAAACAGACTTTGCTTGGATTCACGGAAGGTGAACGCAGCAACGAAAAAATTTGCGTACCCTCTTCCAAATATAGCAGGAATTTTGAGTCGACTTCGAGATACACGTTTCATTTCTAGCATCGACTTGAAGGATGCCTTCTGGCAGATTCCTTTGGAGCTCAAATCAAGAGAGAAGACGGCTTTCACAGTCCCTGGACGGCCATTGTATCAGTTCACGGTTATGCCGTTTGGGCTGTGCAATGCCGCCCAGAGAATGTGTAAGCTGATGGACAAGGTCATTCCGACTCGTCTGAGAGAGAGTGTCTTTGTTTATCTAGATGATCTCTTGGTTTGTTCTCCAGACTTTGAAACCCACATGAGTGTCCTGAGAGAGGTGGCGAGATGTTTGCGTGAAGCGAAGTTGACGATAAACGTGGAGAAAAGTAAATTCTGCCATAAGGAGCTCAAATACTTAGGTTATTTCGTCGGTGATGGGGGTCTAAGAACAGATCCAGGAAAAGTTTCAGCAATTGAAGAATTTCCAATACCAAAGACTCCTAAACAACTCCGTCGTTTTCTAGGGATGGTAGGTTGGTACAGACGTTTTATCCCAAATTTTGCGTCTGTATCAGCCCCAATGACAGACTGCCTCAAGAAGGGTAAGGACTTCAAAATGACTGACGAAGCTCTGAAAGCTTTCGAAGAACTCAAGACTCGACTGGTGAGATCACCCATATTGGTCCACCCAGACTTTAAACGACACTTTTACATACAGTGTGACGCATCAACTACGGGTGTAGGGAGTGTTCTTTTCCAGATGGACGATGAAAACAACGAACGGCCCATAGCATTCATATCGCAAAAACTTAATTCGGCTCAAAGAAATTATAGCGTAACAGAGCTAGAATGCTATGCGGCTGTTTTGTCTGTAAAGAAGTTCCGTGAGTATATTGAGGGTTTACCTTTTACGATCATTACTGACCACGCGAGCCTTAAGTGGCTGATGACTCAGAAGGACTTGAGTGGGAGGTTAGCTCGCTGGAGCCTGAAACTGCAAGGTTTCGACTTCACTATAGAGCATCGAAAGGGAACTCTGAATGTGGTCCCGGACACACTTTCACGAATCTATATGGACGAGATCACGACTGAAGCACCCGAAGTTGACTTTAATTCTCCACATTTTGCATCAGAAGAATATGTAGAGTTAAAGAAGACAATCAACGAAAACAAAGACAAATTACCTGACGTATGTGTTTCTGATGGCTTCGTATACAAACGGACTGACAAACGAACTGGAGACCCAATTCAAGAGGACAGGGCTTGGAAACTCTGGGTACCGAGGGAGTTGTGTAGGAACCTTTTGGTAACGGCTCATGATTCTTTTGCGGCAGGCCATGGAGGAATACATAAAACTCTAGCCAAACTTCGGCAGAGGTATTTCTGGCCAAACATGACGAATGATGTTCAGGATTATGTAAAAAAAACTGTGATATATGCAAGTGCAATAAACCAACGAATTCAATTACGAGACCACCCATGGGACAACAAACTATAACTGAACGACCTTTCCAACGACTCTACATCGACTTTTTGGGACCATACCCAATGACGAAGAACAGAAATACCCACATCTTTATAGCTTTAGACCACTTTAGTAAGTACGTTTTCCTAAAACCTTTAAAAAAAGCAACAGCAGCTGAGGTAGTGAAATATCTTGAAGAGAGCGTTTTCCACATGTTTGGAGTTCCAGAATTCATTCACTCTGACAACGGAAAACAATTCGTATCAGAACTGTTTTCCAGCTTTTTAGCTAAATATGGCGTTAAACACATACGCACAGCCTTTTATTCGCCACAAGCGAATGCTTCAGAACGAGTGAATCGTTCGGTTTTAGCCAAAATTCGGTCCTACATAGATAGTGACCAACGAAACTGGGACCTACATGTGAGCAGTACCGCGTTTTCAATCCGCAGCGTCTTACATGATGCCATAAAATATGAACCATATTTTGCCGTTTTTGGTTCTCAAATGGTCCAAAACGGAGAAACCTACGAGCTGTTAAGAAAACTTGATATGTTAAAGGATACGAATATCCAAATTATTGAAAAGGCAGATAGGCAAGCCTTATTGAGAAAACAGATTTTCGAAAACTTAAAACTTGCACATCAAAGATCAACAAAAACTTACAATACAAGAAGCAAAAACATATCCTATAAAGTAGGACAAATTGTTTATAGGAGAAATTTTAAACAAAGTAACCTCACAGACAAGTATAATGCTAAATTAGGACCTAAATTCTTAAAATCAATCGTCCTTAAAACAGTAGGAAATTCTCTCTACGAGCTAGGGAATTTGAGAGGTGAAAAGGTAGGAGTGTACCATGCCAAGGACATTCATACCTAATGACGCACTCGGCTGCTGTTGCATCTAATTATCTGTGATATATGTGTTATATAGTTATTTATTTATTTATTTATTTATATATTCATTTATCTTAGTTCCTTATTTAAATTTATTTATCTATTTATTCATATACTTATTTATTTATTTGACTATTTATTCACCTAACACTTGGTGTGAAATCTGTGATATCAATGTTTGTGATGTCCATATGTATTTATTTATTTATTTAAATTATTTATTTATTTAAATTATTTATTTAGTTATCTATTTGTTTAATTATTTATTCCATATTATTTATTTATTTATTTATTTTTATATTTCGTTATTTATTTATTTATTTAGGTAGGATTTTTTTTGTGTACGTATTTGTTTATTTATCATCTACTTATTTTATTTATTAAACCATTATGTATTCACAGGACTGTAAATATTATATTCATACATATATCACATCTATCTACCTACCTATTTTCCCCATCTACGCTTTAACCTTCTTACCCTATCTAACTGATTCTGTTATCTTCATTCCTCATACCCATAACTATCTTTCATCCACTCCTAATGTTGCAGAATCTTAGTTTTAGGATTCTTAAGATAAGAAAGAATAATGAGAAAAGACTGAACCTAGCATAGATAATTGAAAACATGAGACTGATAGATAGTTTAAGCACAACGACAAGTTAAGCCCGACCTATTCATACTAAAAGTATCTCAGGGAGTGAGACGTGCCACACGATGAGAACGGCTTACTTACTTACTTACTTCAATGTGAGATAGGTAAAAAGAGACAAATTAGGTAAATAAAGATCGTATCCTTTTTTTTACGAGGCCGGTTTTCTCACGACCACTCGTAAACCGTCGTCGAGCCTGTGACGTCACCGATCTTTAATATGACAAAGAAAAAAAAAAACAAACAAACAAACCCCAATCGATTCCTATCCAAAAATTCCCTTTTATCTCATAGATACAAACCACGAAAAAAAAAGAAACCGTCACCTGAAAAGAAAAAAAAAATGATTAAAAATTGATTTTTTGGCGGGAGATTGGCACCAGAGTCTGTTCCAAAAGCTGACTTCAAAGAGGTAGTTTTGGAGGCAATCTCTGGTGACCAAAAATCACTTATCTTTAGAATATTCCACGTCAAAGAGATTTTAATCGTAGAGGAAGTATCCGATAAGGTGTTCCTAGAAAGAAAAAAAGGAGAAATAATGATAAAATAAGACTTCTCAATCCAATATACAATGTAAATTTGTTACTTACCGGGTAGTTAATTTTCTGACAGCCTGTAGTTAACGAGCCTTTTTTTTTACCACACGACATGACTTAATTAGCTATGAATTACGATCTACTGAATATTCACAAAATTCCTTTTGGTAAAATCCTTTTTTTTTGCTTAAGTATAATTGTTAGAAAAACCTTCGAAGTAATAAACATTTTTTTTTTACAAAAACTACACGCGAAATAAAATTAATGTCAAAAATTTGACAGTTTGCAGACGCACAAGAAAGTAAAAAGGGAGAAAGAAAAGAATTAGAAAAAGTAGGAAAGGAAAAAAATAAATTTCGGAATAAAAGATGGAGTCACTCCGAAATTGATCAAATTAAGTGTCCGTTACGTTTAAATTATTAAATTATTTTTATCTTTATGTCTTATTAGTGCAATATAATATTAAGTAGGGATTATTAATTAAGTTTAAAGTTACTGTGATAATATTTATTAAGATTTATAGTCAATAAGATAGGTTTAAGGATTGAACTTTAAGTGTTTCTGCAACATTAGGAGTAGTCTTAGATTCCACACCCATACATACTAGATAGAGAAAGACTGACGTAGGAAACAGACGAAGGAAAATTTCATAATTGTATATGTGGGTTCTCAAAACTTCCAGTCTGCACACTGCAACGAAAGAGGTAAAGAAATTATACGATAGGTCAATGAACTGCGAACTTTCGAATGCAATTGAAATGCAATTACGACTGCAGAGAAGAAGAAAAAAACAGGACACTTACAAGCGGGATACAGATTGTGACAGTCGTCTAGAAAAAAAGAGAATTTTTCCGAGAGAAAAAGAAAAAATCAAAGACAAAAATTTTTCAAACCAAAAAAAAAAAAAATCCAGTGAATAGTTTTTTTTTGATTTCCAAAACTGTTAAAAATTGTTTTAAATAATAGAAAGCTTGAGAAATAATAAAAGAAACTTGAATAATAACTTGAAACAAAATACAAGAAAATCAAGACATAGTGTGAAACCTATCCTCAAAAAAAAAAAAATTAAGACATATATTCTGAGTTTTTGCTAAACTCGAAAAAAAAAAAAAAAGACTCCAGATCCAAGGATCGCGCGTAGAGCAAGGAAGAAAAGTCCTGTAGTTCCACGGAGGACATCTAAAGGACACCAAAATAGAATTTGGCTGGGTGTTCCGCAGACAGTCTAACAGTGCCTTGTACCTTTGGCGGCAGTTTTTCTTAATCTTCAAAATTAAAATATATGTACTTCAAAAAATTTTTTTTTATTCCTTTTTTATTTGTTCTTTTTTTGAATAATTGTGGATTGCTAATAATTTTAGTTTATAATTAAAAAGTGTAAAAGTGGTGAAAGAGGATTAAATTGCCGTGTTTATCATTTTACATTAAACCTATAATTATATAAGTATACATATACATATACTTATATACGTACTTATAGAAAACAAAAGTTATTACTTAAATACGCAACAGAAGCGGATTCCTACAAAGCTTGCCGGCAGGACTGCGAGGGATGAAGCCAAGTAAGTCGTTCCTTTTTCTTATTTTTTCATATGAACTAAGGTTAAAAATTACAAAAGAAGTATTAATCTTTTTATTGCTACGTATATTTATATATATATTTATATAATAGGTAAAAAGAAGAAGGTTTCGCTAAATAAATGTACACTCCGGGCAATGATAACAAAGCCATAAAAACAATAAATTTAATTTTCTTTCCCCTTCCTTTTTTTTCAAAAATTTCATTTTTATTAAATTCATCTGTTGATGTGTAAAACTGAATACTACATATTACATATTCATTTTCATTTTTTTATTTGCATTTTTTTTATTTTTTTTTACATTTTTATTTCATTTCTTTTAATTTTCATTTTTTTATTTTTAATCTTCATTTTGAATTTTCATTTTTAGTTTTTTTTTATTTTAAATTCTCATTTTTTATTTCATTTAAAAATATCCACAAACTCTTTGAAAATTGTTAATTTCAACAAAAATCAACATAATAAAGAAATATTAATTAATATAAGTGAAAATTGAACTTTCTGGTTTGCTTAAAAATTTCACATGACAAGGTTTAGCACAGATAAGATGTGTTGCTGAAGTCCTTATTTATAGGTGTGTGGAGGCTCGGCTGAGCCGGCGGCGGTAAGGGATGTTTCACCCATTGGGCTGTAGATAGACATATCACCGACATGTTACACTACTGACTGACAAAACGAACTTTACACAACTGCAGATTTACGTAAAGACGGATATACTGACATGGATGCAACTAATCGACAAAACATGACATCGATAAACTATAACCATAGACAACTACATGACGTAACCATGCAGACTACTTACTTTGCAGACATACGCCACCCACATACCTACCCATTACTCTCGACAAAACTACTGCCTTACTTACTAACAAAATTGACTTTTCTGCTAGGACACATTCCACATACACAAAGACTCACTAACTTACGATCCACCCACTACTAATATATGATGACTTGACAGATACAGACTACACACACACACACATACTGACTACACTAGGAAAGTAAGAAAAGAGCGACTGAAAGCGATCTTTTGGGGGTGTCTTCACTAAGAATCAGGCCAAGAAGATACCGATGGTTGTATCTTAGAGATACAAGGGTGGGTAGGCCAAATTTGCCGATAACATCTGGCAAGACCTTTGTGGATTCGGCGACCCACTGTGCTGATGCAATGGTGAATTCGACTACAATCTTCGACTGGAATTGGAATAAAGTTTCACATATTAGATTTAGTTTAGAATAGGTTTAGCTTTAGTTTTATATCAAGTATTTGATATAATAAATTTATAATATAGATTAGCATAGTTTAGGATTAATTTTAAACTTATTCCAATTTCCAGCTAGATTGATAGTGGAGATTCACCCTTTCATCAATGCAGTGGTACAGGTAACTAAATTTGTGCGAATTTTCCTTCATTGTCCTTTCCTTATTCCAATTACAATTCCAGTGATTCCCCTCCTCTTCCTATCCTTAATCCTAGGCACGAAATATTTTGTTTGCTGTGTAGGAGTGGTGTTGGAGAAGGGCAAGAACCACCCCAATCCTTCGAGCTGAGCCGAGCTAGAGCAAGCGTGCCGCAGCGCTTTTCCAACACCCGAAGTTGCCCCTGTGGCTTAAATCCTGACACGCAACACCGTCTAACGAATTGGTGGTGTAAGACATCTGGGAAAAGAAAACAACAGAAAAAAAAATTTTTTGGGTCCGACATACTATACTTAGATGGAAATGTGTTTCGCCATATACGTCGTGGGTTATGGGAGCTGGATCGCTGAAAAGAAAAATATTAGTAATAAGTTGAAATTTTAGCTAATGAGTAAATATTATTACTTACCGTGGGTAATTCAAAACAATATTCTGGTCCTTGTTCCTTGATCGGTTGATGGTGGTGATGGTTATACAAATAAAATCTTATTTGACAGCTGTAGGATCTGTAAGGGGAAGAGACTAGAGAGAAACAATAAAACTTCCAGTCAATGGAAGTGTTGACTGAATTCAACGGGAATGAGGAATTCCATTGTTTTGAGGAGTTCAAGTTCAAGAGTGACAGCCAGTTGTGGGGCCCAATGTTATATATGTCAAAAAAGTAAATATTAGGTAAAGTTAAGTAAAAAAGACCTTTTTCGGGACTATAAGACAAGTGAGAGGCAGATCTCACCATAGTTGATTGTCTAGTAAGCTCACATTAAAGCCTAATTATGAAAGGATTGAATAGTAAAGCAAAACAACTTTCTGACCAATCCACTGACAGCTTACATCAACCGATTATGGTTGAATATAACTTCACGTAGATAAGCGTCAGGGCATAGAGTCCAATTTATGTTAGATTTTTATTATGTATTATTTTAAAAAGAAGAATTACTGAAGTAACTTTATTCCCCACACCGGAAAAGTCGCAAGGTGTAAATGGGGCGGGATAGAATGGAATATTTCGACAATTCCAGATAGCACTCGTATATTGAAGTGTTCGGTGGTCGGCAAGAAAGTATGTGCTAAATGACCTGGTGGTAGTGGATCGAGGAGAAGCAAACTAATACAGGCTCATGGTATATAAAGATAGCTTACCCGACTACTCAAATTCAGAGTAAAAGAAAAAAAAAGGGTGGCGTGATTTGTGCTCTTCTACGGTAAAGCTATCAGTACGGTTAATTTGTTAAACACGATTACTGAAACGAATGCGAGGAACATAGAACCGATAACCGAAATCAGTCCATGTTAAGATTTCCTCGGATAAAGGCGAGAACGAAAAGAAACTCAGCCGGGCGAACAAGTATATTGTTTACGGAATTTTTTTCGGCTTAGTGTTCTGGGTGAGGTAAATTTGGGAAAAAGTTTAAAAAAAAAAACAAAAGAAGAAAAAATCGGTCAATTTTTTTATTAAAAATAGGTATACGGAGAGTGAAAATTAAAGAAGAAAAACTAAACAGGGAGGAATATTGCCTACTTTGAAAGAGAAAAGAGGAAGAAAACAAAAAAAAACTATACGAGGGTGAGTTGTGAGAGAAAAAAAAGGGGTGTTCTAAGTGTAAAATTTCAAAACTCCTCTAGGTGTTTTTGGCGGTCCAAGTCGACGAAATAAGACTGGGCCGCCACATCGTTTCTTTTCGTCTGAGGAGTATCTGGGTGTAAAGACGAGATATCGCACCTGAAGTCTTTGGTAGAATCAGCCCCATTAGACCCAGGTGACCGGCGTCTTGAGGTCCCTTCGGCAAGAACCCACCGAGTCGCTCGTTGGGTGAGAACAGTCAAGAGATAGCCACCGGATCACCCTAAATTACTTACCTGAGTACCCCAGGTAGTAGACTCAACATTCAACAAGAAAAAAAAGGAAACATCAGGGGTATGCCTCACCAGAAAACAAAACCAAAGGTAGCTATCTGTGTGTCGTGTCATATTGTGCCTGAAGAAAACCAAAAAAAAAGAAGATCGTAATCCAAGCTATGTTTTTTTTATGTAATTCTGAATAATTAATCCTATCCGCAAATGCATTTAAAATCTAAAGTTGTTTGTTATTTAAGAGGCGTCGAAGTATTGGTTGTACAACGAAACTTTTCGTATTCTAGTTTAAAGTTTTTGAATAAGTAAGTTCATTTTGTCATCTAAATTGTGAGTGTAAATGAAAGTGCTTCCCGAGGTCCTATTACCGCGTACAATAGACCTTTAAAGTTGGTCATATTATCAAGTACTCCTCAAAAGAGCTCTATCGAGGCAGGGATTATTTAAAGCGAAGAACCGTGTAATTATAAATTAGTTGCCCAAAAAGGGCACGTGCTTGATTTTAGCTACTTTGGGAAACGCCTCATATTGGCCTTATGCTTTTAATTGTTCATTTCTTTTTTATAATTTTCAAGAAAAAAAAAAGGAAAAATCTCATGTGTATTGTATATTTTTATTGGAAATAAAACTTCGATTGCCTAGGGAATGAAAAAAAAAATTCTTTCCGTGTTTTGTTGTTTCGATTTATGCGAAACATGAATCCTTGAAGACCAATTCTTTCCAGGGGTGTGGAGGAAAAGCTGGAGGTGATGACGGAGTAATATCTAGAGCTTAAGTTCTATTATTGTTTTAGGGGGAATTCAAATCGACCCGTCGAATTCCTAGGTTGGGTGGGGAAAATGACAGCTGCAACAACATCCGCAGCGCCCTTAGTGTGGCAACAAGTCCGTCCGTTTTTAACAAGTTTCGTACAGGCCTGATATGTGTTTTGTTGGGAGGTGAGGTTTAGTTCGGGGGCAAGATCCCCCCCATTCCGGCGAGCTAAGCCGTGCTTCGCGAGCAGGCCGCGTTCCCGAGCTAGACATTCGTTTTCCTTTCCTATCCGTTTCCTTCCGTTTTCCTCGTTCCTACCTCAGCCTATATTCCCTCCACACTCATCCTATTGCCTCACAACAAATGGCGCCCAACGTATAGGTTTATGTAGTCTTTGTTTTTGTTTATTTTTTGTACGTAATTGTAGCTAACCAACTTTGCTGTGGAGTCTCAAGGATTGTAAGTCTGCTTCAAGAAGGTCACTGACGTACTTAGAAGTATTGCGACGATTCCTTGGGAGTTCACAGCGACCGCGGTTTTTGTGTGTTACCTGATCTGGCGGCAATTTTAGTACCCGTAAGTCTTTACTAAGAAGGTCACGGACACACTTAGGTAAATTGCGACGGTTGTTTGGAAAGTTGCCGCTACGACAGTATTCTCCTCTGTATTGTTTATCCTTTTTCCTCTCCTAAACTTCATTTTACTTTTCTTTCAAAATTTCATTTTCTTATCCATAGTGTCCAGTCTTACTAAAATTTCTACTTGGAATCGGGTCCGTGTTTGACAGATTGTCGGGCATAGTTGCATCGAGTTCCAAACATGGGTTGAGTCATTAAAACTCAGTATTTTTTTTGTTCGGCAAGGTATCTTTTTGAAACCAAGTCTTCAACGAAAGGCACTGGACTAGTGTTGAATAGCGGGTTTGAAGAAGATAACAGTGTAATGTGCGCATGTCTAATGTTTTAGTTCCTACTTATATTTTTACCACACTAAGGGATTAGTTATCATGTCCGTCCGAGGTCTTTTATCTTTGGGAATATTCATGGAGAAGGTCACTCCAAATCATCGACAAGAAAAAAAGGTCACCGAACAGCATTCTGAGCACCCCGTATGCTCATAGAAAATTTTTGTTTAATAATATAAAAACAGTCATATAAAGAAGATTCAGAACTAGTCCGAAAGTCCATACTTCGATACTTCGATAATTGGTCAATTGTTTGGAACAGTTTGGTTTGTTATTTATTTCTCTTTTGAAATTAAGCGGGTTATTGGTTCCTGATTAAGATTTTTCAAAGATATTTTTTTTAATTTTTTCAGTTTTTTTATTTATTTCTTTCATTTAATTTTTGTTGGGTTTTTGGTTTTCACGTTTCTGGTCTAGTATAGAAAAAGGTATCTATACTTATATAATTTATACAAATAAAATTATCGAGTTTAAAATTCGAATATTTTTGCTTTCCACCGAAACTATAATCCTCATTTAGTCATTAATTAATTTTTTTATCTAATTTTCTAACATTTTTCGTATTAGTCTTGAGTAGAAACTCAGAAACTATCGTTTTAGGTTTTCTTAGAGTAAGGTTCCAAGTGTTCCAACTTAATTTTCAAAATTCTTCGAAAAAAAAAATTTTTTTTTATTTCAAAGTTTTCCAAAATCATAAAATTAGGTTAGTAGTTCAATTTCTATATTTAATTGGGGTATACGTTTCTAATCCAATAGTAAAATATCATTGGATATCAGAAATATACTTGTACTAAGGATTTAAGTAACCAGTTAGACTCACATAGTTACTAACTATATTATACTTTTAGATTAAGTATAATTTTAGTTTCCCTCCTACACACCAATATATAAGAAATTAAACTAGCTGGGATTTCATGGTTTATCAACAATTATTTCCCGTTTTTATTTGAATCATTTTTTTCTTTTACAAGTCGTTAAGTAAAATTAAACATCTTGTAATACAGGGTCGGTTACGAAAGAGAGTCTTCAACCAAAGTATTTCGAGTTTGAATCCAATTCAATAAAATTCACCATTTAATCATCTTCGTTTATAAGTAAATGTTCCATATTTTTGTTGAAAACGAGTTCTTTTCCATTGCTTTTTAACTCACCGTGTTTGTTAGTGTTTTGTTTGTTAATAACGTGTTCGTTTTAACATGGCTTCATCAGAAAAAGAAGAGGACGAAGGGATTAGGAAACTAATTAGGGAGGCTGATATAGAGCAAAATAGGGCTCATCAAGAAGTAGGTTATAACCTTCGTGGTGCGCGAAGACAACGTGTGCAACACTCTCCTCCATCGCAGAGCCCAAGATCCCAACCTCTAGTTCTTCCAACCAGCACGGCTACTCCGTTACCACAGAGTTTCGCTAATTCCTCGATAGATTCCATCACGCCACCCTCGTATAGTAGTTTGAGCAATCAGGGGGCCACGGTCAAACGAGTTACTCCTAAAAATACTAAGACAGTCCACCAGCCTAGCGATCATAGAACTAGCTCTGTCAATCTAGAAACTCCGAGAAATCGTCTAGAAAGTATGACAAATCGTCCCAGCAGTAGTGGTAGGGAAAGAATAATAGTGCCAGAAGACCTTAAAGCCTATATTAATATCGCGATTGTCAATGCTCTGTCGTCATATCAGACATCGGTAAGGGCCGAAATCACTAATACGTTAAAAGACGAGATTCAAAGTCAACTAGGAGGACTGATCAGGGAGTTGGGTCAGGGCCGAGCGCCTCCTTCCGTAGACCCAGCGCCGAAACCGGATTGTCCCTTTACAGCACAGCCACTTCCCGCTCCTCAATCGGTTCAGCGTCCACCTCATCTTGATCCCGGTACGAGACCTTTTGTTCCGGTAAATAATCCGAGTCATAGGCAAAACGAACAAGGTAGGCCAGGGCGAAAAAGATTGCTTCAAGCGGATTCATTTCAAGATTCTAACTTCCAACCATCAAGAGACTCGTTTAACCCCGTATTTGATCGACCACCTCCTCAAGTCTATACCGTGAATCCTCCAGTAGGAGGACCAATTAAGATTGATAAGTGGGGTATTAATTTTAACGGAAAGACTGATAACCTCACAGTTGAAGATTTTTTATTTCGGGTGGAGACTCTTCAAACTCAGTATTGTTGCCCTTGGTCAGAAATATTACGCGATTTCCACCTGTTACTCTCAGGACCTGCCTACGAATGGTTCTGGCAATTTCAAAGAAATAATTATAGGCCTGATTGGCCAATGTTGAAGGATGCCTTAATGCGCCAGTTTAAGAATGTGAAATCAGATTTTGAAATTATGCGAGAAATCATGGAGCGTAAGCAGGGATCCTGGGAGAACAGCGACGACTATTTTGCGGCAATAAACAAGCTAAGGTCCCAACTAAGAATACAAATTCCTGAATGGGAAATTGTCAAAATCCTGAAGAAAAATCTTTCAGAAAAAGTAGGAAGATTAGTTTTCCCGATGCCCATATTTACCTTGGATCAGCTGAGGTATGCGTGTAAGGATGCGGAGGTCGCTTTTCCGAGGAGGGACTCCAATTTTCCGAAACCCTTCAAACCAGTTGTAAGATTGGCAGCCAACGAACTCGAGTACGATCACGAAGAAATAATACAGCCGACAGATGAACAAGTGGCCGCCTTTCAAGTGGGTGGAGCCAGTCAAAAAATTTCTTCACGAAACTATGTAGACGCCTCTAAGTTGATCTGTTGGAATTGTAAGGCTCCGGGTCATACTTATTTTGATTGTGGTTCCGAGGTACTTACTGTATTTTGTTATAAGTGTGGTAATGAGGGGGTGAAAACTCCTCACTGTCCCAGGTGCAACCCGGAAAACCGGTCAAAGAACGCGAAGTCTATGGGGGAGCCGCGTTCGACTCAGCCCCAACACCCCCACTAGAACTCTTTTTCGGACCCAATTGTCTTAACAAAGACAAGAATAATAGAAAAGAACACGGAAAAGATAACAAGAGAATACAAATTTTGAAAAGGCCACAGGATGAAAGTGTGAACCAATTAGTCAATTCAACCCCTTCATATCTAAAACCATTACATCAAAGGATTTTAGAATACAAACAGGCTCGCGACAGAATTTTTAATAGTCATAAATACGCGGTAACTGATAACATTTTAAAAGCCAGGGAAAGGTATCGAGCTAGGAAAGAGCAACGAGCAAATATATCATCCACTATAATAGATGTTGGCTCAGACCCTAGACCGTACGCTAAGATTCTAATAAGTAACCGAGAGTTACTAGGTCTGTTAGACAGCGGGGCTAGTATAAGCATCATGGGCAAAAATTGCTTACAGCTAGTCCACGGTCTGAACATCCCCGTAATATCGTTAAAGTCCCACGTTAAAACGGCTGACGGAAAGAGCCAGCATATTGTAGGGAAAATTATAGTTCCAGTTAGGTATAAGGAAGAAGAAAAGCCAATAACGTTTTTCTTAGTCCCTAATTTGGACCAAGAACTCTACCTAGGAGTCGATTTCTGGCGCACGTTTCAACTGGCTCCAAACATAATTCCAAATTTTTTTAATAGTTCAATTTCCATGTTAGAAGAAGTCGACCGGTCAAATGCTCACCAGTTGACTCAGGAACAGCAGGCCAGATTGGATGCAGTCAGGCGGAAATTTCTCTGTTTTGACCGCGATGGTCTGGGTAAGACGACGCTCATGGAACACGTTATCGATACGGGAGATGCGGCCCCTGTGAAGCAGCGTCACTACCCTGTTTCGCCAGCGGTACAAGCCATTTTGTATGAAGAGCTAGACCGGATGTTGAGTCTCGGAGTTATAGAGGAGAGCGAGAGTCCGTGGTGTTCGCCGGTGGTTCTCTTGCGAAAACCAGGCAAAAATCGACTATGTCTGGATTCTCGCAAGGTGAACTCACTGACGAAGAAAAACGCGAATCCTCTCCCCCATATCGAAGGGCTCCTCAGCCGGCTACCAGATACATACTATATCAGTAGTATAGATCTCAAGGAAGCATTCTGGCAAATACCTCTGGAGAGACAGAGTAGGGAAAAGACTGCATTTGCGGTACCGGGGAGACCCTTGTACCAGTTTACTGTCATGCCGTTTGGGTTGTGTAATGCAGCTCAAAGGTTATGCCAGTTAATGGACAAGGTAATTCCTGCACGACTCAGGGACCGGGTGTTCGTGTATCTGGATGATTTGCTCATCATGGCGCCGGATTTCCAGACCCATATCACCCTGATAGAAGAAGTAGCTGATTGCTTACGTAAGGCGAATCTCACCATTAACATGAACAAGTCGAAGTTCTGCTTCAAAGAACTGAAGTATTTGGGGTTCATTGTTGGTGGTGGAAAGCTCAAAACAGATCCTGCCAAGGTGGAAGCAATAAGGGACTTCCCTGTTCCCAAAACTCTACGCCAGGTTCGGCGACTACTGGGTCTAGCAGGGTGGTATCGCAAGTTCATCAGAGATTTTTCGAGTCTGACTGCACCCTTGACGGACCTGCTGAAGAAAAAGAATGGCAAATTCCAAATGACGGAAGAGGCCCTGGGAGCATTTGAGAGCCTTAAAACTGCCTTAACTACAGCCCCCGTGTTATCGCATCCGGACTTCTCCAAAAAATTTTACATCCAGTGCGATGCGTCCGATACTGGTATAGGAGCAGTATTGTTCCAAAAATCGGACAACGAAGAAGAGGTTCCAATCGCTTACTTTTCACAAAAGTTTAACAAGTGCCAGAGAAACTACAGTGTGACCGAGAAGGAGTGTATGGCTGCCGTGATGGCAGTGAAAAAGTTCAGGCCGTATGTCGAGGGCATGGACTTTACAGTGATCACAGACCACTCCAGCCTTCAATGGCTGATGACCATGAAGGACCTGAGTGGGAAGCTAGCCAGGTGGAGCCTATTGCTGCAGTCCTATGTCTTCGACATACAGCACAGAAAGGGCTCGCTGAACGTAGTTCCGGACACTCTTTCTCGGGTACATTTGGATTCTCTGGTACTTGAGGAAGTAGCACCTCTGGTCGATTTAGACTCGAACGAGTTCCACTCGCAAGAGTATTTAAGTCTAATAGATACCATTAAAGCACATCCGAGTGAATTGCCTGATTTGAAGGTCGTTGATGGCTTAGTGTATAAGCGTGCCTTAAGGTGTGAAGCGGATGAAATAATCTTAGAACATTCGTGGTTACTGTGGATACCGTCGGGGCTTACGGAAGATATAATTGCTAAGGCCCATAACCCCCCAAAAGCAGCTCATGGGGGCATGTCCAAAACGCTCCACCGGATTCGTCAACATTTCTATTGGCCCAATATGACGGTCCAGATCCGACTCTACGTTTCTAAATGTTCCGTGTGTAAACAGTGTAAGGCATCAAATCAAACCTCCCGTCCACCTATCGTGACGTCCTACTGTTCCAATCGTCCCTTTGAAAAGCTGTATGTAGACTTCTTAGGACCTTACCCAAGGTCTAAATCGGGTAACGCCTATGTGTTTGTCGTTCTAGATCATTTTTCCAAATTCATATTTTTAAAGGCCCTGAGAAACGCTAACTCCTCTAGCATTACTAAGTTCATACGAGAGGAAGTTTTCAGTATATTTGGAGTTCCGAGCATAATTCACTCCGATAACGGAAGGCAGTTTTTATCCAGCGAGTTTCAGAAGTTTTTGACCAATTATGGGATAAAACATTTCAAAACCGCCAACTATGCACCGCAATCGAATGCCTCGGAGAGAGTTAACCGCACTCTGTTAGCGGCCATTCGTTCATATCTGAAAACCGACCAACGTGATTGGGATCTTCACCTCTGCGATATCGCTTGCGCTTTAAGAAGTTCGGTTCATAGCTCTATCGGCGTTTCACCATATTATGCTCTGTTTGGAATCAATATGATGACGCACGGTAGTGGCTACGAACTAACGCAGAAACTAAATGCAGTAGAAGACAATGAGCTGTTGATCCTGCCCAGACATCATCGATTGCAGTGCATACGGAACCAAATACAGGAAAATATTTTGAGAGCGAATGAGAGGTCAGCTAGGACCTATAACACCCGTACTAAGAATGTTAGATTCCTGCCCGGTCAGGAAGTATACCGGAAGAACTTTACTTTAAGTGATTCGTCTAAATATTTGTCCGCCAAGCTTTCCCCAAAATTCTTCAGGTGTCGCATTGTAAAACAAGTCGGTATCTAATAACATGTACGAATTGGAAAATTTAACAGGAAAAAAGATTGGCATATTTCATGCAAAAGATCTGAAGCAGTGAATCATCTCGGAAACCTGCCTATGGAGTGTAACCATTTATTTTTTTATGTAGAACCTATCAGTTGTTGGGTTTATTTATTGAACTGAATGGCTGTCTATCTTTTCATTAATTTAGGTATTAAATGACACATTAGAGACCTAAAAGGCTTCTGGTGCAATCCCTATAGGATAAAGCGAATCCTTTAAGATATACGGCACGTATTCCCTATGAAGGTAGCAAGGCCGCCTCAGAGAGACAAGACTCTAAAGGGATAGGTATTAAGTTGATGATCCTTTCATTCAGCCCGACACCCAATTGTAAATTAGCAGCACTTAGATCCTGAATCTAACTCGGCTCCTGCGGAATCACTAGCTAGAAATTGCATATTATGTCAATTTAATTACCAGATAGCCTTAGCATTTGTTTTATTGGTCTCATACTCCCTGCACGGAAGTAAAACTGAGTAGGCATTAGATCGGATCACTATTTAGTATATGTAAACGGAAATGTACCTTAACGCGCACCTCATGCGAAAAAAAAAATAACCCTCCAATATTCTGTTGAACAAAATACTTGTGGATCGATTCCGCTTATTTGTATTATTCACTCATTTACGTGTAAATTCATCACACCGTACCTGATAGAATAGTAAACTTACTCATAGCTAACACATAGTACCTGAAACCACTTCCGAAACACTCTAGTCAAAACACAAGCATTTTACAACTTATCTGTGATATCCTCTTAAACGGTGATAAATCTTTCTGTGATATTTACATTCAAAATTCTATTTATTTATTTATTTATTTATAGTTATGTTTGTAGGTCTTTTAACTTATTTCCTTTTTACAAATCCAATCAACTAAAGATTTATCACTTGATTACATGCTGAAGAAGAGAGAACATTGAAAAATCTCTACCAAGATTCTAAATGTGTTATCCAGAATTGCAAATTAATATTTATATATATTTATATATATACATGCGTGCATAATTAGGGTATTAAGGTTGGTTGATTCGAGAAACCCAGGTAATCAATCGTCAAATTACTTGCGTTGAATTTTACCCTAGGGTATTTCGGTAGTCTTTTACTGTTACCAGGTACCCAGGAATTCGACCTACAAGGACATTAAAAGAAAATTTTTTTTAACAGTCTGATTAATAAAGGTGACGTCTTACATTCATAAGTATTAGGTTCTTGTTGGAGAAAGATAAACTTCCGAATAGCTTATGCCCGGCGTAGCGTGGGTTAACTCCCCACTGTACTACGATTAAATGCAAGTAACCAAATCTCCAGCGACCTTTCTTCCATACTGGCAGTTGGACTTAATCCTGCCACTACGGAATTTTGTTGTGGCCGCCTGAACAGCTCTCTGATGAAGCCGTCTAACGAATTGGTGGTGTAAGACATCTGGGAAAAGAAAACAACAGAAAAAAAAATTTTTTGGGTCCGACATACTATACTTAGATGGAAATGTGTTTCGCCATATACGTCGTGGGTTATGGGAGCTGGATCGCTGAAAAGAAAAATATTAGTAATAAGTTGAAATTTTAGCTAATGAGTAAATATTATTACTTACCGTGGGTAATTCAAAACAATATTCTGGTCCTTGTTCCTTGATCGGTTGATGGTGGTGATGGTTATACAAATAAAATCTTATTTGACAGCTGTAGGATCTGTAAGGGGAAGAGACTAGAGAGAAACAATAAAACTTCCAGTCAATGGAAGTGTTGACTGAATTCAACGGGAATGAGGAATTCCATTGTTTTGAGGAGTTCAAGTTCAAGAGTGACAGCCAGTTGTGGGGCCCAATGTTATATATGTCAAAAAAGTAAATATTAGGTAAAGTTAAGTAAAAAAGACCTTTTTCGGGACTATAAGACAAGTGAGAGGCAGATCTCACCATAGTTGATTGTCTAGTAAGCTCACATTAAAGCCTAATTATGAAAGGATTGAATAGTAAAGCAAAACAACTTTCTGACCAATCCACTGACAGCTTACATCAACCGATTATGGTTGAATATAACTTCACGTAGATAAGCGTCAGGGCATAGAGTCCAATTTATGTTAGATTTTCAGCCCGATTCTCCCCCTTGTGAGGAGTCACAAGTCACAAGCTCTTGTGACTATTCCTTGTGAGGATTGTTGTGATTCGATAACATTTTGATATTCTCCCCCTAATCGTCACAAGAAAACTCACAACAAAACTCACCACCGCATGGTGAGATTTTTAAGTGTCATTATTTGAACAGCTGATTATTCAAAACAAAGAAAATATAAAACGCAAGTTAACATTATTATATTTTATTATTATTATTATTAAATAAACTGACTATCGTGAGGCTTCAAGCTCTGATATCCCAGCATAAAGTTTCCGAAAGCGACAAGACTTTATAAATGTATTGTTTTGGAATGGTTCATTTGTATCTCTCAAAGTTTTCAAAAGCCGTCGGCGCTGCAAACTTCTTAATACGATTAGTTTCTTAAAAAAAATTTGTTTATTTAAAAATGTTACTTTTCATTTTCGTGGGAAAGATCACCAATAATATTCACTAGAGCACTTCCATTTTTGTGTACTCATAATTATTCACAAATCTAGAAAATTTTCTTACAAAATATGCTGAATGACAATCCAAGAAATATTAAACATTTATGAGTTGTGACCTGTTCTGAAGGAGATCACAGTTTCGATTGTTTTTGTGACTCTCACAAGTTGTGACTGAGCGGCAGAATTCGAAAAAGTCACAAAATCAATTTCACCTCTTCTTGTGACTTGTGAGGCATCACTGACTTTGGGGAGAATCGGGCTGTTTTATTATGATTATTTGAAAAAGAAGAATTACTGAAGTAACTTTATTCCCCACACCGGAAAAGTCGCAAGGTGTAAATGGGGCGGGATAGAATGGAATATTTCGACAATTCCAGATAGCACTCGTATATTGAAGTGTTCGGTGGTCGGCAAGAAAGTATGTGCTAAATGACCTGGTGGTAGTGGATCGAGGAGAAGCAAACTAATACAGGCTCATGGTATATAAAGATAGCTTACCCGACTACTCAAATTCAGAGTAAAAGAAAAAAAAAAGGGTGGCGTGATTTGTGCTCTTCTACGGTAAAGCTATCAGTACGGTTAATTTGTTAAACACGATTACTGAAACGAATGCGAGGAACATAGAACCGATAACCGAAATCAGTCCATGTTAAGATTTCCTCGGATAAAGGCGAGAACGAAAAGAAACTCAGCCGGGCGAACAAGTATATTGTTTACGGAATTTTTTTCGGCTTAGTGTTCTGGGTGAGGTAAATTTGGGAAAAAGTTTAAAAAAAAAACAAAAGAAGAAAAAATCGGTCAATTTTTTTATTAAAAATAGGTATACGGAGAGTGAAAATTAAAGAAGAAAAACTAAACAGGGAGGAATATTGCCTACTTTGAAAGAGAAAAGAGGAAGAAAACAAAAAAAAACTATACGAGGGTGAGTTGTGAGAGAAAAAAAAGGGGTGTTCTAAGTGTAAAATTTCAAAACTCCTCTAGGTGTTTTTGGCGGTCCAAGTCGACGAAATAAGACTGGGCCGCCACATCGTTTCTTTTCGTCTGAGGAGTATCTGGGTGTAAAGACGAGATATCGCACCTGAATTCTTTGGTAGAATCAGCCCCATTAGACCCAGGTGACCGGCGTCTTGAGGTCCCTTCGGCAAGAACCCACCGAGTCGCTCGTTGGGTGAGAACAGTCAAGAGATAGCCACCGGATCACCCTAAATTACTTACCTGAGTACCCCAGATAGTAGACTCAACATTCAACAAGAAAAAAAAGGAAACATCAGGGGTATGCCTCACCAGAAAACAAAACCAAAGGTAGCTATCTGTGTGTCGTGTCATATTGTGCCTGAAGAAAACCAAAAAAAAAGAAGATCGTAATCCAAGCTATGTTTTTTTTATGTAATTCTGAATAATTAATCCTATCCGCAAATGCATTTAAAATCTAAAGTTGTTTGTTATTTAAGAGGCGTCGAAGTATTGGTTGTACAACGAAACTTTTCGTATTCTAGTTTAAAGTTTTTGAATAAGTAAGTTCATTTTGTCATCTAAATTGTGAGTGTAAATGAAAGTGCTTCCCGAGGTCCTATTACCGCGTACAATAGACCTTTAAAGTTGGTCATATTATCAAGTACTCCTCAAAAGAGCTCTATCGAGGCAGGGATTATTTAAAGCGAAGAACCGTGTAATTATAAATTAGTTGCCCAAAAAGGGCACGTGCTTGATTTTAGCTACTTTGGGAAACGCCTCATATTGGCCTTATGCTTTTAATTGTTCATTTCTTTTTTATAATTTTCAAGAAAAAAAAAAGGAAAAATCTCATGTGTATTGTATATTTTTATTGGAAATAAAACTTCGATTGCCTAGGGAATGAAAAAAAAAATTCTTTCCGTGTTTTGTTGTTTCGATTTATGCGAAACATGAATCCTTGAAGACCAATTCTTTCCAGGGGTGTGGAGGAGAAGCTGGAGGTGATGACGGAGTAATATCTAGAGCTTAAGTTCTATTATTGTTTTAGGGGGAATTCAAATCGACCCGTCGAATTCCTAGGTTGGGTGGGGAAAATGACAGCTGCAACAACATCCGCAGCGCCCTTAGTGTGGCAACAAGTCCGTCCGTTTTTAACAAGTTTCGTACAGGCCTGATATGTGTTTTGTTGGGAGGTGAGGTTTAGTTCGGGGGCAAGATCCCCCCCATTCCGGCGAGCTAAGCCGTGCTTCGCGAGCAGGCCGCGTTCCCGAGCTAGACATTCGTTTTCCTTTCCTATCCGTTTCCTTCCGTTTTCCTCGTTCCTACCTCAGCCTATATTCCCTCCACACTCATCCTATTGCCTCACAACAAGTGATGGTAGGTTCACCGAAAATGAAGAGCAAAGGTGTAACCTACTGCTCAACACACACTTCCCAGGCAGTGTACCATTAAGTGGTAACTTGGTAGAGAGAACACCTCTCAAACCAAACAGACAGGACAGGAAAATTGCCACGACCATTTGCACAGGTAAAAGGATTGATTGGGCAATTAATACCTTTCAACCCTACAAATCACCAGGTGCAGATGGTATCTTCCCAGCTCTTTTGCAGAAGGGAAAAGAATACCTTATGCCTTATCTCATTAATATTCTTCGGAGTAGCATTGCTCTTGGGTATATACCAAGTCTATGGAGAACAGCTAAGGTAATCTTCATCCCTAAAATAGGGAAAAAAGACACAACCCATCCAAAGTCTTTCAGGCCAATAAGCTTAACATCCTTTATACTGAAAGCTTTGGAAAAGGTAATTGACAACTTCATAAGATCAGAAGTATTAATAAGTAGGCCTCTCAATCAGCGACAACACGCATACAGGGGCAGATCAACCGAGACCGCCCTGTTCGAACTAACAAATAAGATCCAAAGAGCCTTAGATGTAAAGGAAACAGCATTAGCTGCTTTCTTAGACATAGAAGGAGCATTCGATAACACGTCCCATGAGGCGGTAGGCAAAGCTCTTGTTAGGAAAGGCGTACCCATCACTATAACCAGATGGATAAAAGAAATGTTAGGCACTAGAAATGCAGAGGCACAAGCAGGACAAAACGTAAAAAAAGTAATCACAACGAGGGGATGTCCTCAGGGTGGTGTACTATCACCCTTGTTGTGGAGTCTTATTGTAGATGAATTGTTAGAAAATCTTACCTCCCAAGGTATATACTGCATTGGCTTTGCCGATGACATCGCTATCATTGCAGTAGGTAAGTTTGAAGAAACTCTTTGCGATATTATCCAAAGAGGACTAACAATTACAAGTAAATGGTGTATGTCTGTAGGGCTTTCAATAAACCCATCCAAGACAACAATCATACCATTTACTAGGAAAAGACTTCTACCACATATAAAATCTATCCGTTTGAATGGTGAAGTAATTGAAACGCAGAGGGAGGTAAAATATCTAGGAATTATACTAGATAGTAAACTCCTCTGGAACAAACACATAAATTATATAGTCGGAAAAGCCACAAAAGCCCTAATGATTTGCAAAAGAATTGCAGGTAAGTCATGGGGATGCAAACCGAGCATCCTCAGGTGGATGTACACTATGATGGTAAGACCCATCATTACCTATGGTGCGGTTGCATGGCACAAGAAAACCGAATTAACAACAACTAGGAAAACCCTAGAAAAAGTCCAAAGGCTCGCATGTATCTGTATTACGGGAGCAATGAGAACCTGCCCTACCGCAGCTATGGAGGTTATCCTCCATTTATCCCCTCTACACGAGGTTATTAGAACTGCTGGAGTGGGAGGTATCATCAGGTTCTCAAAGGAAGGAACTGGGACCGGCAAAATTATTGGTCTCAGAGAAAGGGACCTAATTGACAGGTCCACAATAACAAACCTTATTGACATCCCAAGAGATGGAATGATCAAAAAACATAATTTCGAGAAAAACTTTCTTACACATTTCAGTAACAAGAAAGACTGGGTAGGAGAGGATACAAACTACACACTCGAAACAAATACCATCAAGTGGTACACTGATGGATCGAGAACAAGCGAAGGGACTGGTGCAGGAATCTTTGGGCCAAAAACCAAACTTTCTATACCGATGGGGCAGTCCACCAGCATCTTCCAAGCGGAGGTAAACGCCATAGGGAAATGCGTGGATCGCAATCTCGAAAGGAATTATCGTAACAAGAACATTGCCATTATGTCAGATAGTCAAGCAGCACTCAAGACGCTAAACTCATACACCATCAGCTCTAAGCTAGTGTGGGAGTGCATAAGCAGACTAAATGAACTAGGTAAACAGAACAGAGTCACACTCTACTGGGTACCTGGGCATGTTGGTGTTGTTGGAAACGAAAAGGCAGATTCCCTAGCAAAAATAGGCGCTTCAACCCCCCTAACAGGGCCTGAACCCTATTGCGGAATAGGTGAAAATGTCATCAAGACCAAAATTAAAGAAGAAGAGGAGGCAAACAGATCTAAAAACTGGAATGAACTCCCTAGGCTGAGACAGGCGAAACTGCTACTGGGCAACTACAACCGGCAACGCTTCGAAAACTGTATCAACCTTAGTAGGAATAACCTAAGAGTAATAACATGTATTCTAACAGGACACTGCAAACTTAGAAGACACCTTAACCTACTGGGTGTGGTAAGCAGTGCCACTTGCAGATTCTGCAACATGCATGAGGAAACGCCGGAACACATACTGGGAAAGTGTTATCCAATCATGCACCAGAGGAAAACACATCTGGGACAGTACCAGGTGGAAGAGAGCAACCTATCCTCTCTCAAAGTGCTCCAAATACTAAAATTCTTAAAAGCAATAGGTTTGGAGGAGGAACTGTAGGATGAGCCAGCTCATCATTTTTATAAGAGGGGGCACAATAGATCTACAGGTCGCAGTGCAATAACCCCCAATACAATTCATTCATTCAAGAACAAAAATTATAAGTCTTTGTAGTGGTTTCTTAAAAAATAAGTTTTTATATAAGAAAATTTTAAAACATTTTTAAGAAAAAATGTTGGTACGCCAATTTGAAGTTTTTATTATTGTATGAATAAAAATTAAATTTACAAAAAAAATTATTGAGCCGTTTTCGAGATATTGAATTTTCAAAAAACAAAAAATTGATTTTTTTTTTCAAAATTCAAAAAAATATTTTTCTTAAAGTTTTGAAATGCAATGTTTTTTCAACTTTTTAGAAGCTTCTCTCTACGAAATTTCATTAAAATCCGTTGTGCTAATAATGAGAAATTCAAAATTTTAAAAAATCGTTCTATGGTAGGTACAGTCAGTAATATTTTGTTTTCAAATTTTTTTTTATTAAATTACAGATATTAAAAAATAATAGAAAGAAAAAAAATTTAAGCAAAATTCTCGGAACCGTTTTCGAGAAAAATACGATTTTCGAAAACCATTTTTTAACATTTGTATGGAGGGTACCGTTATTTTTAGATAAAATAAATTTATTTTGCTCATATATTGTAGATTATTTTTCCAAACTTTTATTTATCAAGTTTTCAAAAAATCGAGCATGGGGTTTTCGAAATATTGAGTTTTCAAAAAAAAAATTTGAAAGTTTTTTTAAAAATCCAAAAAATTTGTTTTGGAAAATTTGAATACACAATAACATTCAAACTGCTGGGAAGATTTAGCATAAAAAAAATGATCAAAATCGGTGGTACCGTTTTTGAGAAAATCAAAAACAAAAAAAATGGCCCCAAGGGGGTACCAAAACTTCTCATTTTTTTGAAATTTTTTTTCGACCATTACCTAGGTTTAACTAAATTAAATTTGTTGAATTTTTTTTAAGAAAATCGCAGGGACAGTTTTTGAGAAAAAAAAATATTTATAAAATTTCGGAAAAAAATCGTATGGCAGGTACCGTTATTTTTGGTCATAAAAAATCAAATCAAAAAACATCCGGGGGTAATAAATCAAAACCCATATCTACCAAGTTTGAAGAAAATCGGCCGAGCCGTTTAGCTATAATCGAACAGACAGACAGACAGACAGACAGACAGACAGAATTGCCAGACCCACTTTTTTCGTCTTCGCTATCATCGTAATGTCAACTTTGATCAAAATCTCGAGTTCGAATTTTTTTACGAATGCATAACTTGCCTTATAGTACCTATAAGTCGCAAGTAAAAATAGTAGGGTGTCATTCCCATTTTAATTTTCTACAAAACGCATTTTTACAGGTTATATTTATGCAAGGCACTGTAGTAAGTAAAATAATAATAATATAAAAAATAAATCACAAAATAAATGCAGCTCCGCGAAGATTCAACGCCACATAAAAGAAGAAGTGTAAGCAATATACGTCATATTTTCAATATAAATTATTAAAAAAAAGAATAAAACTGAAATGGTCTGCCTTCACGTACTGTTTCATAACTTCCACATTTATTATTCGATTTCATTAATTTTGTGCGTTTTAGCTTTGTAAAAACAATATCTTCCACCTAACCTAAAATCTTAAAAGTATTTTAAATATTTTTTTGTCTATCCTTACGGAATGACTTAAAACAAGCGATTTTCTAAAAACGGCGAAAAATTGTGTTTTTTGAAACTTTGAACGGCTTTTTCTTAATGATTGTTGGGCCGATTTACACAAGTCGTATACTGCTGGAAAGACAAACAAAATATCTGTTCAAAAACATAAAGAATATGTTAATTAGTTTGACCGATTTTGAGAATTAGGCTCATACATGGAAAAGGAGCAAAAAAAAAACGGTTTTTTGCTTATATCTCGAAAACGCTTCTTTGAAAAAATAAATGAGTGCCATTTTCGTGTTCAGAGAGTCAAAATTAGTCTAGAAAATACTTTTTTTTGGAGGTACTCGCTACAAACCGAAAATTTGTAAACTAGTGTTATCAATTGGTGAGAGACGTAAAAAAAAATTTCAGAGTGCGTTTCTTTAACTTATTTGGTTCATGACTGGTTATACTGAACAATTATCGATCCCAATGGGGGGGGATATATCCCCATGATCCCCCCCCTATCTACGCCACTGTCTAGAGCTACATAGTTCTATTTAGAGCTGTAATGAACTATACATAGTTCATTAAAGCTCTAAATAGAGGTCAATTTTGCGGAAATTTTGGCGTTGGTTTTGGATTTTTTTAAAATGACTTGGTTCGGTACAGCTGTGAGCCCTCCATATGTAACTCAAGAATATTAATAATTTACTTTCATAATCACCTTCGATACAAACACATATTTGCTAAACATTATCGTCATCTAATGATGAATTATTAAGGTGAATAGGATATGCAAGAAGCGGTTGTCGAACAGCAAGAAGAATGCCTCCACTGATGGCGGTAACTACAGCCTCGTCGCTTTTAACCCTCTCTACTTCTACCTCAATAGCTTCCTTTTCGTCAGTTTTATTTGATGATTTTATGCCATCCTTCTAAAAGCTCATCTTTTACTTCCCTCAAGTTTAACGGTACCGCTCCCTATAGCTTCCGTTCAGACCGCGGTTCCCGATTCCTCTACAATTGCGTAATCTCAATATTCCTTTAAGCCACATTGTCCAAAATGGAAAATGCAGGTGTTTTGGCCAATGTTCAAATGATATAGCCAATCACATTTGCGTATTTTCTGTTATATCTGCTTTGCATGTGCTTTAAAAACGTTTAAGAATTTTTCCTTCGACTTACTTCACGAAACTTTAAAAAAATCTTATAATTCATAAAATATCCGTTAATTTAATTATTTTTTATAATTATATAATTATTTATTTATAATTAATTGTAATAGTTTTAATGTTTCTGTAATAGAACTTTCAAATTTATCGGACATGCATAGTTCGAAAAGTGAAGTAAAAGATGTGTTGTAAGTGGATGTCTTTTATTATTTAATCAAAAATTAATAACAATACATAAATATTCGATTTTTTTTCAAGAGAGATTAAATTGTAAAGAAAAATATAAAAAGGCATATTAATTGATCTTTAAAAGGCAGAAGCTATCACATCTGATCCTGAAATTATGTGATTTGAAGCAATAACAATTTTTGAAGAAGTCAGTTGCCCAATAAGCTCACAAGCACCAATTTCTGCATAGGTTACACCGCCGACAACGAAAATAAAGACCGTCTTTGACTTCATCGGAAGGGCACAGTTCCCCTCGCTTTTCTTAAGTATTGCCTGAGCTTGTTTTATACTATTAACGCCAGGCAAGGAAGTTAAATGAAGATGCATTTTTTCAACCATTCCTAATTTTAGCGCAATATCATCGATTCCAGTGGCCTTAACCAAAATCGAAGCCAATTGAGCAATAAGGGGGATATAAAGTCCATTGAAAACATAACTCGGACAAATGACTCCGCCTTCATGATCTCGGGAATAGCTGCTGTCTGCCCCGGCTGTCGACACTAAAAGTCTGAGGCGGTTTGCATTTGCCTGGAATTCCGTCTGATAAAATTTGCCCAGAGGTAAATTCGAGAGTATTTTTGATTTTCCGACCTTTTCTTCCTCGAGAGGAGGCAAGAGACCTGATCTAGCTAAATAGTGGAACACATGGATGTACCGATAACCAAAATAGTTGCAGTAGTTCCGAATAAAGTTCGCCAATTCCTCAGAACTGAACCCCATTGACAAATGGGCAAGACACATAAGGCGAATGCTATTGTACTTTTGGCCATTGGTGGTTAAAGCCTCATCAATTTCTGTAAGGAGTTTTTTCCGATTAGTATTGTTGAGAATGTCTTCCTCAAGAGACTGAACCTGTTGAAACGATCCAGCCATCTCGGCGATGACTTTCTCACTTGCTTGCAAGTGTCTGAAGACTTTCGTTTTCAACTCTGTTACCTTCGGTAGTTTTCTGGAGACATAGTCCTGCATTTCGTCTATTTTCATTTTATTTAGGTTCTGAACTTCAACACCGATGGCCTTGGCTTGAGCCTTAATCATGCTGCTTGCTTGAGAGAAGTGTCTATAGCGATTCTCGGCATAGATTTCATCGGTGGCTGAACACAATCGAACTATTGGAGTTTTTTCTTTGCCGTTATCCTGAATCTGTTGCTCCTCACGTGGAATTTCAAATATTTTCTGCTTTTGGACGGAGATTTTATTGGAATTCGGAAGGATCTCAACTTCTCCAGCGCGATATTTTAAAACTTCTAGCAATAGTCCAGAATAAATAGCTGGTGTTAGAAGACTCGAAGGGTAATCCTTATCACGATCTATTATGATCATTGATGAGAAATCACTCTGGCCAGAACGACTGACAGACGATGGCCAAGGTCCCAAACTTTCTATCATCTGAAGAATTTCTTCCGAATGCTGACCATAGGATAAAATAAGTTCTGGTTTACCACAAATCATGTAGAAAATTCGCAGAGTTTGAGCGATGGACGATAGAATGGATGTGTCATGATGAATAAAAACGCTCTTGAACACCTAAAATGGTAGTTTTTTTTTTTTAATAAATCATGACTTTGAACTTACGATGATGTGCACTTACTTGAGGAACTTCCATACTAAGTACACCATTATCAAGGTAAATTAAGTCCCAGTTTAATCTATGCAGCTGCACAATGCCAAATAGTCCTTCTTCTTCGAGTAATGTCTGGAAACACATGTAACAATTAGGCACACAAATTATATGGAAACTCTTGAAGCCGATGTTCTTGTCCGAAGGATTAGTGCTTTCATGCGCATGAATCTGATTGAGAACTTTGCGATATGTGGACAATGTATTGGCTATCATGAAAACCTGGACATTATCTTGCCTTGCAATGGTGTTCTCGGGGTCAAACTTGTATATGCGCTGTATTCCCTTTAACCTATCAAAAGAAAACAGTATATTAAAATCAAACCATAGTCTATAATTACTTGGGCTTTATTACTTCAACCATGAAGCTGCACAAATGTGCTCTAGTGGTTTAATCAGAGATGCATCCAAGATTAGGTCTTTTTTGTTCGGTATTGAACACAGAATAGATTGAAGTTTTTCTTGGGCAATCAGTTGGAAGCCTTGTAGCTTTTTGTTTATTGTTTGATCCATTTAGATGCGATTTATTGTGCGTAGGTATTTATTTCATATTTTCACTTTTAATATTAATACATTTCGAGTTATAGTAAAATTTATCAAAAATAATTCAAGAATGAAAGAAATAACATTGCAGACAAGACACGGATGACAGTTGTGGATTTTGCATTTGTGCAGAAATCAGCTGTTTTCGCCGAATACTGAGGGAAACTGCCAAATATTGGCCGCGTTCAGGATTCACTTGGATAGGCTATCTAGGGTAGATTAGTTAGACTGCTTTGACTGCTTTTAAACGAAGCAATATTACCTTGCGATTTTTAAGCCCGTTGGAGAGAGACGTGTGTGATGGCGGGGTTACATAAGGCGGAAGATGACTCCAAAAGAGAAACTAAGATTAAAAATCGCTTCCGTGTAAAAGCAGTAGGTATTTGACTGCTTTTAAACGAAGAAATATTACCTTGCGATTTTTAAGCCCGTTGGAGAGAGACGTGTGTGGTGGCGGGGGTACACAAAATTGCTGGGGTTGGAAAAATTGCAGAGTTATCGTTCTTTCGTCTTTGTGGTTTTCTTTACTTGTCAGGTATGTTTCATTTCTATTTGGCGTTCGCTCAGTGAACTTCGATCTACTCACTAGAATAAAAAGTGCGGAGAGATGACCCCTTTTCAATAGAAGAAAAGTTAACTTTCATTAAAAATCGCTGTGTTAAAAAGCATTCATGCAATCGAAAGGAAGCCAAAAGAGAATCAAAGATTAAGGCCGGTATTCACCGAGCGCTCATAACTTAAGAAGCTCATAAACGTATTCACCAAGCAATATTAGTGAAGATCTACGAGCGCTCTTAAAAGTTAGGAGTGGTCCCGACCACTCCTAGCTTACGAGCGCTCTCTTCGAAAATTTGTTCGCTTGTGCGTGTGCCACGCACGCATTTGACTCGAATCCATGTGAGCAATGCCAAGTAGAAGAGTATCCATTTGCTGCCAAGACCAACATTACACAACATTTCACAGTTTGGGTATGCCTGAACAAGAGAGAGTGGCTCTCATTTTCGAACTTCGAAAAACACTTGCGAGTGGTTGGTGAATACCGCACAGAAATTTCAAGTTAAGAGCCTCGTAAAGTTAAGAGCCGTTTAGGAGCGCTCGGTGAATACGAACCTAAAAATCGCTTTCGTGGCCTAAGGCTAGGCGCGCACATTCAATTTTTAGTTGCACAACTGTTTGGTTGCTTAGTCCCCTATTACTCGATATCTCACGAGATGAGGCTCACATAAGTGCGAAAAAGAAAGCAGATATGAGGAAATGAGATGCAAAAAAATATTCCCATTGAGTACCGGGCTGATTTTTTGTAGTCTCATTTTGACGTTTCTTTTTCTCATATTCGTTTTATGTTGCGTTGTGCATTAAAAAAAACGAACAACTATCAAATTTGAGACATGACTCTATTCACGGCGTACAAATAAAAGGAAAGTCAAAAATGGGACATGTCTTTTATGCGCCAACGTGTAATAGGGGAATTATAGAAAACAGATGATCTTTTTGGTTGATTGTCCACGCAGGTGCATATACTTATATGCTACACAAAATAACGAAAACATTTTAGGCAATCGTTTAGTTTGTGTTAAAACACAAACTTTTTAGTTGCTCAAACCAAGCAGTTGCGAAACTAAAAATTGAATGTGCGCGCCTAGCCTAAGGAAACGCCATCGGGACTAAAGTGCTTTGCACATGAACTACGACCTGCGAATGCGAATAAATCTTTTTGTTTTGTTTTTACTTTACGACAAAGTGAATTAATATGTGCGTTTTATTATTCACAAATCTATCTGGATCCGGATCTGGATTGAGCCTTAACATGTATTACAAAAACAATTTGGGATCCTGTTTTCTATCGGGATCTATTTCAAAGATCCTAAAATCAGTTGGTACACTGGCGAGTAGATGGCTATAGTGTAAAAGTTAACTTTTATTAAAAAGTGAACTTTATGCAGATTTATCTTTCTAGTAACACCGATCCGTAAACGATGAAATCTTCTATTTTGATCTCGATGTGGAATGGTTCACAGGGGTGCTAGCACGTAACTTGATACAATCGAGCATTGTTGATCGTGAAATTTCAAATTGGTATTCTTCTGATATTTTTTGATTCGGAAAGTGAAGACGAGGAAGTACTTTATGCTAAAATCATGCACTTTGTATATTATGTATCTTGTAGGTCTAAAAAAAGTGATCTGAAAAATATAGGTATGTACACATGTACTTGTATAATTCCAGCTTTCAAAGTGTTCGGACGTGTTTTTGAGTAGCTCTTGCAAAAAATAAAATAAAATAAAATAAAACAAAATAAAATAAAATAAAATAAAATAAAATAAAATAAAATAAATTCAAATCAAATAAAATAAAATAAATTGAAGTAGAATAAAATAATATTAAATAATATAAAGGAAATAAAATAAAATAAAATTAAAATAATTTAAAATAAATGGCTGACAAAAAGGAAGAAGGTAATGAGGAAGAGATAAAGAGGAGGGGAAGGCCAACGAACCTCGAAAGACTGTCGAGGAATGGTGGCAATGGACCGATGGTGGACATAACCGAGTTATTTAAGAGGAAAAGGGAGCAGGAAAGCGGAGTTGGGCAAGAGATGGAGGAAGAAGTGGAGATATTGCAGAAAAACAAAAAAATCCAAAGGTCACCCCAGAAGAAAGAGGAAGAAGGGTCGAAATTAGAGCGGATACTCAAGGAGATGAGGGACGAATTTAGACAAGAGCTGCAAGAGGTCAAGCAAGAGGTGAAAGAAATGAGATTTGAGATGAAGGAGGAAATGGGAAAGATGAGAGAAGAAATAAGAAGAGGGGAAAAGGAGAGAGAAGAACTGAAAGCTGAGGTAAGAGGGCTAGCTAGAAGGATGGAAGACTTAGAGAAGAAGGAACAAAGCGTACGGGAGATAGAGGAGCGAATCAAGAAATATAGAGCTGAAACTGAAGGAGGAACAAGTATAATGAATAATGGAGAGGGGAAAGAAAACCTAGAGGAGAGGATGAAAGAGATGGAAGCAAAGGTAGAGAGACAAGAAAAAGAAAAGAGAAGGAGGAATTTGATAATTAAAAAAGTGAAGATACAAGGCACAATAAAAGAAACGGTAGAAAGAATATTTGAAAGGATAGGAGTCCGAGCAAGGATAGAGGAAGCAAGGGAGGTAGGAAGGAGAGGATTAGATGGGATAGAAGGTATGATAGAGGTAAAGATGGAAACTCTAGAGGATAAAGCAATGGTGATGAGAAAGAAAGCGAACCTAAAAGGAAGGAGTGAGAGAATTGAAGATGACTTAACGTGGAAAGAAAGAAGAATGCAGTGGCTAATTAGGGAGCGAGCAGAAGAAGAAAAAGGGAAAGGAAAGAGGGTCATTATAAGATATGGCAAACTGATAGTAAATGGGGAGACATGGGTTTGGGATCAAAAAAGAGAGGTCATTAGGAATATAATGGCTAGGGAGGGAGAACTGGAGAAACAATTGCAAGATGAAGGTAGAAATGAAGAAAAACAAGAAGGAGAAGGAGAAATTGTAGTACAAATAGACCCAAAAAACGTATAAGGGAAGAAGGAGAGGAAATAAGTAGAGATGAGTTGGAGGATAGGTGGAAAATAGGCTTCTGGAATGTTGCGGGGCTAGCAAATAAAGATAAAGAGTTCTGGGAAGGGATCAAAGAATGGGAAGTAGTAGTGATGATAGAAACGTGGGTTGAGGAAAAGAATTGGGAAAAATGGAAAATAAAACTGCCAAAGGGGTATAAATGGACGATGCAGGGAGCAAAGAAGAAGAACAAGAAGGGAAGAGCAATGGGAGGGATGATGATGGGAATTAGAGATGAAATGGCGATGGAGGGTGACGAGAGGCAGGATCAAGAAGAAGGAATAATGAGCAGGAAAGTTAAGGCAGAGAAAGACGAATGGGTTATAGTAGCAACGTACGTAAATGGTGACATAGACAAGAAGTTAGAAAGCTTAAGAGGATGGATGGAGAGGCAGTCTGAGGAAGAAAGAGTGATAATAGGGGGCGATTTCAACGCGAGAACAGGACTGGAAGGTGGGAGAGTGAGGGATTTGGAAGACGAAGAGAGTGGGAGGAGGTCGAAAGATAAAAAAGTAAACGCTGAAGGAAAGAAGCTAACGCAAATGTTAGGAGAATTAGGGTGGGAAATTTTTAACGGGAACATAGAAGGTGATGAGGAAGGAGAGTTCACGTACACAGGAGGCAGAGGGGAGACAGTAATAGATTATGTTTTGGGTGACGAGAGGACGAGAAGAGGGATAGAAAGGATGGAAGTAGCAGATAGAGTAGAGTCGGATCATCATCCTTTAGTGATAACGATGAAAAAAGGAAGAAGGAGAAAGAAAGGAAAAGTAAAAGAGGACAAAAGAACAAAAATGGGAAGGTGGTCGGAGGAAATGAAACGAGAATTCGAGAGGAGAATGCGAGGAGTGAGACTGGAGGATGACGGAGAAGAATCAGAAAAGCATATAGGAGAGAGGATAAAAAAAGAGATTGAAAGAAGTGAGGAGGTAGGTGGAAGAAAAAGAAAACGGAATATGAGAGGATGGTGGGATGAAGAATGTAGGGAGAAAAAAGGAGAAGTAAGAAAGGAGCTAAGGTGTTGGAGAAAGGGAAGTGGGACGAAGGAAAAATACAGGGAGAAAAAAAGGGAATATCATGTGATGATTGAGAGAAAGAAAAGGGAGGAGCAGGAGGAAATGGTAAGAGAAATTGCAGAGGCCAATACTGAAAATAAAGTGTGGGAAATAATAAATAGAGACAGAAAGAAGAGAAAAACAATGAAGCAGAAGAATGGAAAAGTTATTTTATGAGCTTAATTGGAGGAGAAGAAAAAAGGTTGAGAATGGGAACAGAGGGAACAAGAAGAGAGGGAGACGAGACAGAGATTAGTAAAGAAGAAATCAGGTTGGTGATTAGAAATCTCAAAGAAGGAAAAGCTGTAGGAATAGATGGTATACCAAATGAGGCATGGAGATATGGAGGGGAGCAAGGTATAGAGGTAGCGTGGGGAATCTGTAGGAAAGTCTGGAGAGGAGGTGGATGGCCGGAGGGCTGGAAAGAAGGGGTGATCGCGCCGATAGTAAAGAAAGGGGCAGGAACAAAGGTAGAGGAATACAGAGGAGTAACGCTCATGCCATCGCTATACAAAATATATACGGCGGTTCTAGCGAAGAGGTTAGAAGAAGAAGCAGAGGAGAAAGGGATGATACCACCAAATCAAACAGGTTTTAGAAGAGGAGTAGGAACGATAGACAACGTATATGTGCTGAACTATGTGGTAAACAGGGAGGTTGCAGAGGAGAGGGGTAAGCTAGTGGCACTGTTTATAGACTTAAAAGCTGCGTTTGATTCAGTAGACAGGAAAATAATGATGGACGCGTTGGAGGAAAGAGGAGTGAGAGAAGGGCTAAGGGAAAGAGTGGGGGAAGTCTACGAAGAAACCACGAGTACAGTAAAAGCGGCAGGAGTGATGGGAGACAAATTTTGGACGGGAAAGGGAGTAAGGCAGGGATGCCCGATGAGCCCAATTCTGTTCAACTTGTTAACGGCGGATATAGAAGAGGAACTGGGAAAAGGGAGCTGGGGAGGGGTCAAAGTGAAGGGAAGAAGGATTTGCTCACTGGCTTACGCAGATGATGTGGTGGTAATGGCGAAAAATGAAGAAGAGATGCAAAGTATGATAAGAAGACTAGAGAAGTACTTCGAGAGGAAAAAACTGGAAGTGAACGTGGGAAAGACGAAAGTGATGAGGTTCAGAAAAGGAGGAGGGAGGAACACAACAGTAGACTGGAGATGGAGAGGAAAGAAGATAGAAGAGGTAAAAGAATTTAAATACTTAGGGTATGTGTTCAAAAAGAATGGTGGGCAGGAGGCACATATAAAGGACAGAATAAAGAAGGCAGCAGCGGTCATGAAGGAAGCATGGGGAATTGGAAGAAGGAAATTTGAAAAGATATGGGAGAGGAAAATGTGGCTTTTCGACACCCTGGTGTGGACGGTGATGGGATATGGGGCAGAAGTATGGGGATGGAAGGAGAGACAAGAAATGGAAAGGATGCAAGAAAGGTACCTTAAATGGAGCCTAGGGGTAGAATGGCAAACTCCAGGATACATGGTGAGAGAGGAAACGAAAAGAGATAAGATTATGATAAGAGCAGGGAAAAGGGCATGGAATTATGAAGAGAAGTTAGCATCTGGAAAAGGAAGTGAAATAGCTAGGGAATGTTTGGAGGAGATTAAAGAGAGACAGAGAGATGGACGGGGGAGAAGATCACGATGGGAAAAAGAGAGAGAAGAAATGAAGGAAAGGGAGGGAAGAGAAGATAGTTTGAATGGATATGAGAGACTGGAAATGGAAAGCAGAAAAGAGCAGGAGAAGGAAAGACGAGACCTAATAAAAGAATCCAGGTATAACAAGTGGTATAAAGAAGTGATGACGGAGGGTATACCGAAATATTTGACAGAGGGATGGAAAACAGAAAGGACAAGGAGAATAGCAAGAGTAAGGCTAGGAAATGAGGTGAGAGAAAGGTGGTACTGGAGGCGAGAAGAAGAGAGGGTGTGCAGGGTATGTGAGGGTGAACAAGAGTCGTGGGAACATTTAATAGAAAGATGCAGGTCAGGCGGAGATGAAGGGAAATCAATAGGGGACAAAATGAGGGAAATAATGGACGAAACAGGGAGGGGCAAAGAATGGATAAAGGAACTAGAGAAGGTGAGAAAAGGTAAGAAGAGAGAGAATGAACAAGAGGAGGGAGAGTAGAGAGAGTAAGGAGGCGGACAGCTTGTAACCCTTAGGGGAAACAATACAATTAAATACAATACAATACACATGTACTTGTATTCAAAGAACGACATACCTCTTTTCAATCTTTGACATGTTTTTGTGAAAGACCCACTGTATTTTAAGAAGTCAGCAAGTTTTACGCACAGCAGATTGCTGTTTTTCCTTCCTTGGGAACTTTTAAGCATTCCTATGGCTAATTCTTAGTGGGAACTCATAAAAAGTTTCGAAATCTCCGTCTGTTTTTTTATTTATTGACATTTTTTGTTTTTTCCATGCAATTTCTCAAAAAAATAACTGCCGACTTTAACTTTTTCTGTGGAGTAAAAACTTTTCCTTCAAACCTGCCAAATCTGACGATACAATCAAGAACACTCGATTGAACCAAAATAGGTGCAGCCGATGCTCGATTGTATCGATAAAACTCGATTGTATCAAATTACGTGCTGGTACCCCAGTTCTCTCAATTTTTTACTTCACACTACATATCGATCTGCCTCTGTATTTCACCTGGTTGACTTCAGAAAGGTAAATAAATGATCGGTAATAAATGATCTGTTGCCGTTGCCTTAGTTTATCGAAAGAGTGTTTGGGCTTGTTCTTTTATTCTCACGTGTCTTTAAAGATGAGAATTTAAAACTGATATTCCTTAATTTTAATTTTTATGAGTCGGTGTTTTTATCTTGAAGGCTTGCTAGGATCATCGTACGTCTAATTAGCTCAAGTTGTGTTTTCTAAATGTCATACGAAGTGTATTCATCTCAAATGACCTTAATTTACTCTCATACTATATATATTTATATTGTGCAACATTGTGAAGGGAATGCAAAACTTCGGTATAGGGCCTTTTTAAGCTTTAGGAAGCATTTTTTCACAGAGTTTTTCCAACAGGCACTTCATTGACATTATGATGTTAGAAAAAATGAAAAAAATGGCTCTCGCAATACTGTCTGTCCGTCTGTTCGATTACAGCCTAAACGGCTCGACCAATTTCTTTAAGCTTGGTAGATACCATTTAACAAATTTTCCCCTGACTACCTACCATACAAATTATTTTCCAAATTTATGAAAATATTTTTTTTTTTCAAAAACTGTGTCACACATTAAAAAAAAAACTCATTTATTAGCAGTTGAGACAGTAATTTGAAATACATTGCTTATCAAAATCTAGATTTATTCTTTTGAACTTAAATAAAAATATTTTTTTTTGTTTTGAAAATTCGATATCTCAAAACCGTTTCAATTATTTGTTTTTGAAAATTTCGTTTTTATTTTCACAATAACAAAAATTTAAAATATAAAAAAAAAAACACTGAAACGATTTATAGCTATTGTTCTTTCATAAATTCATATTTGCTTGATAAATGACATGTCATTCTGTTTTTAGCTCCAACTACTTAATGAGTTGTTTTAACCATTAATTAATTCATAATAATATGCGTAGTCTTATCCCAGGGCCTGCATATTCATTCAAGATCCCTCGTTATCGTTACGTTGCGATTTACAATAGGCGGTTTTCTAAAACGTTACTGGTTTTCGTTTATTATTGTATTTGGCGGTAATTTGACATTTATGTGCTGTCGCATATTTATTTTTTAAAACATGCAACACAAAAAGATTTTTCTGTTGATGAAATGAACATTTTTTGAGGAAAACTGTTTTTATAGTATTTCATTTACATATTAGATCACGATAAATTTTAGTCTTTATACAAAATTCTCTCCAAAGTTTAGACAAACTAACATTTTGACAAGCATATTACGGACTTAGGCATATCAGCCGACAGCTACACAGCTGGAGCTAAAAAATCAAATTTTTGTCTCCTGCATAGCACTATGTGTTATTATTTAGTTTACGAAATAATTTCTCGGCATATTAAGCCTAAAACAGACATGTCTCTTGTGGTGTGTTGTGGAGTGGAGCGGTGTGTTGCTGACTGTGCACTTTTGTGTAGTCATGTTGAAAAAAAAGTGCAGATATACATATATATCATGACATGAAAGCACTGCTACAGCGTTTTGTCTCACTATTCTATTAAATGTTCGCACATTTCAAACCAAAATAATATTTTTAAAATACGCTTTTTAAATAAGCATACAAACGGAACTTTTAAGAGCTCAAAACTGTTGTATTTTGACTTTTTTAAAATAATATATAGCGTTATTTTGCTTAAAAATTGTAAAATATCTATTTTGACATTTGAGTATTTTTTTTCATTTCATATATTAAACACTGTGGTATGGCGCAATAAAACAGAAGCGATTTTTCCCTTACACACCACTCCACAAGACAAAACACTTCACAAATGTTGTTATAAGCACATTAAAGGGATGACAACACCACTCCAAAACAAACCACACGAGATAGAAGTGGTTGTGGCTTTATTCTCGAGTTAAATTTTAATAGATTCTTTAATTAAGGGTATTCATGAAACGAGATAATTTTCCGCTTTGTAGAAAGATATAATTTTCCGCAACATGTTTTCATGAACACCCCCTAAAAAATACTTGCGTAAGTGTGGGAAATATTTTGTGAAATGTCAAATTAAACGTCACAATCGGTATTTCTTTAGTCTATCAGGTTTATTTCTTCACATTCCGCATCAAGTTTTGTGATATAATTTTATCAGGTTTGCAGAAAGTTTTTCCCATACAAATTTTGACAGCTCTTTTCTGCAGAGATAAAATTATCTGGTTTCCAAGGTTTATCAGGGCTATCCGCGTTTACATGAATACCCGTATTTTTTAATTTAATGTGAACTGTACTTTGTGAGAACAAACAATTTTTCATATTCAATGTAAAAAAAAGATCTGCGTTTCTTTTTTGGCTCAGGCACATCCAAGCGCCCAGATTGTGTTCCTTTTTTTTCAATCAGAGCTAGCTCGGAGCGCGCTCGATGAGCAGGTGGAGTAAAAAGCTGAGCGTGGCTAAATTCTTTTCTGTGATATGATAGAGAGACGGCGAAAGAAAAATCTAAGAAAAAACAAATAAAAATGTGTTCCAGCATATTTCATAAATAAATAACTCTAATCAAACTGCTCGGAGCGTACTCGACATGATCAAGCTCCGCAGAGCAACACCACGACTCCACAAGATATCTATCCCTCCAATTCGGTGTCTGACATCTCTATCCCTAAATTTTCTTATTGCTTCGCTGGGCAAATTATGTCATGATTATTCATTCCTATCACTACTGCACGGGATGTGTTTTGTGCGGACAACAGAAATTAGAAAAACATAAAGCTAACAAAAATTATATATATATTTGCAAAAAAAGAATGCGCATCTACTTAGGCTAGGCGCGCACATTCAATTTTAAGTTTCGCAACTGTTTAGTTGCTAAAATGAAACATATCGTCGCTCTAGATCGAATACCTCGTAACCCAGAAAAGTCGATTTTTCAGGAGAGACAAAAAACTTATTATCAAATCAATGACAGGCAATGAGAAACGTGTTGTTAATTATGCGCGTGGCTCTGCAATTATAGTTTTTAGGTTCACAGGATATTTTTCATTAGATCCGGAATTTTTTTCACAATATAATTGCATCATTACCTGAAAATCGGTTTTCTCTGGGTTACGAGGTATTCGATCTACAGCGACGATATGGGCTTATATTGGGCACCGCGCACTTAGAGCAACTCGATTCGAGCAACTAAAAAGTTTGTGTTTTGACACAAACTAAACGATTGCCTTCGCAACAGTTGAGCTGTTTTCTATAAGAGCAAGAGAGGAAAGAGTGTGAGCGTGAGTAAAGAGTTGCCAGTGCTCGGTTGTCTTTCAACTGGTGATTAAACTATTTGATTTCGATCGCAGTTGCCAGTGCGCGACTAGCCTTAAAGTATAAATAAATAACACGAAACATAACTTAACGCGTAAGACGACACAAAATAATGCGAATAAAATGTCATTTCACGACAAAAAGTTCGAAAAAAAACATCTGTCAAATTTCATATCACACAATTATATCAAGATAAAACCATGAAGAGCATCCTGAGAGAATTTATCTCCTGTGGAGTCGGGGTGTAAAATAACAAAAACGCCTAATAAGAAGCTTAAATTATAATACGTATGTAATCCTAACCTTAAGCAATGGCTGTCAAATTGTAACTTTCTCCGGCGAATTAACACACACCTTCTTAGATCGTAGCCACCTCGCTTTTTATATTACATAAACTAACAAATATCCGTATATATACACTTGATTTCTTTCAGATTTTACCTTCCACACAGTTTGCCTTTGGGTGTGTGTCAAATTAAATTCGGAAGAAAATCAGTTGTTCAGGAAACGTGACCGTGTTCGGTTGGTGTCCGTTTTCTGCGGTAGTTAATACAAAAAATCGTTCGCCTTTACTTTTAATTTTTCAAAATTCTAACCAAACGAGAACAAATTCAACAATAAAAAAAAAGTAAACACAATAAAATTTCTATTTCAATAAATCTCCTGTTAATTTTGTGCTCTGATGAAAATTTAATTCTGGAAATATACAAAAAAAAAAAATAGTGCAAAAAAAGCGGAGACAAATTCCTCTCTCACGGTTGTGGTTTTTGTATTCGTGACACCGTAATTCGTTAAAATAAATTCATCCATATCGCCCTTGCTTTGTATTTGTAAATGAGTTTTAATGCTTGGTGATATTCATTAATTTAATTTGTTCATGAAAATTGGTTTTATATTCTTCTCGCTGTAGGACAATCAAATTAAAAAAAATTTACTCTTGTAACCTGACATTTCCTAATTCCCGTTTCTTTTTCTGCTCGTCTGTTTTTTTTTTTTCGAAAAGCGAATTCGCTACATTCAAGCGACCTCTCACTCTCACGCACACCTACATAAGAGCCAAACAAGTGTATTTTGTTTTTCTCGCTCCATCGCGAATTCTTTTCGTCTCCGAATTTTGCGTAAGTTGGAAAACAACAACAAATAAAAAAGAAGACGGAAACAAGAAAAACTCCCGTTTTCCTCAAAACTGCTAGTCTGTTGTGTTTACTCATATTTCGATTGTCGATTGGTCTTATCTCTTATGTCGTCACTCATAGTTATAGCCAGCAGCCAAGTTCACACGTCGTCTTTCTAGTGCTCGACTCGAAATCGAAAGCAACAACAAGCAAAGTTCATTTGCAGTATTTCAACAACTACTAACATAAGAATTTGTAAATTGTATTTCGCGGAATTTCGTCGAAAATATCCCAAGAATTCGCGCGGTCATATACATACGGTCACGGTATCGGGATGGCTTCTTCAGCAGGTCAATAAGACCACAAATAAGTCAATTTCAAAATTGTTGGCGCCAGTGTCAGTGCAGTGTAGTGCATCAAGTTTGTTTAATCATCAATTCATTGTGTTTCCCTACACCATTGTTTCGTTTTCGTTTCTTATTATTCGGTGTGTGCGTCTCGTTGTCGTCTCACTCGCCTTGCCATTGCCAGTGTAGTTTATCTTATTTTTGTTTTTATATTTCATTTCTGTTTACCCCGTCCTACCCATGATCTTTATCATTGGTTAAGCCTGTGATGCATGTGGAATAATATAAAAAAAAAACAGAAGAAAAAAAAAAACAAATTTCAAATTGCCTGGAATCAAGAGAAAAATTTAGGAGAACAAAATTAAAAATCCAGGTAGGTGATAAAGTTGATTCATCATTAAAGGATTTATGTTCTTTATTTTTATTTGTTTTCAGTTTATTTTTCTTTTTAATTACCCCATGAAGATAAAATATTTATTTGGTGATTAAGGTTCGAAATATTTATATGGATTGTTTATTTGATTAGATATAAATTAAAGGGAATATTATTGGAAAATTGGAAGTGGTTATGTTCTTTAGAAAAGAATAATAATTGTAAAACAGCCTTTTCGATATGAAAAAAAGTGTGAGTGCCAGGACTGACGGTTAAGATGTGTAAACATCAACGTTCGTCCGAGTGCCGAATATTTTTGTTATCGAACGTACCCAATAAACATACAATGCAATCGTACCAGTTTGTGACTTTAGATATATTCAAATGAAAGCCAGTGTTTTTTCCACAATTTATCCCTTTCACTTATACTTAAATCCAAAAATATCTCTACATAGCTGTAAATAATGCTTTCCACCTAAACACATGTATTTTTGGACCATGTCCTGTTAAAACGATTTAATCAACTGTTTTAGGTGCGTTTTATTATTCACAAATTTATCTGGATCCGGATCTGGATCTTCCCTTGAAAATAAAACGATGTGAATCTTAGTGACAGCAGTGTTATAAGTCCGTCTCTTTTTATCCTTGGGTTTGTAAGTTTTCAATTATTTCTTGTCTTTTTTCTTTACACTATAGCTTACACTAGCTTACCATAAAAAGCCATCTACTAGCCAGTGTAATAATAATAACTGATTTTTGGATCTTTGAAATAGATCCCGATAGATAACAGGATCCCAAATTGTTTTTGTAATACATGTTTAAACTTAATCCAGATCCGGATCCAGATAGATTTGTGAATAATAAAACGCACCTTTTGTTGTCTTTACTTATTTCTAGTAAAATAATTATTTCGCAACGAGTCCAAACACTTTTTTCTTGTTCATTTTCCATTATTACTTGTGTTTATGATACTTTTAATGTAATGATCAAAAAATTATTAAGTGAATTTAAGATTAATGGGATCAAAACACTAGTAAACAACTAAAATCGAATAACAACATAAAAAATTGTGTCGAGTAAAATTGGTCCTTTTACACGCCATGACATGGCGGCCATGTCGGCATACTACTTTGATTCCCAGAGTTCGCACTGCATGCCGTGTCCACACCTACATATTTATTTCACACGACCCAAAAACCTTATCGACAATACTTTAATGAAGTACAGTCGACGTCACTTATAACGACGTTGCTTATAACGACCAGCCGCTTTTAACGACCACTTTTCCTTCATTTGGTTGGTTTTCATACAAAATGTACTAGTATGTCGTCGGATATAACGTCGCCGGCTATAACGACTCGTTGGATATAACGACGAATTTATAACAAAAAATACTTTTCTGCCGCCGCTTATAACGAACAAAAAACATATCGCTTTCAAAGAGAACGCTGCAGTGGTGGGAAATTATCCAAAGATAGAGTTAGAGTATTGGTCACATGCAAAATAACGGGCTCTATAAAAAGAAAGCTTTTAATAATCGGAAAATCGAAATTACTCCGTTGCTTTAAGAATGTCAAATCTTTGCGCGTTTTTTAAAAAGCGAACAAAACTATAAAAGCTATTGAATTACTGTGCAATTTTGTATATTGCAATGCTTACAACGAAAACATTCGGCCCTAACGAGGTATCCGTTCGGAGCCGAAAATTCTCCGATTTTGTACGATAAGGGGGATTATTGCTTCAAGGTATTCTTCCGACATTATGTTAACGCACCCGGCAAACTGCGTTGAAGTGCGATCAGGTGTTTAATTTGTGAAATTTCTGACAGTTAAATGCGATTTTTTTGCCGATTTCGTCCGATACAAATTCATCGCGGAACAAATTGCGCCAACGCATTTTTGTATTATTATTCTTTCCAATAGGATACCTAGAAAGCAATTTAAACCTCCGACAAAGTATGCATTGCGGACAATTATCCGCTCCGAACGGGTACCTCGCTAGGGCCGATTATAAGTCATCTCTCTGGTCTTGAAAAAAGTTTAAAAAATTGATTATTTAAAATAAATAAAAACAAAACAAACAAAATTAACTCATACAAATTTGAAAATTTATATAATGTACATTACATATGTATATGTATATTGTTGTACGAGTATGTTTCTTTTAATTTTTTTTTGTTACGTCGGATAAAGCGACCGCCGGCTATAGCGACTAGTTTTGCTTGGTCCCTTGGTGGTCGTTATAAGCGGCGTCGACTGTAGTTCGTGGCGTTTGTTAGGAGTAAGTGGACTCCGCTACGTAACGTAAAGTTTGTTTGACTTATGTTTAAACAGGGATGATGCTTGAGACAGCATTATATTTTTACGCTTATATTCAAACAGAGATGTTATCTGAAAGAAAATAGACTGTTTTTACCCGAATCCGATTTTAATCTCTGTTTCTCTTTTGGCTTTCTTTCGAGTGCATCTGTGTTTTTAAACAGAGCGATTTTTAATATAAGTTAACTTTGTTCATGCGAAAAGGAGTCATCTCTTCGCACTCCTTACTCTACTCAGTTAAGTGAATTTCACTGAGCGAACGCCAAATATAAAAAAAGAAAACAACAAAGAAGAATGAACGATAACTCCGCATTTTTCTCAACCTCAGCAATTGCATTTAAAGCTAGATATACATACATTGTTCAAATTCATGACAAGCACGTGTAAGTGTATTAGTGAAAAAGTCACACGTATAGATCGGATGTAGGCTTGAAGAAAAATCCAAATATTTTCAATCTAGCGTCCTGCATAGAAATATTGTATATGCAAGATTGATGATTGATCATGTATTTATTGGTTCATTTCCGTATAGTACATACCTATAATATGTAGAGAACACAGCACAGCATAACCACTGATTAAACTATTAAAACAGCAAACGAAAATTTTATGATGAAATGGACCGACAAAATAAAGGAAATTACTCGGATAAAATTACAAAAATCTCAAAGAAATTCGTAAAAACACAATCTTGCACAAAAAAAAAAAAACTCAAAGGGCAACGTAGACTTGCACGTGCATTTGAACAATGTATATCTGGCTTAATTCCGCCAACAAATATACTTTTCATGCAGCGAAAATGTCAAAACTTTTTTTTTGACAAGCCTAGATGGAGCGTTCACCTTATCAAAATCAAACCAATCCCTAACCTTTTTGTTTTAGATTTCTGTACTTTATCTTACTCCCTCTGTCAGAGATTTATAAACCGATTGACATCATTCCCACGTTGTAATGGAATTATAAGTGGCAAAAACTGAATTTTTTAATCCATTGAAGTCGTAGGCTAGGCGCGCACATTCAATTTTAGTTGCACAACTATTTGGTTGCTTATAAAATACAGATGAACAATTTGGTTGAATGTCCGCGCAGCTGCATATAATTATATGTTATACAAAATAGCGAACTCATTTTAGGCAATGTTTTAGTTTGTGTCAAAGCTCGAACCAAGCCGTTGCAAAACTAAAAATTGAATGTGCGCGCCTAGCCGTAGTCATCATCCAGTTCATGGCTTGACAGATGGAGAACGATCTATATTTTGATATAGTGAATGCTAAAAGTTTATTTTGATATAATAAAGAATATTTAATTCGATTATTAAAATAATTATATGGTATGACAGATAAGAGACAAATTAAATTTTGACGTATCGAGAATATTTCGTTTGAATTTTTAAAGGTCAACTCTGAAAATGCATTTTTTGCGAGCATAAAATAAAATGTTATACTCCATCACTAACGTGAAGTTGATATTTTAAAGACATTAAATGAATTCACTATGAAATTTTACACCAATTGATTTGCCTTTCGTCTTTTTGACATATTGGTCGAGAGGTGAAGAAATGTTAAGGGATTGAATAAAGTTCTAGCCAGCAATGGAAAGTAATAAAATCGAGATTTCAGTACTCAAAGTTTCCAGTGAAAACACGATGTCGTAAGTACGCAATATTTCCAATGTAAGCATGGTGTTAAATGCAATCGTCGGTAAGGTAGGTTGCTACACGGAACGTGTAACCGTAACGGGTTACACGGAACGTATAAGTTTTACTCACGTTTTCGATTCACTCTACCGCCGGCAAAGATGTTTACACATCAAAAAGTTTTAATGTTAGTATTTAGTGGCGTCAACATTATTTTTGATGATTGCATCACATCGACGATATTGTCAATTATTTGTATGGGGATGTTTTGCCAGGCAGTTTGTACTTGTTGTTAAGTAGCGAGTCAAAATTGTTACATTTTGTTCGATCAATCCTCTGATCTACAATTTCCCATAGATTCTCTGTGGGGTTGAGATCAGGGGATTGCGCTGGCCACTTCATAACCGTAATATTACCTTATTAAAGCCAATCCTTCACCAATTTAGCGGTATGTTTCGGATCGTTGTCGTGTTGGAAGATCCATGGCAACGGCATATTCTCCTCCGCATACGGAAACATGACGTTTTGAAGGCTTTCCTGGTACATAAAACGATCCATTATACCACTTATCTTATAAAGTGGCACGATCCCTTAATTGGAAAAACATCACCAGAGTGCTTCAAAGTTGCCTTGGTGAATCGAGGATTGAGACGTTCACCTTTCGGGCTTCGTACCGTACGAAATCTATCTGATCCTTTTAAATTAAATTTCGATTCATCCGAGAATAGAACCGTCTTCCATTTTTTCCTAGTCTAGCTAAGGTGCGTTTTGGAAAATTTTAGTCTTGCACGTCTATTTTTAAGGGAAATAGATGTCTTTTTTTGAGGACGACGAGCTTTCCAGCCGCTATCAATCGCTCTTCACCGGATCGTTCTGCAAGAGATTTAAAAGTCTAGTTCTTTTTTATTTTTTTAGAGGTAATATAAGGGTCCTTTTTGATTAACCTCATAAGTCTTTTATCGCAATGCGACGTGGTTTTTCGAGGTCTACCAACATCGTGCACTGTTTGAACACTACCCCGAACACTAAATCGAGCTATTACCCGAGAAATAACCGTATGGCTTATACCATATTTATTGCCAATAAATGTAATGGATTCACCGCTTTGAAAGTCAGACACTATTTTTTCTTTAAATTTATTGGAATATTTATTCCGCGCCATTTTGATAATTTTTACTTAAATTTTAAATTGTTCATTAGCTTTGACTATTAGCACCATCAAATATCCGCCATTAACTTTTTTTGTTTTGCCTAGAACATGCTTGACAAAATAACAAGTGAAGGTAGTAGCATTTAAGAAGTAAGCGGTAAAATTCGATAACTGTAAACAGAAATAGGGTACATGTGCTTTAGTTTTGTCCAGCTACTTTTTAATGAGTTTTTAACTATTTCTATTTTTTAGAAATAGGTTAAGCTTTAAAATCAAATTAAAAGCTGTACAATATAGAATAATATGTTGTGATTAAGAAAAGCTACAAAATATAAAAGTATCACTGGTGTTTTCACTTTTTATTCGTATGTTTCCAATGTGATATTTTTTAGTGCTTTAGTTTTGTCCAACACTGTACGTGCGCACAGTGAAGCGATATTTGATGCGAGTGTTGCGAGTTTTTCGCATGCCTATCGCACGCATCTTGCACACAAACTGTTCTGACCACTTTTTCAAGCGAGTTTGTGCGAGAAGGCTCATATTGTTTGTTTTGAGGTTTAAAAAAATCAAACGAGTAAAATTTTGTTGTTTTAGTGCTTGTGTTTTGCGGTGCAACTTTTTGATAATTTTGGTGGCAATAATTATCAAGGAATTAATAACACAACCGCACAAAATCGCTTTTACTATGCGCAGTATGTCGCATCTAATTCTCGCATCTCGAATCGCTTGTCGCATCGCTTCTCGTATCGCATCGCTTTGTCGCACCACATAGAAGCCTGTAGAAGCTTTGTAGATATCTTTACGCGGGAACCTGGTACTCGCAACGACCATGTTTTTCGATGCTGCCAATTCTAAGACTCGAAGTCCATTGTCATTAGTGTTCTCATGCAAACTATGGGTGCCTGCGTAATGCCTGAATACCGGCTCCCGACCTATTTTTGCGTTCAAATCCCCAAGGATGATTTTAACATCATACCTTGAACAGGCATTGAGGGCCCTCTCGACTTGTTGGTAGTAAGTCTCTTTTTCTTCGTCTGAGGACTCCTCCGTAGGTCCGTGAACCTTAATGAGGCTGATGTTCGTAAATTTGCCTCGCACGCGAAGGGTACATAGCCTTTCGCTTATAGCGTTAAAGCCGATGATAGTAGACTTCATTTTTTCGCTGACTAGGAAGCCTACCCCGAGCACATGGTGTTTTGTATGACAGCTGTAGTATATGTCATATTCTTTCTTCTGTAAAACACCATTCCCTGTCCATCTGATTTCTTGAAGAGCTGTTATGTCAACTTTATATTTTGACAGGGCATCGGCTAGCTGCTGAGCAGCTCGAGCTCTATAGAGCGATCGTACGTTCCATAAGAAAATTCGTAAATCGTTTTTCCGTTTTCGTTGCGTGGGTTGTCGTCGTGTGATCAGTCCGTTTCCGAGGTTTGTTGTCGGTCTCGTAATTCTTTAGTTTTACGGGACAGGGAATTAACCTGTCGCCAACCTGAGGAACCAGCCTGATCATATTAGCCAAACCTTTTTCAAAAGGCTTGTTTTTAGCGGCCGCCGCGGAGAGGCTATGATCACACTTCCACCAGTTCCGAATAGTTACGGCACGTGCATGTTTTCGTATGCTACATGTTGTTCCCCCTATTCGTCTGATGGCTGACCGATTACCACGCGTTTGAGCTGCTTCCAATCCTCTTAATTCGGACTTGAAGTCTTCTGAGCTTAGATTTTTACACTTACGGTAATATCCGGTATTGATTGAAATGTACAAAAGGAATCCTTTGCGTGCTGCTGTATCGTAAGATCAAAAAGCTTTTGAGTTGGTATCATATCCAAGAAAAATCATTTCCTTTCCTGTCTGGTCCAAATCATTTTTTCAGTAAGCACGTGTACAAAGCATTTGCTTCCAAAAGAATGGAACATTTTCAAACGTAACCCCGCTTTCCTTCAACTGCTCGTACGGTATTAAGTTTGTAGATCTTGTTAAAAAACGATTTTGAATAAAGACTGCTGTTGATACTGCTTCTCCCCAAAAAGAATTTGGGAGTCCAGCGCCAGCGATTTTTTCTTACAGCAACCCCGTTTTGTTGTGATGAATACCCTGCTGTTAATTGAGTTGTGATTCCTTTCGGTAATCCTTAAGTTGATTTCCCATATATTTTTCGTCATCGATCAAAACGTAGAATGAATTCTTGGTTTCTTTTCAAATTTAGTTTTCGTCATCGCAAACAAATTCTTTTATAGATTTTTTTGACTTCAGTTTAGTGAGTCGAAAAATCATCCATAAATGTGATAATCACCCCTATTACAGAATTCGGCGAATGAGCTAAAGTGATAGTTTCAATTAATTTTCAAACTTTTGCTATTACTGAATCCGACTAATGAAAGCTGAACGAATGTCGGTAACAAATCCTGCACCACCGACATTTTGTTCAACTTACATATATGGTATTACTGAATTCGCAATCCATTCGCACTACATACAATTTCTATCATTTTATATTCGCACCAATTTCGAGACGAATCTGAAGTGAATGTTTGATTAAACGAAAAATAATAACAAAAATAAACAATGAAAAGCACAAAAATGTAAGTCAAAAGCTTATCATACTGAATGTTTAAGTGTGTAACAACGCAACCGGAGAGCCAGAAATTTAATAAAAAAAAAAGAAAAAAGCACACGGTTGGTATTGAACGGTCCTTCATCCAAGTACTAACCACGCACAACGATGCTTGATTTCATTGATCGATAGTCTAGGCCGTTAACTAAATGTCTGTAGCTGACAGTGTCGATACGAAAGTTCATAAATGATAAGGTAATTTTAGGAATGGACAATGTAGTTCATCCGGCGAATTTTGTAATTCAGTTTTACAGCGGATGCGAAAGGTTAACGGATCAAGTCAACTCACCGGGAGTAAAATTCTGCGAATTCTGTAATAGACATAGGTTCGCAAACATCCGTATACAAGATCTAGCAAAGCTTTACTTTATTCCAAGGATTCCTTTGGGAAAGGTTGTCTTGTCATTTAGCTTTTGCACACGTCTCGCACAAGTGTTTAATACCACATTCCACAATCTTTATTCCGTCTACAAGTTCATTTGGGGCTATCTTTCGGATCGCTTCGGAATCTCTATGTCCTAATGCTTTATGCCAGCTGTGAATACAATTGGCATTATGTGAATATTCCATAATATTGACCTTATCTGGTTTCCGCAGCTCAAATAAATTATTTCTTCGGTCCACTACTGGGGCCTATTGCACCAACTAAAAATTACAAGTACAAATTTGTGATTAAAAAAAATTACATATAAAAAAAACGCGATTTTTACAAATATGTTAAAAAAATGCTTGTAATCACAATTTTGTAAGATGGTGCAATAGGCCTCTGCTCTGAACTAACTGACTTGAGTTTATCCGCATATTTCTTCTTATTTGCTTCATGTCCTTGTTTTTTTAGAGAACATTTTTTGTATTCCATTTTTTGAAATTTCTGACAGCTTAATGCAATTGTTTTTCCTATTTCGTCCGACACAAATTCTTCGCGGAACAAATTGCGCCACGCATTTGTGTATTATTATTCTTTCCGATATGGTACCTCGAAAGAAATTTGAACCTCCGACAAAGTATGCGTTCCGGACAATTTTAGGCTCCGAACGGATACCTCGCTAGGGTCGAATATTAGCAGTGTTATTATTCTTGATGAATAAGCTTTTTATCGCATTTAGTACTGATTGGTGTCCTTTTCGTAAAAGGGTGTTTTGTCGTCGTTATGGATGATTGATCGGGCTGGAGGAGTTGTTGCACTTCGGAGTTGGGATAAGTTCTGATAATTTTTCCGGAGAGCAGGAAACACTGGTCCAATGGTATTAATTTTGCTTCCTCGTACAGCTTCTTCGTTGGTATATTTCCCTTCATCAGTTGGGTTAAGGTGTAGTCGAGTGCAAATGCGGAGCATCTTATTTTCGAAATGCTTCATCTTCTTAATTGCTGTAGATGATAAAGCAAACCAGATGGGGCGTAGGTTCTGAACGGATCGGATAAGTTGTTTGCACAGAAGCAGCATGGTCTTCTTACTAAGTCCATTTGTCTCCTGGCTAGTGGTTGGACTAAGTGAAGAGAATAGTTGTCTCTCTTCAACATTAAGTCTGCATGCTTCTTGAATTTTAGGTTGTTGAAAAAGTTGATTCCCAAGAATTCCCAAGTACTTCGTTGCTGATTTTACTGTTATTTAAATGTTAACTGGAAACTTTGGTTTGATTGCATCACTGCGTGTTTTAAACGTTCGTCTTTGTATGACGGTCACTGGTGTTCGGAAGCAGATAAGTTCGGTCTTTTCGTTGTTTATCTTCAGTCCGCATTTGAGATAGTATTCCCAGAGGATTTTAATGTGCTCTTGAACTCGCCTAGCAGCAATCGCTGGTGAAAAATCGATGGCGTATATTAGAGTTGTCGTCTTTGTACCTGATATGTTGAACGGCAGCGGTCTAAGTTCTGATTCTTGAACGATGATACGTGTTTTGTTGCTTGCACCTACAAAAATCAATGATTTAGGAGATTTTTGATTATTCTTACCAAGGGAATAGCAAGTACAAGTTCCGAAAGTTTATTTAAAGTGTAGTCCTTTTGTCTAAACGCTGTCGATAGCTTTTTCGGTGTCTAGCAATCACGGTATAGTCGTTTCCTTTTAGTTGAGTCCAAGAGTAACATCGCTCTGAAGTCCTAGCAATGGATTAAGGGCAGAATTTTTATTTCGAAAACCATATTGGAACTCCGGTATGACATCTCTTTCTCAGCAGGAAACGTTGAGTTTCTTCAATATTAACGCCTCCATTATCTTGCTTATACAGTAGAATAACGAAATTGGACGACATTCTTCCACATTTGTGCGGTTGTTCTTCCTAGGGACGGGGACAACTTTTGCGGTTTTCCAGACTGCAGGGAAATAGCTGTTATTCAGAAAGTAGTTGAAGATTATAGTCAGTAGGGGAATAGCAACTTTTTGAGTACATACTCGTACATAAGTTTCCAGTGAACTCTAAGTTTCTACTTCTTCGGTAAAGTCAGGAAAGTGTATGGGACGGCAGTCTTTGAAATTTTTCTAAAAGTGATTGGCAAATGCTTCAGCTTTCTTACCACAAGATGGTGAAATTTCTCGTCCGTTAAGGATGGTGTCTGGATATTTGATATTTTTAAACGTGTCCGGGCCAGGTTTGATGTCGACGAATATCTTTCTGAAGTCCTTTCCCAGATAATGTTTTACTGCCTGGATGGACATTTTATTGGTGAATTGAAGTTCTGAATGCAGTCGCCAGTATTCGTCTCTTTTCCTGTTGAAGATCAGGTGGTAAATTCTGTGGAGGCTTTTGTGGTTTCTTTGCCGGTTAGCATTATGTTGCTGTATATGCTGGGGCAAGTTTGCATACCTGTTTCTGCTAGTGCTGGGAGTTTCCTGCCTGACCAAAGCATTGTTGATCACTGTTTTAAATTGATCAATGGTGTTATGGATCTCATTGTTGTTGAAGTTGTTGACCCTGGAGATATACTGGGGGCGTTCTTCCACTTCTGAACGGAATCTTCCTTCTCCAGTACAATTTGTCGTATCGGAATTGGAATTCGGAATTACGTCGTTCAGTTGTAATCCTGTAATTCAATCTGACTTTTATCTCAAAGGCCAGATTGATCGAGTCATTTTTGTATGCCATTGAAGAGAATTCTTGGAAATCTTGGAAGAATCTTCATTACGTATTATTATATCGTTAAGTATATTATATTGACGACGACGGCCGTTGCTGTTTCTATGCAGCGAAGTCCAGGCATCCTTACATGCTCGCTCCTTAGGTTATATTCTAACAAGATAGTAGTTCCTTTGCCTTCAGATGTCTTATCCTATCTATAGGATGTTTAGCTTTCCCGTTGAAAGTAGTTTCTTGCTGTGGTGATTGTTTCCTGTAAAAAAATAATATCGAGTTTCTTTGTACGCTTTGTACGCCTGTTGCTTAGCTACACGTGCTTGCCGGTATTCATCGTCAATACTTTATGCTGGAGGCGTAGTATTTCTTAAGGGGTTGTTAGGGACTTGATCGAAAGAACACCTATCGATTGTAGCCGTCCAAATCCGAATTTCCTTTTTTTGGCTTGGGTCGGGATATTCGCAGCCGTGCCTTGTCTATAACGAAGTAGGGTCCGAGTCCATGTTTTTCCCTTTGAACGTTCGGACATCCTCTATACCAAAAAATTTCCTTGCGTCGATCGTAATGTAGTCAATCCGGTTTACGGTTGATTGATCAGGACTCATGCCACACAGAGAAGTCTTATGTCCCTCAAATCAGCACTACCACTTAAAAATTTTCAAGATGTAATAATTTGATTATTGGTCGTAAATTTGTCGTGAAACGAAAAAAATTGTCGCGATTGCTTACTAAAAATTAACCCCTTATAATGTTAACTTGACACACAGTTGAAACTCAAGACTTTTTGTCTGACTCACTCAATAAAACGATAGCAGTTGCCGTAGTAGATATTTATTATTTAGACACAACCGCCAGCTGGAGGGACAGATTCTATGCATATCTCAAGGACCGGGCAGCCGGGTAATCAGCTCCTTACACGCCTGAGCTGTGAATATGTACAGTAGCCTTTTAAGGTGTTTTCTGAGTAGTTCAGTCTAACCTGTAGACCTAAACTGTAGACCTGTAGACGCCACCTAAGGATTTCCAACGCTAACGCCAGGATGTAAAGATATATGCCTTATTGACAACACCTCTCCTCTCCTCTCCTCTCTGCTTTGCTGCACCAAACAACCTTCGCCTTCGGTTGCAAACGAATTTACAGTTGATGTACTCGGCACCCGATGTTCACCGCGTGAGAGTAGGTGTTAATAGACAAAGCTGTGTTTTAAAACGCTTGTGTCCTCTTGGGTGCACTTGTCTATATCTAAATTACATACATAAAAAAAAAAAAAAAAAACTAATAAATAAATTACATTACAAGTGCTATCTTTGTATCAGCATTACATTTATTTTTACAATCGTAGATAGATAATTTTTTTTCAAAACTAATTCTATAAAAAACAACACAAGCAGTTAGCTTACTTAGTTTTTCCTAATTTCTGAAAATGTGAATTATTGTACTAAAGTGCATAAAATTTTTAATTCGAATTATTGAAGGGTTTTTAAAAATAATGGAAAACTGCAAAAAACATGTACGTATTCATGTGTGCATACTTATTTTTGTAATAGTGTTCTTTTAAATGAGGAAAACAAACAAAAAACATACATTATTAACTTTTTAGCTTAATATTTTTTTTTTAAATTAACTTAATAGTGAAAACACAAACAGAAAAAGATACATAAAAACTCATACTCGTATGTTGTAGACTTTTGCAAAGTAAAATTTCGCTTCAATTCTGAGCAATAAAAGCCAAACTTGACAATGCTTTGAAGAAATAACACACATTAATGGCAAAAGACATAAATGGTAAACATTTTCCTGACATAACTACGTAAGAGCCAAGAAGAAAAATAATACACCTTATAAGAGTAGCATAGACCTGAAGTGAATTTGTATTTTGAATACGTAAGCACAAAGCCATGTGTGTTTAAAATTCATATTCTGTACGTACATAAAATGGCACCAGTGAAGTGCTGCCTTATTATGCAATTAGGAGAGAAATTAAGTTGAGAATTGAAGAGTTAGTTATTTTAGCATGCTGGTGATGAAGATGACACACTGATATCATACACTCCGCTCATAAAGGAATAGGTACAATAACTTTTTTTTTGTATCTTTTGTCTTGTCTTAGCAATGCGGCTCTGTACAAGCGATTTATCGAAGAATATCAAAAGGGCTTTTTGTGTTTGCATTCAGATTTGAGATATCTGAAAATTTTAAGGAAGTAATAGTTGGATTAACTGTCGTAAATTTGTCGTAAAACAAAAAAAAAAATCGCGTCTGTTTTTTTTTTCAATAACTACTAGTTATAGTTACTAGCTAATTTTATAATCAAGTTACCACTACCACCCCTCAAAATAGGGTAAAATGAACTCAAAAGAGAAAAAACGCAGTGTAAATGACTGTCGTAAATTTGTCTTATTATGTCGTAAAAGCAAAATTTTCGCCAGTTCATTTTATCCTATTTTGAAATGCAGTAATGTTAACTTGTTAGTTTTACCAGGGTTTATTGAACAAAAAAAAACAGGGGCGACAAAATATTCGCTTTTACTACACATTTACGACTAATTTACGACGATTATAAACACTGTCCTTTTTTGCGAGTTCATTTTAGGCTATTTTCAGGGGTGGTTATGCAAACTTGATTGTCAACTTAGTATTACCAGGGATTATTTACAAAAAAAAAAAGCGTGACAAATTTTTTGTTTCACTACAAATTTACGAAAATTCAGTTATTAAATCTTTAAAAATTTTTTTTGACATAGGAAAAGAATAAACTAATAACAGATTATTATAAAAATAAAATGCGCGACTGGGTCGCACGAATTTGCATTTATGTAAACGACTAAGAAATTGAAAAATGAATGTTATTAGAGAAAAACTATTCATAAGCATAAAATTAATTTTTTAAATGACTAAAACAACTCCTTTAGTAGTTGGACCTAAAAACAGGATGCCATGTGATTCAATATTAGCTTATGCAAGAACTAAAATTATAGGTCTGCACTGGTTTAAAAATATTTTTAATTTTTTTTATTAAATTATAGATCGTAAAAATTAATCAAAACAAAAAAAAAATTAGCAAAATTCTCGGAACCGTTTTCGAGAAAAATACGATTTTCAAAATCCATTTTTTAACATTTTGTATGGAGGGAACCGTTATTTTTAGGTAAAATAATTTTTTTTCTTACATCTTGTAGATTGGATTCAGAAACTTTTATTAATAAAATTTAAAAAAAAAATCGAGCATGGGTTTTTGAAATATGTATTGAGTTTTGAAAATAAAAAAATATTTTTTTTTTTAAAAATCCAAAAAAAAAAAATGTTTGGAAAATTTAAATATACAATAATATTTAAACTGCTGGGTAGCTTCAGCATAAAAAAAATTATCAAAATCGGTTGTACCATTTTTGAGAAAATCAAAAACCAAAAAAATGGTTCCAAGGGGGGTATCAAAAAAACCACTTTTTGGATTTTTTTTAACTATTTCCTAGCTTTAACTAAATGAAATTTTTTGATTTTTTTTTTGAAAAAATCTGTAAGACAGTTTTTGAGAAAAAAAAATATTTATAAAATTTGGAAAAAAATCGTATGGCAGGTACCGTTATTTTCAGTCTTAAAAAAAAAAAAAACGTTTGGGAGGAAAAAAATTAAAAATACTATCTACCAAGTTTAAAAAAAAAATCAGCCAAGCCGTTTAGGCTGTAGTGGAAAAGACAGACAGACAAACAGAATTGCGAGACCAACTTTTTTAGTCATCGCTTTGATCAAAATCTCGAGTTTGATGTTTTTTCGAATGCATAACTTGCCTTATAGTACCTATAAGTCGCAAGTAAAAATGAGATTTTGGTTGGTTAGAGTCTTAAATCAAAGATTCTGGAATTTTTTTTTGTTTTCGCCCTGGCAAATAAACAAGATCCCTCATAATCAAAGTAAACATTTAACGCACTGTAAACAGACTGGCCCTTAAACAAAAATAATTTTCTCGTTTTTACAAAGTGCAATTATTTGACTTCGTGTAATTGTACATGTATTATTTGAAAATTACTGGCACAAAATATAAATTGATTTACCTCGAAACAGGCAAGTCCCGACAAGCAAGTTAGTGCACACTCCCTATAAAATTCCTATTTGTAGATGGCACGCCACTTGACGAGCAAAGTGCTTACAAGTTTTGTTATTTGACATTTACTTTATTTCTATTTACCAATTTAATTTGAAACGCAAATTTATGAATTTATGATTGTTTATACGTCAGACGAATATCAAATATTTGAATTATTTAATTTGATAATTGCTACTGTCAGGCTATTTGATTGTCTAATTGCTTCAGAAATTAGAAATTACATGCCCATTGACGAGCAAGTTGCTTAGGTTAGTATGTGTAATGCCAACTTGACGGACATGTTTTTGATTGTACATTTGAATTGTATGACCACGAAAATCACAAGTGAATTCACAATCAGTGAAATGGAGAAATAGTTTTTCAAAATCTTGGTACAAAATATCTGCTATTTAATCTTTTTAGAAGCCTCTAGATTTTTTTAGATTTTTTTTATCATAATCCGTTTTGAGAAAATCGCAATTAAAAAAAAATTTTGGTTATGTTACACTATCGTGTTTTGCTTTCTTCCTTCATTAGGTTTTTATTTCGCTTTTTCTTAAGACCAAAAATAGGGGTACCTGAAATACAATTGTTTTTTTTTTTGCAAAATTAAGTTTTGCACAAAAAAAAATCAAATTACTTTTGGTGAAAATTAACTTTAGGTTGGAAAAAATTTACAAAAAATGGTTATGTCAATTCCCTTCAAACCATTTTTTTTATTTTCATTTTTTTTAAATACAGTACCTACAACCGATTTTCATAAAACGAATTTCAATTGGCTTTGAAAAGGATAAACACCATTGTATAACAAAATCTTTGAAAAAAATATTTTTTGAGTTGAAAAAAAAATTGTTGGCAAAGTCCAGGAAAATTCAATTCAGTTTCACTTCGAAAAAACTGAATTTTCGTTGTTAGGTTTATTTGATGTACTTAGCGTTTCTTAAAAATTAACCTAAGAATTTCAGAGCGAAAATCTTTTGTCTTCACACTTTTTCTTTATTTTTTGTCGCATCTTATACTTATCACCTTTAGTCTCTATTTTTTGGATCTCGAGTGTATGTTGAGATTGGTATTTTTGCATTTCATTTGTCTAAAATTATTACTAAAACAATAAAATACAAATACCTATTACAGCTGTTCTTTGCTGATGGCCTTATTCTAAATTGCAAGGTATTCATTAAGTGAATTCACGTTTCATACATATGTTCGCTGACTTAGCGAAATATAAATATGGTTTTGTAATAAATTTTGTTTTTATTAAAAAAAAAAAAAAAAGAAATAAAATATCGCCTACAGTCGATTATTTTTAAATAACAAAGTTATGAAAGGGCTTAAAAAAAATTATTTCCAATAACTTAACTTGTTTCGCAATCAAAATGATGAATTTTATAAATGATAATTAGGGGCAATCAGAAGGATAGAACAAACAAGGAAGAACAAACAGAACCAACAATCAAAATCATGCTGCAAGTTTTCTTTTATTGTCAATTAGGGCAGCCGGTGGATATTGATCAAATAATTCAATTATCTTGATTACAATTGTTCGTCAAATAAGCTTAACCATCAAATTTAAATTTTTAAGAAAATTCTTTCAAATGGTGTTTCGAAATCGATGGCTGAAGTCAGATTTTCTTATAAAAAAGAATTAAAGTTAAACTTTAAAAACAGTGCTAAAATTTCCGAATTTTGTAAAAAAAAGTTTATGGTTATTTAAGTGTTCAAAGGGTGTTTCAAAATAAAATTTAAAAAAACTGTAGATGCATAAAGTTGAAGAACCAATTTTTGATGTTTTCAGCAAGTTTTAAAACCGTATTTTTTTGTTTAATTTTGTGGCTTATCGACATATCTTTAAAACTGTTTCAGTGACCAATTTTATATGAAAATTTTAATAAATAATTTTTGTTTATTTATTTAAAAAAAATATAATTCATAATACGACTTTTAAAATTAATTATATTTTTTAGTTTTCAAAAACAATATCATTGGCATCATTTTCAGCAATTTCATTTCATAGCTCTTTTTGAGCTGAAGATGAAATAAGTGCATCTGATAATCTAGATTAGGCTAGGTTAGATGGGGTGATGATGCGGCAAGCCGTATCACCTCATTCTGATCTCAATGGATCCATTGTGCTTACCAGTGTGTGGCTAATGTACAAATGGGAAGGGTAAGAGAAAGGATTTATTGGAAGTCCTTAAGTAGGTTAGGTTAGGTTAGGAGGGGTGTGCACAGCACAAGGCTGTTGCGTACACGGGGGCCTACTGATCCATTGTGATCCCCTATTAATAAAAGCAGAGATGCTCCTAACTAATGTCTTATGTAGACTGGTTCATTTTCGAACCAGCCTGTGCTTACAATGAATTTTTTCATATTTGCCATTGAGACCGGCGCGGCGTTAGATCGTCTAGTTCTCCAACAAACCTGTTTCGAAAGTAGCCGAGGCGATTTGTTTGGAGGTTCGGACAGTCACAGAGCAGGTGTTTAATAGTTTCAATCTCCTCGACATCCTGACAGCTCCTACGGAAATCTGGTGCAAATGCACCCATTCTTGTGCCCATTGTGCCATTGGCGCAGTGACCTGTTAGTACACCTATCAGGATTCTGATGTTCTTTTTACTGAGCGATAAGATATATCGAGTTTCCTTTTCATTAATTCTAGGCCATAAACTTCTAGAGATAACGCAGTCGTCCCTAGAGGACCAGGAGTTACTGATTCGCTCTTTCGTTATTAGGTCTATTTTCCTTTTAATCACGCCAATCGGGATTTTTGGTCCCAAATTTAAATGGCTACTGCTGTTTTTATTTGATTCTGACCCTTTCCTTGCCAGTTCATATGCTATTTCATTCCCTTCTATATTACTATGTCCAGGAACCCAGCAGAGATTGACTTAGTTGGTGTTGCAAATATTGTTCAGCATGTCTCGGCATTTTGTTACTGTTTTGGATCTTAAAGTCTCACTGGCTAAAGCTTTGATGGCAGCTTGGCTGTCCACGAAAAATGTGATCTCCGACGAGTTTAATTCTTTCGTGCGTACCAGTTCTGCCGCCTTTTCAATAGCGTAGATCTCAGCCTGAAAGACACTACTCATCTGGGAGTTTGAATGATTCTTTAATATTGAGAGATTCACAGAACACCCCAGCTCCTGTTCCTTCTTCCATTTTTGACCCATCGGTGTAGAATGAAATACCTTGTTCACTAATTATTGCGTTGGATTCCCATTCCTGTCTTTCGGGTATAGTAGTGGAGAAGTGTCTGTTGAAATCTATTCTGGGTGGTAAGTAGTCCGTTGTCACATTAAGCCCTGCCACTTTGTCATACCTTTGCAGAATAGACCCATGACCATGACTGCTGTGCTCCAAAAAGCCCATTTCTTTAAGCCGAATTGCGCTTTTGGCTACTGTGCATTTTATGTGCTCGTCCAGGACTGGAAGATTAAAAATAATTTCCAGCCCCGCCTGTGGCGTAGAACTCTGTGCCCCCGTTATTCCTAAACAGGCTAGTCTCTGTACCTTATTCAGGTTTTTGAGATAGCTTCTTTTTTCTACAGCCCTCCATCACACGATCGACCCATAGGTAAGTACGGGACGAACTATCGCCGTGTACATCCACTGGATGACCTGCGGTCGCATGCCCCACCGTGTACCGAAGGTTTTTTTGCATGTTTAGAGAGCGCATAGTGCTCTTTTCATTCTTTCCTCTGTGTTACGTTTCCATGTTAGCTTGGAATCAAGAATTACTCCAAGATATTTAGCCTCGTTGGAAAGTTTCAGAGGAATATCGTTAAGTTTTGGGGGGGGGGCTAAAGTCCTCCAATTTCCTTTTCCTTTCCTTTTAAAATGAGTTCGCTATTTTGTGTAACATATTATAATTATATGTACCTGCGCGGACATTCAACCAAATAGTTCATCTGTTTTCTATAAGCAACCAAACAGTTGTGCAACTAAAAATTGAATGTACGCACCTAGCCTTGTAGTTCTGGCTAAGCTGAAGCATTCACAAAGGAAGCGAGATGAGCCCTTTTCCACCTCTTCGTCCTGACGCCCTCTGCATAAGCCAGATGTTCTTATGCCCATTCTGCTTGTGTTGGTTCCCATAAAGTTGTGACCCCTTATAGGATTCCAATCAAGAGAGACAATTGAGGTCTGCCAAGCTTCAGTAGTTACTCTGTTTTTTTTCGATATATCTGGCCAAAGATTACCGACAAGTGTCAATTGTTGACCACCTGTCATATGCGGTCTTGAGGAAACTTTGGTGATTTTTATACTTTTCCTACTCCAGTGGTATAAGTACCCAGGCTCGGCTCAAGTGATGAATTTGGCTAGTTCATCAGCCATTTCTTTTCGGCGAATTTCGTTCGCCGAGCAATCTTAATTCACTACGGCAAATGGCTCTGATTGCCGCCTGGCTATCTATGTCAATGTTCTATATCAATGTTCTTGGTCTTCAGTTGACATGTGGGAATATATTTTGCGGCCTCGCAAACTGCAAGCAATTTCGCTTGGAAAATACTGCAAATATTTGGGAGCTTTAATTATCTATTAATGAGTGGGTTGTCTGAGAAGAAGCCTGCTCCTACCCTAGCTTCCGTTTTGGAACCGTCTGTAAAGACCAATACATGATTTGCGTTTAGCACCCGGTTTTACATCCATATCTTCCTTGTTGGAATGTCTATGCGTGTTAAGTTTACAATATTTCTGTGACCACAGTGGCCCCTTCTCGAATTTTTACACCCTTTAAGTCATGGAGCACTTTTTGCCGCCAACTCCCTTGTGAAAGGATCGAGTGGGTTAGGTCAAGGTGGCTGCTGACCGGAAAAGCCAACACACTTAGACTAATATTTGGTCCGTTGTGATACCACAGGATTTCAAAAATCACCCTTACTCGTTAAACCATTTGGAGCTAACAATGAAACGTTTGAGACAGTGAATGTCGGAATTTCTTAGATCACTGGGATCGTTATAGTAGAAGTCTCCCAAGTGGAGTCTACGTCTTTGTTCTAGGGCAGGACATGAACATAGAAGGTGAGAAACATCCATGCAGCTTCTGCAAAAATCATTTGCAGGAACTCCAAGACAGCATGTCTTCCTATTAGGTGGTGTCCAGTAAGGACACCTACGAGGATAACGGAACTAATATGCAATCTGCCAATAAAAATTAGTTGTTTTGAGCGTTTATCATCAAACAATGCCCAAATTAATTTCGTAGACTGGCAAGTTGGGGTGCTGGTCCATCTATGATTAGCTTTCTTTATGGTATCATGTTTTAGCATAAGTTTACAAGTAGCTAGGGGTATACCGATGTTAGATTTGCTATCCAACAAGAGTAAGATTGTTCCGTTCTTTTGCAAGTTCGTCGGCTTTACAATTTCCTGGAATGTCTCTATGCCCCGGCACACATATAAGGTGAATGTTAAACTCTTTTGACATCTCCACCAGAGATGATCGACAATTTTGGGCTGTTAGTGAGTTAATGGAGACAGAGTCCAATGACTTTATGGCAGCTTGACTGTCTGAGAAAATGCGTATATCAGTAGTCGATATCACGTTTTCTTTCAGCCAAGAGAGGACTTCTTTTATTGCTAGAAGCTCTGCCTGGAACACGCTACAGTGATTGGGAAGACGAAAAGATAGACAAAGATCTAATCTTTCGGAGTATACGCCTCCACCGACCCCGTCATCGGTTTTAGATCCATCTGTGTAGAAATGAATCGCTTCGTCTACCAACAGTCACTCATTTTCCCAGGTAGACCTGGAAGGGATGGACACTTGAAAGTTTTTATTAGATTTTGGATGAGGAGTGGTGTAATCGACGTTACTAGGTAGAGATCTGAACGAGTTCAGTATAGTGGAGTGGCCAATATCATTATTGATTCACTGCGAGGAGTCTTTAAGCCGAATGGCTGTGCTAGCGGACGATTGTTTGCTGAAGATATCTAGCGGTTTAGAGATGAAACATAACATCAAGTGCAGCGGAGGGAGTTGAGCGGAGAGCTCCACCCATGATTAGCAGGCTGTTCGTTGGACTTTGCTGAGCTTATCGCGGTTTGTTGGTGTTTCCAGCGCAGTCCACCATACTGTTGCTCCTTATGTAAGTATCTGTCTTATGACTGAGATGTATAGCCAGTGTGTAATATGAGTTTGTAGACCCTATTTGTTACCTACGGCATTTTTGCAAGAGAATAAAGCTATGTTGGCTTTGTTGATTCTCTATTGGATATTGGGCTTCCAGCTTAATTTCTTGTCCAAAATAAGACCCAAATATTTTGCCTTGTCTGAAAATTTAAGCGGTATACATTTGATGTAGGGAGGGTCTATGTGTGGGATTTTATATTTCCTGGTAAATAGGACAAGCTCAGTTCAGTTCGAGTGGGTCAAATGAAAGGATACTTTATAGGGCTGCGGTTGGCTTGGTTTTCATGGCACTTATTGTACCGATACATGTCAGTATCAGATTTTTTTTTACGGCCTTTAGATTGGACCACTTATCCAAGTTAAAACCAAAAAGACGTACGCCATGATAGGCCTTATAATGGCTGTGTACGTCCAATGAATGGTTTTGGAGCTGGGTCCCCATCTCTTGCCAAAGATTCTACTGCTGGTGTAAAAGGCTATTGCAACTTTTTTCAGATTTGCCAGTTCACTGTTAAGATTTTGTACTATTTCATTTTTAAAGACTAAAAGAAGGCTTAATATGGTGGCTGTACTAATTAGTGCAATGGGGAGAAAAAACAGACTTTATATCATTTTCTTCAGCTCTTTCGATAATATCTTCGAGGAAATGGATTTCAATAATATCACCGATGGAAGGATGGACCATTTAGTTTTCGGGTGTGTTAGAGATAGATTGTTTGAAACCAATCAGAAAACAATTTGCTGTCGAGCCTTGCATATATCGAGTTCCAGGAGGGCCCCTTTTCATCCAGTTATAAACGTTCTTAGCTATATACAACACACAGTGGAAAATTCGAGAGCTTTTCGGCCTTTAAATACTGAGGTACGGGTCGGAAGTATATAGGTTTCGGTTAAGCATGCCGTACCAGAGAACTTCCATGAAAAACCATCCATATATTGGGCGGGAATGCTTATTTCTATCTTTCGCAGATTCTTCGGGCAATTGGCCGATTGGCAACGATACATGGGCTATGACCCTAGCAGATGGCGGCGGCTTCCAATCTTCATTTTATTTAAAGAACGCCAAGTTGGCAGGAAAACACTGTTCTAAATTACTTGAATTAATTGAATAAAACATTTTTATTTAATATTAAGTCAATACTTTAAAATTTGTATCGTACTGTGTTTTAAAAGTGGTAATGCAACCACTGTCTTCAACTGTTTGCACAATACTCATCCGTGTGTGGTCAATCAATTTGAATTAACGAGAGAACGCCGCCGTCGTCTTTTATTGGCTGAGCAATAGGGAACAGTTTTGTATTTGAGTTTGAAATGCTGTTTGCTTTTTGACGTTTTTACTATTCCTCTTTTGACGTCAACAAATGTCCATCGTGAATACCTATGTCAAAACCTGAGGAGTTACACTTTTGATTTTGTACTTTGGTCGCTTATACTTTTTCTCGATTACTTTTTTCTGTAATGCGACCCTTATGCACTTCCGCTTCTAGCAGAAATTTAAAACAAAACTTATCCTGAGGTGTAATATGAAAGTCTCCGAATTCTCCGGGTTTGTGGAAGTCAAATCGTTGAAACTTTTCTAACAAACTTATTACTTAACTTAATCATTTTGGCTTAACAATAGGGTCCCAAAGTTCTTTTTCTGGCTTTATATAATGCGATTGGCTTGCAATATCATATTAATGATTTCTTAATCTATTTCGAAAAAAGTGGGTCTTCACAATTCTGTTTGTCTGTCTGTCTGTTCGACTACAGGCTAAACGGCTCGGCGGATTTTCGTTAAACTCGGTACTTAAGGGTCTTCGGTGATTCCCTAGAGGGGAAATTGAATTTTTTTCAACTCTAAAGCTAACGGTACCCCCCATACACCCGTAATGCAAAATTTATCTCGAAAACGGCTCTAATGATTTTGATAAAAAAAATTATGTGTGATATTATGAACATGGATTACATTTTGATCGAAAAAAATGTTGGGGCAAAATGTTATTAACGGTACCTGTCATAGAATCGTTTTTTTTTGATTTTCGACTTTCTCATTAACGGCTCTAACGATCTTAACCAAAATTTTTCAACAGGAGCCCCTTTATGTTTAAAATAATGTTGTATATGCAAATATTCGAAAAAATAGTTTTTTGAGTTTTTTGAAAAAAAAAATCCCGCCTTTTTTTTGAAAAATCGATATCTTTAAAACGTGTAAACGATTATTTTTTGAAATTATTTCCTAAAATCTATACTACTAAATACTTAAGTTTGGCATCCTAAATTTTGTTCTCGAAAAATTTTAAAGAAATTTGTTACATAAAAAATTAGTTTAATAATATGTAAAACGATTTTTAAACTTTGTTTGCATAAATTCATACTTTTCCGGAAATCAGACGGAAATTGCGTGCATTTGAACATTTTTATCTCATTAAATCCATGTTTTATATTATTATAAAATGTATTTTAAATTCCAAAGTACTTTTACATAAGAGCAAGTTCGTGCGATCCACTCGTGCATTTTATTTTTTATGCTAAAGCTCCACAAAAGTTTGAATACTATTGTGTATTCAAATTTCCAACAAACATTTTTTTTTTCAAAACTTAATACTTCGAAAATTCCATCCTCGATTTTTTTTTTAAACTTGATAAATAAAAGTTTATTAAATTTTAAATCTGCAAGATGTGAGAAAAAAAATTATTTAACCTAAAAATAGCATACAAAAGCTAGAAAATGGTTTTCGAAAATCGTATTTTTCTCAAAAACGACGCGACGCATAGAATTTTGATAATTTTTTTTTTCGATTAATTTGTACGATATAATTAAATAAAAAAAATTGAAATTAAGATGTTACTGACTGTACCTACCATAGAAGCATTTTTTTAAATTTTGAATTTCTCATTATCAAATTTTTTATAGAGACGCTTCTAAGAAGTTCTAAAAAAAATTATATTCCAAAACTTAAAAAAAAGTTGGTGTACCAAAATTCTTTCTTAAAAATGTTTTAAAATTTGTTTAAATAAAAGCTTAATTTTTTTAAGAAACCACTACAACGACTTATAATTTTTGTTCTTGCATGATCTAATATTTGCTTAAATCACATGGCATCCTGATTTTAGCTCCATCTACTAAAGGAGTTGATTAATTAATTTAAAAAATGAATTTTATGGTTATGAACAGTTTTTCTCTAATAACATTCATTTTTTGAAATTTTTAGTCTTTTACATACGAGCAAGTTCGTGGGACCCAGTCGTGCATTTTATTTTTAAAATATTAGCAGTGTAATAATTTTTGATGAATGGGTTTTTTTATCGCATATAGTACTGATTGTTGTTCTTCTCGTAAAAGGATGCGTCGTCGTTATGGATGATGTCTTCAAATTGATCTATCATTAGGCTCCAGTTCGTGCTGGAGGAGTTCGTGCACTTCTCAGTTGGGATAATCTTCCAGGTTGTTGATGATTTTTTCGTAGAACTACAGGAAATACTGGTCAAATGGTAATAATTTTGCTTCCTCGTTCAGCTTCTTCGTTGGTATATTTCTCTTCGTCAGTTGGATGACATCTTTTCATCTGCGGAAAACGTTGAGTTTCTTCAATATCAACGGCTTGTAACGAAGCGTCACACTTCTACGACCGACCGACACCAATCAACCTCCATCTGCATACCCACCAAGTGAAATAACCAACGCCAACACGCAGCCGAGATACAAAAACAAAATATATGCGATATTGTGGTTCATCGTTATAGAGTTCACAGTTGGTTCCTGCAGGAGAATTGCCTTATGGACCCAAGAAATCCAAAGAAATTCGAAGCTTGCTCGCCGAAGTTGATTAAGGTTTTTACCTTATAATACAGAAGCACAAGTTTCCCCCGATATTCCCCTTCTCTACTAAGAGTCGATGGGCCGTTGCTCCATAGCGTGCTGTGTGGTAACAACAAAACACCGTATTATTCCCCTTCATCCTTCTGATGTCGATGGGCACCTGCCGTATTATTAAAGTTATTCCCCTTCATCCTTCTGATGTCGACGGGCACTTGCCGCACTATTAAGCTATTCCCCTTCATCCTTCTGATGTCGACGGGCACTTGCCGCACTATTAAGCTATTCCCCTTCTGATGTCGACGGGCACTTGCCGTATTATTAAGCTATTCCCCTTCACCCTTCCGGTGTCGACGGGCTCTTGCCGTATTATTAAGTTATTCCCCTTCACCCTTCCGGTGTCGATGGGCTCTTGATCGTATGATTAAGTTCGTATATAATAGGTAGTATTATCTATAGGTATCATATTGTTTAGTCTTAAGCCGCTTTATTGGATTAATAAAATAAAATCTGAAAAAGGAAAATCTATTTTTCATTTGGAGAGAGCAGTTTGGTCGACTATCTATACTCGAGTTTCGTGCTTTCTCGAGACGACCCTGGAGTCCGGCGAGCTTACCTCAGCCTAAGGAAAAGAAGCATCACAGGCTTGCTCATACAGCTTAGCAATGAAATTGGCCGATATCCTTCCACATTTGTGTACTTTTGCCGTTTTCCAGACTGCAGGAAAACAGCTGTTGTTTAGACAGTTGTTAAAGATTATAGACGGCAGGAGAACAGCAAGATTGGGTAACTGTTAAAGTACGTAATTTGAAATCTTGTTGCTTCTTGCTGATTTTTTGTCACTTCTTCAGGAGAAGTGAAAACATCTGTCAGTGGCAGCTCCGATGATGGGTTTTCTTTGTTGAAGAAAGTCACGGTTTCGGTGGTTGCTGATGTCTCCTGAACGTGTTTCTTCTTCTTCATTAAAGTCAAGAAGGTGTATGGAAGAGCGGTCATGAAACTAGCCTCAAAGTGATTGGCAAACGTTTCATCTTTCTCAGCAGAAGTTGTAGAAACTTCTTGTCCGTGATGGATGGTGTCTGGCATTGAGTTCGCTCTTCCAACAATCAGATTCAGGTTTTTAATCTTGTCAGAGCCAGGTTTGATATCTACGAGTCTTCTTTTTGTTTTTAATATTTCTGCAAATGAAACATTTATTACTGTAGAAAAAATTGTAATACATATTTAGATACATACCTTTCTATTTTATAGTTATACATACATACATAAATTTATCCCTTAACATTACCTACAACATATCAAATCTATATGTAATGTATACCCAAAGAAGTAGACTTTTAACACTGATTAAACCTTAAGCTTAAGAGCTAATGAGATTAAATGACAATACCAATTCCTCCCCCAAGAGCCCCGAACGACCACATTGGAAAAAAAAACAAGGCGAATAAGCTCAAAGAAATACTCTAAGCAGCTTGGACAGGTTTGAAATTTAATATGGTTCTTTTGGATGGAAGTGTCCCTTTGCGTGTTATATCTACAACCTTAATTCGCCACTGAGGGTGAAAAGTGGAATCTTATGTATATAAATCGGACATAGACGTTATTCTCGTTTAAGTTTGATCAATTTCATTGGCAACTTAAATAATAATACATATTTCAAGAGGGTGTGTTTTTTCTATATGTATGTAAAATATTACTTCTGATTATTTAATGTATAGAGAATTTGTTGTATTTTTCTGGCATTCATCATAATGATAATAAGACGTTGAAAACTTTTATCATTGCTCTGATTTTGTAGATTTTATATCGATGGCTTAAAGCGCAAAGGTTTTAAGTTTCCTTCTTTTTGTTTAAAAATGATTTAAGTATACCATTTGTGTCAGTCCAAATAATGGTGTCATGTGACCAAATAATATCTTTTATTTTATAAATACCCAGCAGAAATCCAGTAGGAAATAAATCATATGTAGATGGTAACAGAAACATGATTTAGTATTTCCTACATTTCAATTTTGTAAAGCAAATATTTTTTAAAATGTTAAAAATTTTAAAGAAATTATAAAATGTTGTCCTTTACAACTTTTGTTTTACTACTTACTCACTTAACCGACTCCCGATCCATGAAGGGTAACTGCATGAAACACGGCAGTTTTCCATCTTCTGCGATCCCAAGCATGCTGCTTCATTAATCACTCTAGCATGTACGATGGCTTGGTCTTTAAACCGGAGGGTTGGTGTTCTTGTCGCCACAAATCTAGGGGCTGGGATTCGAAGACTCTCTTAGCTAAAGCATTGTTTTACATTTGCCAAACCACAATGTATTTTGGACTATATCCACATCTTGGTACAGCTTATAGAGTTCGCGATTATATCATCTCCTCCAATAGACCTTCTCGCCACAGGACCAAATATCCGTCGAAGAATTTTTCTTTTTAAATAGACCTGTATCATCTTTTCCTTTCTGCTTTTTATTCCAAGGGTGTAATTCGTCTTACGACTGAGCAGTTTTGGACCCATTTCTTTTGCTAAACCAAAGTAGCAGCGGTAATTCTTCGTCGGATCTGCACAATGGTGTCGTTCGTGGAGTAAATTTTAATTCCGAGATAGATGGAATCCTTAACTACCTCGATGATGACGTTTTGGCCCAATAGGTTGGCAGATGTTTATTGATAGCATATACTTGGCCTTGACCTCATTTACTTCGACCAAAAAGTCTCGCTTGATCTTTAACAGCCGTGAAGGACTATGACAAAACGTTATAAACGGCCGATGATGTCGATATCGTCCGCATACCCCAACAGTTTTACTGATTTGTTGAATATAGTGCCCTCCGTGTTAATGCCCGTCCTGCGCACTATCTGCTCTAGAACGAGGTCTGAGAAATCAGATAGTAACGCCGAATTCCTGTGCATGTTTGGAATAGTTCAGATGAGTTGACCCCTAGTTGCACATTGCACCGCGTATTTTCCAATGTTACGCGATCCCGGCATCCCCAGCTCCTAACGAAGAATGAATCGACTTAAAATTCGTTCGTCTTTTCCACAATTTGCAGCACTTTGAACATTTGGTCTATGGCCGATTTGCCGGGCCGGAAGCTAGACTAGTACTTGCCGACTTAATTATTATAGAACGTCACAAAGCACTTTTGATAAGATCTTGTATGCGAGATTTAGTAGGGATATGCCTTGATAGTTCTTGCAAGATTTTGGATCACCTTTTTAGTAGATGGGCTATATGTAGCTTAGCTGATATTTCAGTCATTTGGCATGCTCCCTTCCACCCATTTTGGATTAATGGTTTGATGCCTGTAACATCAACATCACCTCCGTATTTGAAGAGTTCTGCAGTTAAGCCTTCATATCCTCTTCTTCTTCATATCATATCCTCTTCTACCATATACTGGATTGTGGAACTGGTTCTTAATTGTTGTCTTCTTGCTACGAGTATATTGAACGCTGTTCATAATGCCCAGTTAACAGCTGCTGGAAATGCTGCTTGAAAGCATCTACAATTCGCTGTGGTTCAATTATTGGGTTACTAGCCAGTTGGTTGGAATTTTTATAAAACTTCCGGGTGTTGTTTCTATCGCGAGACTCTTCGATCACCGTTAGCTGCGAGACTGCGTAAACTCTCTTCTTTCTATGCAAGATCTTCTTTGCCTCTCTTTTTGCTCGTTGCTTTTCTCTCGCTGGTTTTGTGTATATTTTGGAAAGTGGCTTTGATGTGGATCACAGCCAGGCGATTACTTTAAGTCAATAACTTTGCATCTTAACCGATTTCCCACGACGAATCTGCATCCTAAAATGTTTAATAAATATCACAATTTATTTTTTTCAGTATACCTTATCCTATCCATCGTATCTCCTGGATTCTTGTAATATCTGTTTTTGAGTAGCATTGTAGGGTTGTAAAGTGTTCACGCAAGGTTCATATTCTCAGATCATTATCTTTTTACGTTCCGGGTCTTGTCGCCATTTGAGGCTCCCCGTATCTCTCTCATAATCTCATAACCGTTAAATGTGGTAGGGAAGTTAACCTGACGACATAAGAGATAGGACAGTAGGCCAGATAATATGATCTTAGTAACCCACTAACGGAATATGCGAGCTGTCGTTGGCATATACCAGGTTCCTTCGCCATTTTTTTCAGCAAAGTGGTTAGTACTTACTGAACTCTTCTCTTAATACGTTGATTCTATCTTAGAAAACTTCGGTTAGCATCTTTTCGAGAACGCTTGGTGAGTACACACTTTCGTTGCAGGGTAATTAGTAGTGACATTCTACTCCTGTTCGCCCTTTGGACCATAGGTGACCCATCTGCGGAAACAAATTCCGCGATCGCAAAAAAAAAAAAATGCACGACTGGGTCGCACGAACTTGCTCCTATGTAATAGACTAGGAATTTCACAAACAAATGTTGTTACAGAAAACTGTTCATAAAGATAAAATTATTTTTTTAATTCTTTTAGTAGTAACAGCTAAAAAATAGAATGCTATGCAAATATGAATTTATGCAAGAACAAAAATTATGAGTCGTTGTAGTAGTTTCTTAAAAAAAGCTTTCATAAAAAAAATGTTTAAAAGATTTTTAAGAAAATAATTTGGTATGCCAACTTTAAGTTTTTATTACTGTACGAACGAAAATTAAATTTCCAAAAAAAAATATTGAGCCGCTTTTGAAATATCGATTTTTCCCAAGAAAAAATGATTTTTTTTTTTTTTTAAATTCAAAAAATATTTTTTTAAAGTTTTGAAATACAATAGTTTTTAGACTTTTTAGAAGCATCTGTACAAAAAATTTCATTAAAATCCGTTATGTCGAAAATGAGAAATTCAAAATTTAAAAAAATCGTTCTGTGGTGGGTACAGTCATTAATATCTTGTTTTCAAATTTTTTTTTGTATTAAATTATAGATCTTAAAAATTAATCGAAAGACTAAAAATTTAAGCAAAATTCTCGGAACCGTTTTGGAGAAAAATACGATTTTCGAAAACCATTTTTTAACATTTGTATGGAGGGTACCGTTATGTTTAGGTAAAATAAATTTTTTTTCTCATATCTTGTAGATTATTTTAAGAAACTTTTTTTTATCAAGTTTAAAAAAAAAATCGAGCGTGGGGTTTTCGAAATATTGAGTTTTCAAAAAAAAAAAATTTTTTTTAAATCCAAAAAAGTTTTTTTTTTTTTTTTAAATTTGAATACACAATAATATTGAAACTGCTGGGGAGCCTTAACATAAAAAAAATGTTCAAAATCGGTTGTACCGTTTTCGAGAAAAATCAAGACAAAAAAATGGTTCCAAGGGGGGTACCAAAATAATAATTTTTTGGAATTTCGTTTTCATTCATTACCTAGGTTTAACTAAATGAAATTTTATGAACTTTTTTTTTAAATCTGTGGGACAGTTTTTGAGAAAAAAAAATATTTATAAAATTTCGAAGAAAGATCGTCGGCCTTATCGAGGTAACCGTCGGAGCGGAATTCTCTCCGATTTCCTCCGAATCGGAGACATTTTGCTTCAAGGTATTTCTCCGATCAGCTGATCGGAGATTCTGTCCGACGAAATTCAACGCATGCCATTTGTTTGCGATGAAGCACTTCTAATGGTCTTATTTCTGACACATACAAACAAAATTTTCTCCGAAATCCTCCGACAAGTTCTTGTTGCGGAAAGTGTTTTCTTTTTAGAGAAATAGTTAATTAAAATGTAAGTAATAAAGAAATTAACTTTATTTGCGTTAACTTGTGTTACATATGTAATTATAATAGACTTTGTTCTTAGGCAGAACGAAAAAACAAGTTCGCAACAATATGAGCTATGAGCGGATAACACCAAAAGGACACCAGAAATTGTAGCTGTGTTTGGGAAGATCTGGCCCCAATCAGTTAAATTAATTGGGACCGATGTTTGGATGGAAAAAAACTATGTTCGTGATCTTTTGTTTTGTGTTTTGATCCATTTCCATTGTGATTAAAGTACCTATTAGTCAAATAAATATAAATATTGTGTTTCCAAAGTTTTTTTTTTCAATTTATTATTTGTTTGACACTTCAAATGGAAACAAAAAACATACGTCTCGAAATAGGGAAGGGACTTTATTCGATAGTTTTGATTTAAAAATCTGTGCATCTAATTACATTTTTTAAAAACGCTAGCGCATTATAATTGAAAAAAATATTTTTTACAAACAATAAACTACACTCTCTGACCGGTTTTTCATGGTTTAAAACGCTTATGGTGTTTATTTTATAAAAAACTATCGAAAATATATCGCATTTTCGATATATCGGTTAATTAGCACATCTCTGTCTGAAATTTATATGCATCGCAATGCGTTGTTGGATTTCCGTAAAATTTCTTCCGATGAAAGCTACTTTGAACCGAAATTGAACCTCCGAAGGAGAATGCGTTGCGGAGAAAGTTCCGCTCCGACGGTTACCTTGGTAGGGCCGCGTATGGCAGGTACCGTTATTTTTGGTCTTAAAAAAGCAAATAAAAAAACATCCGGGGGAGCAAAATAAAACCCATATCTACTAAGTTTAAAGAAAATCGGCCGAGCCGTTTAGCTGTAGTCGAACAGACAGACAGACAGATAGACAGGCAGACAAACAGACAGACAGGCAGACAGAATTGCGAGACCCACTTTTTTGGTCTTCGCTATTATCGTAATCAACTTTGATCAAAATTTCGAGTTCGATTTTTTTTCCGAATGCATAACTTGCCTTATAGTGCCTATAAGTCGCAAGTAAAAATTAAGTCATGAGCATGTACATAAGTGACTTATGAATTAAAAAAAATTAATTCATAAGCTATTGGATGAATTCTGATTAAAAAATTATTAATTGGAAAATTTATAAGCTAGCATGAAAATTATTTTTTTATTTTTTTTATTTTTTTTATTTTTTTATTTTTTTTTTTATTTTTTTTTAATTTTTTAATTCATAAGTCACTGTAGGTAGTGGATTAATTTTTTTTAATTCATAAGTCACTAAGTAAGTCGTGAATCAATTTTTTTTTAATTCCTAAGTCACTAACTTGCTCATGACTTACTTTTTTTTTAAATTCAAAAGTCACTTAGTCTTATGAAATAAATTTTTCTTAGATCATAAGTCACTAATTGACTAATGAAGTAATTTTTTTTTAATTCACAAGTCCTCTACTGACTTATGACTTACTGTGTTTTTAATTCAAAAATTTGCATTTGAGCAACATGTACAATCGAGTTTTAAACGAGACTAGGCTATTTTTAAACGATATTTATTTACCTCAGGCAGCTTCTCTGTCAGTAGAGGGACGCCGCAAGGCTGTGTCCTATCTCCCTTTCTTTATATGCTGTTGAGAGTTACAGATTGATTGCCTATATGGATGAGATTGCTATTGTCGTATTAGGAAAGCATTCTAATACTCTCAAACGTCTTTTACAATACGCCTTAAACAAGCTAACAAACTGGCTAATCGGTGTGAACTGGGTGTTAACCCTCATTCTCCGACGTAGCAAAACACTTGGGTCTTATTTTAAATACGAAGGTGAGGAAGAAACCTTACATTCAAGAAAGAGTAAAAAAGGCTAAAGTGGCACTCTTTTCATGCAATAAAGCCATTGGGAATAAATGGTGGCTCCAACCCCGCATTACTCACTGCCTATATACCTCGGTAATCAGATCGATTCTAACAAACAACTTTTCAGTAAGCAAAGTCCAAGGGTCAGCTTGTCTGTGCATGGGCGGACACATTGGCACGACTTCCTTTACTGTATTGTACATTCTGTTTCTAAAACCCCTCCATATATTCGGCATTCGGCAAACAAACGGCTGCAAACAGAGGAATTCGTCTTAAAGCCTCCTCGCAGTGGATCAATAATGAAATTGCAAAGTCCACCACTTCAAATAGAATCGATTACACCATCCCTCAGATTAAATTTGGTAAAAACTTTCTGGCAACCATCTCTTTTAAACATGATTCAATCCATTTTTACGGAGCTTTTGGCGATTAAAAAAGTTCTGTCTTGGCTTAAAGTAAACGTGATATCCATTAAAGATACCCACATCTTCTCGGACAGCGAAGCAGCCATCAAATCTGATGGAGATGGTGCATCAGTTTAACATTCACATCTGCTGGATGCCGGGCCACAGGGAAATTTCAGGAAATTGTAAATCTGACGAACTGTCCAAAACTAGAACAATAATAACTTTATTGGCAGATATAGCAAATGTAGGTATTCCCATCGCTACGTGTAAACATGCTAAAGCAAGATGAGGAGGAGAGGAGGAATGGATCCCTCACCTTCTCTGTACATGTTCTACTTTATACCAAAGACGCAGACTTCTACTACAATGATTTGGGTGATCTGGCAATTATAGATAAAGGCAGCCTCGATCGCTTCATAAGGAGCACCAATTGTTGTAACGATTAGGTAGAAAGTCCACAAGATTCAATGTTGTATCACAATGGACCAAATCATGGTTTAAGTGTTTCGGTTCTCCTGCGGACAGGCACATCAACCTAACCTAACCTAATTCCTACAAACCTTGAGTCCCAATATTATGATAAAAATCGTTTCAGTGCCCTAGGTTGTATGTTGAGAGACATACATAATTCCGAAACCCATTATAATCGTCATGATCATCAAAAATCTATTTCGATTTATGTACGAATCGAAAACTTAGCTTATAACCAAATTTGCCTATGTAGGTAAATAATATAATTAATTCCAATTAATTTCATCCATATTTCTATGTTATATCTTACATCCATTCAAAGATCTCTATTTTAAATAAAAAAGTAAAAAAAAACTTAAATTTCAACGAATACCTAAACTGGAAAACAAGTTCTCCCCCCACTTTGTTACCATCTTCGCTTAACTAAAAATCATGACTTTTAATTTTCTGACCGCTTTAAGTACATAATTAGACCTAACCAAGCATAGAACCAGCTTTGCCCCTATACTACCTATATTATTCGAGTCTTTACTCAACTGAATGGCTGTTTTTTTTTTATGGGGAAATTTAGCGGGTTTCACGGTCATTGCCTTGCCCCAAACCATCCATCTTTCCATTCAGCCATCGCCGAACGTTGTTATTTTATTTGCTCTCGTCCTCAGCTCCTGTGCTTTCTAGTTTCATTCTCTGTTTTGCCTTTGGATTCATTTTGAGGTAATTAGTTTTAGTTCTCTGTCCTGGACGAAAACATACCTACCTTGATCGCAAGCTATGTATACTCGTATGCAATAACAAAGGAGACGAAAACATGAACAAAAACGTTGGAAATGACTACCAATGTGATACTCTTTTTAGTTGGGCTTCGGGCATCATCATCATCATCGTCATCATCAAGAGCCTTTATGAAATTCTAATTTTCAACGTGAAGACGATGAGGTGTGGTGGTTCGGAGTACCCGACCTCATTTGCCCCATCACTATAATATACTATTTCAGCCGCCATCATCAACATTTATAAGAGATTGAAACCTGAGAGTTTCACATCAATAAGTAGTAAAAAAAAAAACAACAAAGCAAAACAAAAGAAAATAAAAAACTACAAAGGGAATATCGAATTGGAGTTGGAAATACTCGTAAAAAGGAGACAAACAAAAACACATCTTATGAAGAAGAAGGGTCTTGCATCCTTACTTCTCAACTACATTCTTCATGTATTAAGTTAAAAAACGAGAAAAAAAAATATAAACAAAACAAAGACAAGAAAAGAAATGAACTTCATGTCACAGAGCAAGCACCGGATTACCCATTCAGTCAAAGCCAAAGGAGCAGATACCTACAAAGAATTACACCAGATAGATATAGAAACTAGTTTTTCACTATTATTATTGAATCCGCGAGGCAAGCTCTTCAAACGGCAAGTTTTCTTTACTTTGAACCTACATTGATGCCGTCTGCTGATGCTTATCCAATACACACATTCACAACATGCATCAGCCCCCCGCCAAAAGCATAGGCGAATTTTACCAAATAATTCTGAATGTGATGTGCGAAATATTTTAACGAAAAAATAAATCATAGGGTAAGCAGATGGAGAATTAAGTTGCGGAATCGGGGTTTATTGGATTCTGATGCTCACATATTTGGATTCGGATTTATCGTGGAAAATCGGCTAAGAAATAAAGTTATTGAATTTCTTCCAATAAACTAAATTTTTATATGACTAATAATAACGGAAAAAAATACTATTATGTCCCAAAGGTAGTCAATTTTTTTGGTCATTTGTAAAAAACGCACAAAACACTACGAACAACGATCATCTTCAATAACACTCCAATTGTAAGCTCGATAGATAAAGCCAATTTGCTTGCAGCACAGTTTGCTGTTGATTCGACGCTACCGGAGAGTGACATGACTCTTCACGTTCTTGAGAGCTTAAACGATTTTAAGGGACGAATCTTCTTTCGCATTCATGCAGTTGCTAGAGTACTAAAAGATCTTGACATTTACAAATCCGCTGGCCCGGATAGTATCCCTTCTATTGTTCTAAAGAGGTGTTCTTTCACGCTGGCAAAACCACTGCCTAAGCTTTTCCATATGTCCTATTCTACACTTCTGTTTGGATGGAAAACAGTATTGGTCCAGCCTGTCTCTAAAAAAGGCGAATCCTCATCCCCTCAAGGTCATGAAAACGCTGATCAATTTTCAATTTAAGAAATATCTTCCAGAACGAAAGCTTCTTAATGATTAAGAATAAATTAAGCAATAGCTCCACTGGTGATCTGATGATATACGAGTATGTATCTCACCGAAGAGTGCCACGCATCTTTACATCGTTTTGGAGAGAGTAAGATTATTGCACTTGATATTTCAAAAGCATTTAATAGAATTTGGCATCAAGCTCTCTTATCGAAAATGCATGCATTTGGTATCGATGGATCTCTTCTTCGTTGGATTAGAAATTATCTTTCGGAACGTTCACGACAAGTAGTATTTTATAGTTTCAAATCTGATATCCACAAAATAAATGCTGGTGTACCCCAGGGCTCCGTTTTGTCTCCGACACTCTTCCTTATGTTCATTAATGATCTTTTGTCTGAAACTTCTAATCCACTTAATTGTTCAGCTGACGACAGTATCCTAAAATTTTCATATTCGTTTTTAAATTCAAATCCTTACCCTTCGGATGTGGACTTCCAACGGTAGCGTATGATAAGCTCATTAAATTCTGTTCTGATCTTGACAGCATTTCTAATGGGGCATCAAAAACCGTGTGGAATTTAATGCTTCGAAAACTCAATGCCCATATATGGACAAATGCTCCAAAAACCCACAGTTTTAAAGGCTAGTATTTTTACTAAAAAAAAAATAAAAATAAAAAATAAAATGAGGTCCCTAGGATTAGTACTGACAGAGAAATTGACCTTAACATGGGTCAGGGTACACCAAAGTTAGCCTTTTTTTTAAATCGTCAAAAAGTGATGTCAAAGTTGAAAATCAGACTTTCCTGTGGAACAATTTTTTTCTTAGAATATGACCAGAAATCACATCCCAAAGTATGGCACACGAATTACCGGACAGCCTGTACAGTTAGGCCCCCTATGAGCCAACAAATGTAAATTTACATACATAGTACATCTTATTAGTTGTAAGCCAAATTGTATGTTCAATTCAATAAAACAAAATTGAATTGGTCTCCACATTTTCACAAAACCTCTTTCAAAAACCGAATTCATTAACATTTTCGACTAATTCTTTCAGCGATTCATTATTTTAACTACATGTATATAATTTTCTATTTTATATCCAGAATAAGCTCTGCCCTACAAATTAATTTGTATTCTCTTTCATTGTTCTTTAATGATTTCATTCCTTCGGGAATATCTTGTCTACTCCTTTAACACTGGTCATTAATTTAAATATTCATGAACTGACTAATAAAATAGCTCACATGGGACCTGTGCTCAAGACAAAAACTAAAAAAAAAATATCCTTCAAACTGGATCATGATCTTGACCTTTTCTCCCGTATTTTAAAACTGGAATACTTAATTTCCTTAATTACGACCAAGACGATGATTGTATTGCACAGCCACTGAGACTTAACGAGATCATTATTTATAATTATGTAGTTTGTCATTGAGAAAAACATGAACAATCAGAAAGACAAAATTGAAAGAAAAATATCCGCCATTAATTCTTTTTTTTTGTCTTCCTTTTGTCATCAAATAAGTCGGCGGCACTGTCTCAAATGCCATTCAGCAGTCAGACACCCTCTGGTGGGGCCCCGCATTCCCAGCAGTGTGCTAAAATCTTTCACATGTTTAATTAATTTCATCGCGAGACATAATGGCCCATAACTATTAACAAATCCATGCGTTGCTCAGGTGAGTTAAAAAAAAAAAAAATACAAACGCACACACACACGCCATGGGCGGCAAAATAACTAAGAAGAATGTATGCAGACGTAAATAGAGACGTCTATCTCTCGTTCCCGCTCAGGCTAAGGTAGGCTCAGAGCAGCGATTAGTTGGGGCCTTTGGATGATTACCTGAGTGGTTGTGGATGACTTCAGGTTTTGAAAGAAAAATATTTTTGTTTCTCGATGCACTCATAGCAAAAAACAAAAAAAGGCAAGGGCGCTACTAAGGTGAATTTCTGAAGGTTATTATTTTGATGGAGAATTCAATTTTTGAATTGATAGATTTTAGGTTGCTGAGATCCGCTTGTCATCGTGCGTGATAGTAATAGCTTGGCAGTAATCTTTAGTCAAAATTATTCGCTATGGTATGACATCATAAATGTGCCATTATGACTTTATGGGTCATGCTGTCTATAGTACACAAAGCTTTCAAGGGCTGAAATTGCTTGACCAGCAGTTCAGTTTGGTATAGGCCTAAGACTTAATTAAGAAACTGTCATGTACTAAAGTAATTCTCTAGTATTTTGACTTTAGATAGGAGCTTGCCTTTGTTACCTATAATGTTCTTTTTACTTGCGACTTATAGGTACTATAAGGCAAGTTATGCATTCGTAAAAAAAAAACGAACTCGAGATTTCGATCAAAGTTGACATTACGATGAAAGCGAAGACTAAAAAAGTGGGTCTCGAAATTCTGTCTGTCTGTTGGTTCGACTACAGCCTAAACGGCTCGGCCGATTTTCTTCAAACTTGGTAGATATGGGTTTTGATTTTTTCCCCATAGGTTTTTTTTCTTTTTTCTTAAGACCAAAAATAACGGTACCTGCCATACGATTTTTTTCGAAATTTTATAAATATTTTTTTTCTGAAAAACTCCCACAGATTAAAAAAAAATTCAAAAAATTTCATTTAGTTAAAACTAGGTAATGGTTGAAAAACAAATTACAAAAAATGGTTATTTTTGGTACCCCCCTTGGAACCATTTTTTTTTGTTTTTGATTTTCTCATAAAACGGTAGCACCGATTTTGATCATTTTTTTTATGTTGAGGCTCCCCAGCAGTTTCAATATTATTGTGTATTCAAATTTTCAAAAATAATGTTTTTGCATTAAAAAAAAAAATCAATATTTCGAAAACCCCATGCTCGATTTTCTTAAAATTTGATAAATAAAAGTTTTTTAAAATAAATTATAAGATGTAAGAAAACGGTTCCGAGAATTTTGGTTAAATTTTTTTTCTTTGATTAATTTTTACGATCTATAACCAAATAAAAACAAATTTGAAATCAAGATAAATATTACTGACTGTACCTACCATAGAACCATTTTTTCAAATTTACAATTTCTAATTATCGACAAAACGGATTTTAATGAAATTTTTTATAAAAATTTTGAAAAACATTGCATTTCAAAACTTAAAAAAAAAATAATTTTTGAGTTTTTGAAAAAAAAAAAAAAATATTTTTTTTTTGGAAAATTCGATATCTCAGAAACGGCTCAATATTTTTGTTTGTAAATTTAGTTTTTATTTGAAAAATAAGAAAAACTTTAAATTGGCGTACCAAAATTTTTTCTTATAAACGTTTTAAAATTTTTGTATATAAAAGCTTATTTTTTTAAGAAACCAGTACAGACTTTTAATTTTTGTTCTTGCATACGCTAATAATTGCTTGAATCACATGGCATCCTGTTTTTAGCTCCAACTACTACTGTTTTAGTCTGTTAAAAAATGAATTTTATGCTTATGAAGAGTTTTTCTCTAATAACATTAATTTTTGAAATTTTGAGTCGTTTACATAAGAGCAAGTTCGTGCGACCCAGTCGTACATTTTATTTCTTGTGAGTTGGTAAATGCGGTGAAGAGCTTTTGATTCTTGTGATGATGTGCTTTAACTATTTTTTGAGATCCTTCAACTCTCTGCATACTGCTATGTTCGTTATGTATGCAGATTCAATGTGAAATGTTTCTAGTTTTCCACAGGTTGTCAGAACCAAGCAAGTGGATTTGATTTTAATGAGCCCAGATTAACGTGGGATTACTTTTCGTGAGCTTAAAATTGGTGACATTCATTAAGCTGACGTAAAATTATTGTGATCAGTATTGAATCAGGAACTTTTGCTGAAAATCCTAGTTGAAATAGATGAGTCTCCATAAACTGTCGAATTTACGCGTATATCGTGGAGTATTTTTGGTCAAAATACGTAATTCATAGCTTTTAATATTCTGAATATCAGTTCCTTCAATATTATCTGGGGTATCGGTAGAAACAGTTCATCTTGACACTTTTGTTTTAAATAATCTAAATATTAGTTTGTTCTATTATTGTTAGGAAAATGCCAGTGCATAGTTGAAGACTTCTTCGAAGGTAGTTCGGTGCTCAGCATGGTTTATAGTACAGTACAATCAGTGGTTTTCTGAGGTATAAAGAAAACGGAACATTTTCTCCAAGTCGATAAGCAATGTCAAATAATTGGGACAGTTTTATTGAAAATACTACTCTCAGTGCTGAAGCCTGCCATGCCAAGTACCTGCTTAAGATAGAAAATGAAGAAATAAAAGCTGATAGCTCTGTTATAACTGTTATAGCTTTTATGAATTGGACCTAGAAAACATTTTCTTCGTAAGTTATGAGAAACCTTTAAATATCCTTAAATTTCGTAGATTGTACAAACATGTTTACTCATTTGAAAATCGTTTCTCAAAGAACATCTTGATTATTTAGACAATGTTGCTTCCAGTAGACCTTACGAAATTCCTGCTTTTGTTATAAAAACAATAAACAATTCCCTAATATTTGGAAAAAACGCATTTATTATTCCCATTCACTAAAAGGGCAATCTTAAAGATGTTTTTAATTATGTTCCAATGGCCAATCTTTCAGGTTTACCCAAACTATCGTTTTTAAAAGTTTTTTTTCGGTCATAAATATTTTCTTTTGTCTCGAGCAACATAGCTTTTTAATAAACAAAATCTACTATTGTTTCTACAGAGTTCAATATTTCGTTCGACAAGTTGTCTCACAATCTTATTTTATTCAAGCCTTCGTTGAATGCATCAAACCATATTCGAAAGAAAGGACCAACATAATACTTTTAAGAAGAATCAATATTGATTCAACATACGCAGACTCTGGTGTACCGCAAGGTAGTCACCTTCGTCCACTACTTTATATTTTTTCTATCAATGATGTTTCGATAGTAAACTGTTGTAGAAATGTAGACTGATGATAATATCTGTATTCTGTATCCCCTTAAAAATGACCTAGAGTTTCACTTCGGAAAATTCCGACTAAGCTGAATATCAGTGGAGAGATTTCTTTGGATGTCTTAAACATTTTTTTAAAGTTTTTTTTTTTGGGTAAAATGCAGTTTCTTAAAAATTTCTCCAAACTAATGTGTTTTTTTTTTAAATTGTAGCCTTTCTATTTCTACACAAAAATTGTTGACATAAATAAAATCATACTTAACCTTCTTAGATAACTCATTCATCTATAATAATTTTTAATGTTAAAGATTAAAAAAAACTCGCGATAATAAAAAAGAAAAGCAAAAATAAATGTAGATAACAAATTTTATAATCACATTCTCTTGTCCTCATTTATTTTGTATATACCTTCGAACTTCACCAACACTCACCAATACTTTAACCTTTAACAAAGAACCAAAACCAACAAAAGAACTTATTTGTCACCTCAAAATGTCTTCTTCTCCATCAAAAATCCCCCAATGGGGGGAATCATATTCTTATCATCACTATTTAGCCTGCGAAAAGTTCTAAATTATAAATAGAAAACGATTTCACTTTTTATTTTGCGATAAAATAAACACGCGTGTGTTATTGTGGAATTCCCCTCTTGCAAAATATCTTGAACACCAACCCAACGTCATTGCTTTCGTCGTCGTCGTCGTTGGCTTCTTCGTCATATAGTTTACGCGCTGTTGTTCTTGCCATTATTGCCATCCTATCACCTTAGAGAACAAATATTTCTGCAACAATTTTCTTCGTTCATTGAGAACTCAAGAAGGAATGGCAGTTAGAGTCAGTCTGGGGCCAACAGCGCTGAGAAGGGAACGCAAAATATTAAGAGAAAAAAAGTGAAATAAATAAAATTCCAATGTGGCGCCACGTAGCGTCACACTAAACCATGCTGTTGATGTTGCTGTTGCTTCTCTTGGAATATAGACTAATATGTACACTGCATTTCCATTAAATAGGCACAATTTGTTTGTAAATTATATTATAGTAGTTGTAATGTATTAATTTTATAACTCACACGCACCCAAGGGTTCTTTAGGATACCCTTATATTGTTCAACATAAACATAGCACTTAGCCATGAGGAAATTTGGGCAGGGGGAGAAGGAGATATCGATGAACGTTGGTCTTGAATGTTTGCAAATTGAAATGACAAGGGAAGACGTGCCGGGTAAATTATTCCATAATCGTGTTGTGCGACTAAAATTAGGCTCGTAGGTGAACTGAAGAGCATTCCTAGTGAAACGGGTATTACGGGTGAACTGATTGAAAGGAGAAATGCACTCATCTCCACCTAAAAGTGATCGGATGAGTTGTGGAAGAAAGAAATAATCAATGTGGTGTATCAGTGCGAGTGCAATAAACATGAACAAAAAAGTGCATCCATGATAAAACAATAATTGACTTAGTGAGCGGTAATTTTTCTTTCTTTTTCCTGCATCCATCACCCATAGTTTGCTTTGATTTCGTGGATCCATACACTGTTTGGGTAACGCATTGTTTGTAACTGATTGAACTAAAGGAACATCAGATCTCTAAAACGGTTATTAGGGTCAGAGAAGGAAGTTTCCAATGTTATAAAGCCAACCCTAATGAGGATAACAGGAATAAGTTAAAAGAAGCCAGATTCTTCTTCCCCTTCTTACAATTGTCTAATTGCACTTGCCTCCCTTCTACCATGGTTATAGAAACTGTTAAATTATCAGCTGAAGAAATATCTTGAATAACGAAAGCTTCTCAATGACCGACATTATGGGTTTCGTGGCAATAGGCCTACTGTTAATCTGATGGGATATCTCATCGAACATCGTTTTGAGAAAGTAAGATTTTTGCGATTTATATTTCTAAGGATAGAGTTTTGCATCAAGCTCTCTTATGGAAAATGATTGCATTGCTATTGATGAATCTCTTCTTCGTTGTATTAGAAATTAACTTTCCATTCAACCACTCAATACAAGTTGTGTTGAAAGGTTTTATGTCTGAAGTTCATAGAATAAATATGCTAGTGTGCCACAGGGCTCCGTTTTGTCTTCGACTCTCTTTCTGATATTCATCAATGATCTTTTATCTGAAACTTCTAATCCATTAAATTGTTTTGCTGCCGACAGAAATCAGCTTCTCATATTCGTTTCCAGGTGCATGCTCTTGTTGTTCAAATGTGGATTTTGATCGGTAGAGTATGATAAGATCTTGGTAGCATTGTCCAAAAGACACGAAAAACCCGGTAGAATTTAACTCAATGCTGTCTTCTGTCGTTAAAACTCAACCCAATCCCCATGCCGCTATCTATGGGTGGCACTTGCATTGAGCTGTGCGGCTCTCAGTTATCAGTGTGTGCATCCCAGACCACCTTGTGTGGAATGACCAGATATTCGAAGTCGCAAGAAATGTTGTACCCCTTCTGATCTGGCTATATTCTGTAAGGTCTGTATACGTCCAAAGGTCGAATGCTATTCTCATATTTGGGCAGATGCTCCAATAACACACTTGAGTCTTTTGGATAGAATCCAAAAACAGAGCTTTAAAAATGATAGGTGATAGAAGTATAACAGAAAAATTTGAATCTTTCTCGTCTTTCATTATTTTACCGTTATTTAAATAAACTCGGCTATAGTCAAATAGCCAGTTGCATTCTTCCGCTCAAACAATTTAACCCTAATACTCGCGCTTCAAGAAGTGCCCATCAGTTTACCCTTGAGCTCAATTTCATGTGTACTGTTAAATTCAGATATTCTTTCTTAAGCCGCACTACACGAATGTGGAATGCTCTACCGGTTTCTCTATTTCCCTCCCATTATAATGTATTTAGACATTCTAAACCAATGTGCATCGATATCTCTTTTTAAATCCCCTTCAACTTTCCTAAAACGCTCGCACTGTGCTTAAACATTTTGAGAGTAGTTATAATGCCTTCATAGTCCCCCAAAACTTCTTCATTGCCATCAAATTGTTAAAAATGTTAACTGTCAATACCGATAATCTTCATAGTCATGATTTAAACCCAAAAATTAGCTCGTCTCGTTTTATCATTGTGAAATATTTTTGGCAGTCACTTGTCCTCATTGGAATTGACTCTTGGATTAAGTTATGTTGAATTTGTCGATGGCAGGTTATTGGCATTGACTTGCGACTTCAGAACACATCCACAATAAAAAGTCCAACTAAGTAAAATCCAACGTTATTGGTGACCAATTCACATCACCACCGCGATAGATAACTTTCCCATTAAATCGTTCATGCAAAATGTCCAATGTAGTGTTCGTAGTGGAACACGTATTCGTCCTTATCATTCCAATGGTAATTATTGATCTTTAGCGCTTGCCGTTGACGGTGATTGTCTCACCAAAGTAGTTTTTAAAGATCTACATTTGAAACAGTATAACTATTTGTAGATGTTTTGTCACTTGTCGAACCTTGTGTACGCGTAAGTTGATGTACGCCAATTTCTGCTTGTTAACATACATACCCGAAAAATAATCTTTCAGCTAATATTAGGATCCTCTTCCAAACGCTCCGAAACTTATTCAACGAAAAAACGGCATTGCTTATAGTCCTTAATTTTGAGCTCTTGAGCTCAACGTTCCAATTCGGAATAAAAAGAAAGGTAGGCCTAAACACTCCTGGTACAAACAAATGCAAAAACACCAGCATTCAGTTGGCCTCAGAAATGGAACAATACAAAACCGGGAGGCTTGCCGCCGATTTCTGAGGTCAACCCGGCGAACCCCACAGGCGGATCACTAGTGTGAAGCAGATACGTGGGAGAGTTATGATCCCCTCGACATCGAGATCATAACAGCGCCGAACAAAGGAAGAAGAAATTAATTTTGAGCTCTTGGGTCAGTTTGATACTGCACTGGTTCAGACCCAAGTTCCGACCAAAATTTAAAATAACTCTCATTAGACAAAATTCCAGAATTGTGTACAATCTATATAAGTAACTATCCCTTAACAGAATGAATACTAGATAAGAAATATTCAAAATGTGGTTTGATTATAACTTTGTATACCCTAACAGATACATCAAAATCTTATTTACTTTAAACTTCTCGAAAAAATAGCATTTTCTTCGATACTCCACAAAGTTCAAATATTTATCAAACTTTTACTTTCGAGATCTCTCTATAGATACTGAATTATCGTTGGTTATATATCCCTTCCCACGTTGTATATAAGGACATCATCTCGCAGTACTTCAACATTTTGCATACGCCATTTATATAAATGGGTAACAAAACAGGTCCAAGTATTGAACGTTGAGGTACTGCAAGAAAGGAATATTGCTCTAGTCTCCGAACGTTTTCCAATAATGGATGTTCTCTGGATTCTTTGATTAAGATACAAAGTGAACCACTGAAGTTCGTTATCACAAAACCAATACTGCTTACATTTATGTCCCTTTAACTAAAGTTTCGAAAGCTCGAAAAACTGAAATAATGAATTCCGCTGCTAAATCATCTCTAAATTTAATTCATTAACACAAGCTATTCAAGTATGTAGTTTCACAGGAATGATGACTTCTAAATCCAAATAATTGGATTGTCCTAGATCGTGCTGGAATTCAGGATAAAATTCCCTACGTAGTGAACCTTGAGCTCGCTCTATACCTACTTTAAATTGGCGATTTTCAAGTAGGTTTTGAAGAAATGGCCTTCATTTTGCCTTAATATCTAAACATTAATTGTAAGAGAGTTTAGAGAAGTCTGCTAAATTCTTCAATTTCTCAAACCATAAACTTTGCGACCTTATAATCGAGACTGCAATTTTTCTTGCAATTTTATCTTCGTGACTGTACATGAGTTTGATAATTTAATTGAAGTGTAGTTTTAGAGATGTAAGAAAAAATCCTTTGCGTTCCTGCGGCTTCCAAGAAAAGAAAACACGGCTTATGCAAAAAATAGGTACCAAGAGGCGAACAAAATTTACAAAACTACCTGCCTGCAAAAACAAAAAGCACATTCCCTAGAACTTGTTAAATGGTCCAACCTTCGGGCGTGGTATAGCCACTACTAGAAGTTGAAGCTTTAGACCGGCGGATAACACAAGTGGAAATAACAAAAATCATTAACCTCTGTAGCGCAAACAAAGCCCCAGACGAAGATCGTATTCCGTACTAGTTCTTCAAAAATGCGACGGAAAACTTCAAATTCGAACTGGGAAAAAGTTTTGATTTTATATTCAATACTGGTGAAGTACCTCCAAGTTTCAAAAGAAATATTATATTCCCAATTCTGAAGAAAGGTGACCCAAAGGAGCCGAGTAATTACAGAGGGATATCCTTCCTCAACACTGTCACAAAAATTTTCAAAGGTGTTTTACTCGAAAGACTCACGGATTGGGTACATGAAAACAATTTGTTGAGCGAATACGAAGCAGGGTTTTGGAAGGACTACTCTACGGTAGACAACATCATTGTCCTCACAAGCATCGCACGCGCGAAAATGGAAATGGAAAAAAGCTCTACGCTTTCTTCGTGGATTTTAAGGCTGCGTTTGACTCCATAGATAAAAAAGCTTTATTATACAAACTCAGTAATCTAGGAGTGTCAACGAAGATACTAAGAGTTCTTAAAACATTCTATGGTGGAAACATGACCGCTGTCTGGGATGGAAATATTCTATCTGAATGTTTCCCTACGGAAACTGGAGTAAAGCAGGGTTGCCTACTTAGTCCGCTGTTGTTCTCTTTATTTCTGGATGACTTTGTAGAATATATTACGGACGGAATAACTTTTGCTGGGCTGAAAATAAAACTTTTTTATACGCTGATGGTATTGTCATCTTAGCAGAAAGTCCAAATAAAATGCAACTGATGATAAACCAACTGCATAAATACTGTAGTATGTGTAATTTTCAACTGAACACTGCAAAGTCAAAGATTATGATTTTTCGGAATGGAACCAGGAGATATGCCAGAAATGAGAAATGGAGCTGGTAAAATGAAGAACTCGAAAAAGTCCAACAGTACAAATATCTTGGTGTGCTTTTAACCCCACAAGTATCGTTTAGGAAACTTCTGCACGAAAAATTGAAGGAATCCAATCGAGCGATAAACTGCAGCTGGAGAGGAGTCCTTAACAAAAAAGAAATCACGACAAGCTCTAAATATAGGGTCTTCGAAGCAGTAATAAGATCAATCATGTGCTACGCGGCGCAAGTTTGGGGCATCTACCAATTCGAAAAAGTGGAAAAGCTGTTCAGATGCTTCCTCAAGAGAATTTACAGACTTCCGTACAACACCCCAAACTACATGCTCCATCTTGAGACTGGCCTGCATCCACTTTACATCTACATTGTTGGGCTACATTTCGCTTACATCTGGAAAGTTATGATGCAATCTAACCATCGCATCACATAAAAGGAGCCAAACACCTTCAAAGCAGAAACTTACAGCTTTTTAGTGAATGGTCAAGACTCGGAACGGAGCATAATGTCAGATTAACGGGTGAAAATGCTGATGCCTCAAGCAGATCGCAGCAAAAACTAATGGAAAAGATTGGAGACTCCACACGCGATGAATTTCGGATGCAAAGACAAGAAAGCCAAACGAGGAGCACTTATAAGATACTTAGCCACAACTTGGAAAACAAAAATTATTTTTGCGACAACAACAGCATTGAGCATATGCTCGATTTGCTTTGAGGTAATCTTTTTCCAACCGCGATGTTTTTCCTCTCGACGCTGCATTCTGTTTTACCGCTCCAATCCAACACAGTTGATAATGGTTAAAAAATTCTTCTGCACTATACAGACGTCATTTCCAAAATTGTATACTAGTTGAGATGTAGGGAACAGTAGGCAGTTTGCTGATGGCGTTTGTTTGACGTTTACCGCTGATATTGGCAGGTTATTAAATCATCTTCAACTGTTAACGAAAGAACGCTTAAACCTTCTAACTTTCCACATAATAATAGAGTTTTATCGATCCAGAAGAAATTTTAGTCTACAGTGCGCAATTTCTCGTCCATGAAGCTAACCTTGAGACCTGGGTTTTGCAATTCTACCTTCCTTTTTAGCTCCAACAAATAAAGTTCCTAATCGGGGCATTCCTACTGGGTAGTCCTTATGCATTTGCCAGCTGTTTTCCTTGGCCTTAAATATTTCGAGCCCAGTGTCCAGTTGCTACATTAACGCGGTAAGTTCTTCGGTTCGGCGCCTTGGTGGTTAGCAACTGAAAGAATCATAAATCTATAGAAAATCATATGCAATCACCAACAATTATATAAAGTCTTACACTTGGTGAGTTATATTAGACTACGAATCTTATTGGATAGTCCTTCGCCATTATACGAGTATTTCGAATTCATCCACTAATGTTCGTAGTCATATTTTGGAGGGTCAGACGTGATACCCTCCCCCAAACAGCATTTCGAAATAAGTATGTACCTATTTAGTTGCACCAAAGTGTATCTACTTACCTCTAAATATCCTACATACGTTTCTGTTAAATGACGGATGCTGTTGCGGAGTGGTATTTGTGCCATAGCAGCGCGTTAGTCGTCTGAATATCAAGTCGAGACTGCTTGAATATATGTATGTATACATACATACCTGTATCCGTTTTTGCCTGTTTTCTCTTTTCTCCGGGTCTAATGAGATTTTAAATAACATCTGAACATAAAAATAAAAGCTTATATAGCAAATATAGGTCTTGCTGCAGGGTGGTCGATTTGACTTGTTTATGTTTCGTCTTCGTTTGATTTTGGTTTTTTTCTAATCGATTCTTGAAATATTTGTAAGTATTCCCTTCATTTGTTGTTTGTGTGATACCTATAGCCAGAGATTAATGAAAGACTTGGTGAAAAAGAAACACCATTTAATGTGATACAAAGGGAAGCCGCAATAATCCTCTAAGGAAAAATTTGAAAAATATACCATTTTCTGTTCGTATTTTTTTTTTTACTATTTGTTAAGTCAGACTTTGGAAAAAAAAGTAATTTTTGCAACACTTAGTGGGTTGGCCTGTCGATTTTAAATTTTGTTGTCCAATTAAATATAGCCGAAAGTCCCTTCTCACATGGTGGAAGAAAGACAAGTCCCTCCTAAGAAAAATGACAAGAACAATCTTCAATATCTGCCACAAATACAAGTTTTTCCAACCTTAAAAAGACTGTCTTAGAGCCTAGCTATCACAGAAGTCAAGCACCAACGCTGGAAAAAATATTGTCAATCTATTGAAAAGATCAAGGCTTAGCAAAAATTCGTCAAAAGAACACTGCAATCCTCGCTTCTAGAAAAGTTTAAAGGATCCTATTCAGTTTTTCCAACTGAGTCTCTTCAATTACTGTTGACAATACACTTTCCATAATGCTAGAACAGCAACCGCGAATCACTTAGATTTGGTGACTCGTGTATAGCATATCCCTATCATCATCGTGTCAAAAGAAAAAATTTCCTGGGTCATTCTACCAATCATGCTTTAAAAAATGCAAGATGTGGTAGTTTCTTGGCTACATAAATCATGAACCCGAGTCATTAAGGCAAGTAATAGCAAGTTTTTTTTTTTTATACTGAAAGACTCGATAGGCTAGGGCATGAATCCACGAAGAATTTCCATCCAATTAGTTTAATCTCCTTCGTGCTTAAAACTGTTTTAACCATACTAGACACACATATTAGGGAAATTGAAGATGGACGTGATCTTGAAAATTTTCAACACACATATGTTTGAAATGTAAGTCCAGGAGGAGACCCTTCTTGAGGTAGTATGTACACTGTACAATTGAGAAAACAATCCACGTGTTGCTAACTTCTTAGACGTAGAGGAGACTTTCACCAACGTCCTAATCGAATCCACTCGGGAATCGATTGTTGACTTGTAGGTGTACAGAACTGCGAGTATATCAGAGAATGGATAATTTTCATGCTCGGTGATAGAAGGATATTCAAGCTGCGTTAGGTAATAAGAATTCAATCAAACACTTAAGTAATGGAACAACTCAGAGTGGCGCTCTTACCTAATCTTCTATGGCTTTTAGCCATGAATTAAATTCTCGTTAAATTGTGCCGTGTGAAGGCAGTTAATCCCTGTGATTATTGAAATCACAGAAATGGCTTCAAATAAAGAAATCAACTGGGCCCCGAGGTAGAGCCTAGGGGTTAACCAAGTTCAAACTGAGCTGATGCCCTTTACTATCAAAACTGAAATACCCTTGTTCTACAGCACGAATTCAATAAACAAGATCCAAGTCAGAACCGGAATACTACGGCCATTTTCATACATATCATATCATATAAGTCTCCAGCAATGCCCGGATTAGCTTACGAATCTGAACATTGATCTCAAAGTCAATCTTATTTCGGTTCCGGGTCACAGTAAAATTGAAGAAAATTAACGGGCTGACGAGCTAGTCATCAGCTCTTCTGGAACGAACATCAAAAAGAGGAGATTTGGAATCTCTCATTTTATCCCACTTAATCCATAGGTCAAACGAGTTTAAGGTATCAAAACGTCAAACTTCAACGCTGATGCGTTCACTGATTAAAACTGCTCTTGTTGTGATTTGATACACCCCGATAGTTCTGCAGGACATGCGAAGGCCTTTTTTTAAAATGGCGTTTATTGAATTGATATACATTCTTCATTTCACCTATCAGAACCTTCGGCCTTGTTGTTTTAAGATTTTTATATGTAAGCTTACCTCTTATATAACATATCAGGAGTGGCTAGTCTTCTTGCCATTGAAGTGACTTTATTCTTGGTCTTGTTACCGTCACACTTAGATCAATATAGATCCATTCTGATACCCCAGGGGTTGTGACCCGTTGTATTGAGGCCTATGATAATTAATCCTATGTCGATCAAGCCCGATAAAAGTGTTGATGGGTTACAGCAAGCTTGTAATGAACCATTACACTCCTACCCCACCTAAGCCCCTACCTACCAACGCACCTGTTCCTCAATGATAAATAAAAAAACTTACCCGACCCGCCGAATGCTCCCATAGCATGCATACACCACGAAGTGTGAACAACAACTGAATAAGAAATCTTCTTATTAGTTGATACCATTTTCCCCACGCCACTCAAAGGAACCAACCAAAGCAAACCAGTGTGGTGAATTTGCACACACAAAAGATCAACAACCAGCAAGGCCTGCACTGAGGACAGCAGCACGACAACGACCATGGTACCTCGGTGGTGAATATCAAACTAAAATATATGTTGCAGAAGCTTCCCCGCATATCAATAGGAGATATAAGATGACGCGTCATTGATTTCTAAAGGAAAATAAACTTTAAAACCATAAAGCTCACATTTAGTTTCACGAGAAAGCATTATAAATAAGAGTCATGCGAGCCACTGGAGAGCGGTCAAAATCTGATACCCAACAATGGAAGTACTCCGCCAGCTCCAGTAGAAGAAGGTAATTTATTCATTGGCTACCCCCCACCAGAGGTAAGGAGCCCTTGAAAAAAAGAACATAAAGCCGGCAAAAGCCGTTGATAGCCGGGTAAAACCGTTGATAGCCGACGTAAGCCGTTGATAGCCGGGTAAAACCGTTGATAGCCGGTGAAAGCCGTTGATAGCCGGGTAAAAGTGTTGATAGCCAGCGAAAGCTGTTGATAGCCGGCGAAAGCCGTTGATAGCCGGGTAAAACCGTTGATAGCCGGCGAAAGCCATTGATAGCCGGGTAAAACCGTTGATATCCGGCGTAAGCCGTTGATAGCCGGGTAAAACCGTTGATAGCCGGCGAAAGCCGTTGATAGCCGGCGAAAACCGTTGATAGCCGGCGAAAGCCGTTGATAACCGGGTAAAACCGTTGATAGCCGGCGAAAGCCGTTGATAGCCGGGTGAAACCGTTGATAGCCGGCGTAAGCCGTTGATAGCCGGCGAAAGCCGTTGATAGCCGGCGAAAGCCGTTGATAGCCAGCGAAAGCTGTTGATAGCCGGGTAAATCCGTTGATAGCCGGGTAGAGCCGTTGATAGCCGGGTAAAACCGTTGATAGCCGGCGAAAGCCGTTGATGGCCGGGTAAAACCGTTGATAGCCGGGTAAAACCGTTGATAGCCGGCGAAAGCCGTTGATAAAAAGCGAAAGCCGTTGATACCGAAAGCCGCTGAACGATAGCGTGGACCGTCAAAATCGATACCAGCCAAAACTCCTGAAGAAGCCAGTTGCAGAGCTACTATACGAGGATCGTATCCAGTATCCCATACAAATAGTAAAACAACTACGGAGCTCAGTGGCGTAGCGTAGGGGGGGCGGGGGGTGCGGTCCGCCCCGGGCGGCAGGCCTAGGGGGGCGGCAAAATGTCACCGGTGATGCGGGTAGAGTAGAAATCATATGTTTCATGACAGATCGTTTGACAAGTCAACAAACAACAATGATGTAAATTTGAAATTGGTTCGTCGTTCGTGGTTCGTCGTTGACCGCTTTCGTGAATTCGTAACGGTGAGTAGGGCCGTATTGTCGCGCTGATCGCGAAACTAAAACTAAACGTTCCGAAACTCTCGCGAAACTGAAAAGGAGTGTTCCGAAACATATGATATGCATATGCGAGATATGATATGATATAACTAGGATTCGACGGAAACGTTATTCTAGTCTCAGCCAGCTCAATGTTTTTGCTCCCTCCCGCATCACAGAAAGTTATTTCGATTGTGTTGTTTATAGTTTAAATACTCTTGAATCTTCTAAAACTAAGAACTTAGTAGTTCACTCAACCTTTGAACTAGTTTTTGAAAATGAAAAGAGTTAAAGGAAGCGGCGCGGAATACCGCAAGAAAAAGGCTAAGAAAGAAGCAGACGCGAAGACGCGAAATATTTCAGTTCTAGTTCTGGTTCAAAAGCTACGTTAACGTCTTCGGCGGCATCCAGCAGCAGCGGAAGTGATTCTAATGTAAGTAAGATTCCTCCATCTACCATCGTGAGTGGCCTAGAATTGTCCTCCGGCCAATATTCATGGGAATGCATAACATATTTTACGGGCAGAAGAAGAAGACGTGCCTGCTGTCGAAGTTGGAAGTCGTTCTGGTCCCACCACAGAGCAGGGTCAAGACGAAGTCGACTCACCAGAAGTATCTCAAGGATCTAGTCACAAGCTTGCAGAAAAAGTGAACCTCGTGAAGCTGTAAAGACGCTTAAAAATAAGTTTGTGGAAGTTCTTGAGGTACTGGAAGAATTGACGGATCGGTAGCCAGTCTTCTTCTGACAGTCATGCAGTCATTCAACCTCCTCACTTTTCTTAGCTTTTGAGCTGCAGAGCTACCTGAAGAAGATGACGCACAGATTTACCTGCAGCAATGTGGACTGAGTGTGGATAAGTGTGCTCAGAAACTCTGCGGTTTAAAAGCTCTCCTGGTGGAGAGCAGAGACCGTTTCGTCCAAGCCGCAATCGACTTTTCTAAGACTTTTTGGAATAAACTCGGAATCAATCTCAAAACGAGTACAATTCGCAGGAAAAAACGCATGCATGGAGATGAATCCGCAGATGCAGCTTTGTCTCATGAGCCTCATTCGTAAGGCTCGTAAAATCCGTTTATGAAACCGCTAATTCTATTTTACTTTCAATAAAAGATACTTCATTGCCTGTGAAATGATGTCTCGAAATTTAATTTTAATTTAGTCTTGAATGGGGGCGACAAAATGGGTCTCCCGCCCCGGGCGCCGAGATGGTACGCTACGCCACTGACGGAGCTCAAGCCATCGATAAAGTCAAGATCGAGTACCAGAATTATAGTAAAATAAATATTGTACCCTCTGTATATAATGAATGTTAACTATTTTTAATGAATTGGATTTGTGAATAAAGAAACCCCTTTAAACTAAAGCTTAAGTACATCACAAGCTATAGCCTGAAATGTGGGAGGGTACTTCTAAATCATTGAAGAAATGTCTGTCGTCACATAATCCCCTGGCAAAGGAGAGGTAGACGCCTTTTAAGGGCATGGTTGATATTTCAGTGTGTGGTGTATATTATGTTCGTTAGTTTGGTCAGTATTGCTGATTAAGTTGAAGAGACTGTCTCTATACCAAAGAGGATTTAACCGTCAACCCACTGATACTACAGGTGTATAGACGAGGTACCCATTTGCTGTTGGTGCTGCTCCTACAAGGACCACGTGCATCGTTAAGTCGTTCTCGTTCGTACTTCACTATCGTACTGTAGTTGAAGGCGATTTTCAGAGTTTAGGAATTTTCGAACCATTTGGTATCGTTATTGTTGAAATACGAGGGCGGTCCGATAAGTACTTAGCCTCACCGACCGATGGTGCCAGTATCGCAAGAGAAATTTACTATCGTCTAGTACATTCTCTTAGACGGCTACTGTTAATTTTAGCCGAATCGGACTCGTAGTTTTGTTTTGACCACGTTTGGTAACCAGAATTTTAGAAAAAAATGGAAAAAGTGCAATATCGGTCGATTCTTGATTCTTGATTTCGGAAGAGAAATCGCTGTATACGGTGACTCTTCTCCTTCGATGGCGACCATACAAAATTTGAGTCGAATGTGAATGTCATCGCCGCCACGAAGGCATACTCTGCAGACCTCGAGAAAACCTATTTTTCAGATGGGTTAAAGAAGTTGGAGCATTCTTTTGTAGGCCAAGTACTTATCGAATTGCCCTCGAATATCAATGAATTATGTATGCAATCTGGAGATGGAAATGTATGGGAAGATTGTGATACATCTCCTAGTGGAAGCATTGGATATAGAGTAAGCCCTGTAGATAATTGCGTCATCCATTAGATCTACCTAATAGTCCTATTGTAGCTGGGCTGGGGTGCATCTAGAAAACTTCTTCAGTCAGCTTTACCTAGTTTCGTACAGTAATTTGATTGTGCTACGCTTCTATTTGGCTCGCGGTATTTCTATATACTCTTGCGAAAATCCCACAAAAGTTTCTTCAAAAGATTTCCAGGCCGTATCATTGGTGTTCATCCGCCTTACATGAGCCATCTATTTAAACGGTTGGATTTCACTCTTTGTCTATATAAACCCTGCACAGTTTTTTTTTTTTTATAGTTTATGCAGCGTGCACCAAAAAACACGACGGAAAATTCTTATCTCAAAAGAACCTTAATTCTTCCCATCGACCTTTCAAAACATGAATGCCTCTGCACCATACAGCAGGACTTAGACGATTAGTGTCTTATAAAAGGAAACTTTATTTATTCTCGAGTGAAGGGATTTTGCTACGCCATTACCTTTTTAGCCTAAAAAAGCAGTGATTGGCACGAATTACTTCCATTGTTCTTTGTCTATGGTGACGTAATGTCTGATAATTTTTTTTAGGCTGCTGTGAGAAAGTGTCAAATCTTCTGCTTCTTGTGCTTCTCATCTGAACCGTTGAGACTCGCCAGATATTTTAAGTGCATTCGTTCCTGCGAACACATACACAGCTTGAATAGTTGGGAGCTGGTAGCAACCAGGACCTGGTTTTCTGATACGTTGCACCAGTGTTGTCTTAGTCAAAATTCTTCCATTAAATTGGTCTTAAGTTTGCTACATTCAATATCTACTAATTCACTTAAAGAAACAGGGGAAATTTGAACTTTAGTTTATTTAATTGCTTATTCAGTCAGAAAATTTTCAGGTGGCGAGCATACCGACCACTCGAGTAACCTACCTCATAAATCCAGAACAAAACGTCATCCTAGAAGTGACATTTATGTAAAAACAAAGGACGTCTGATTAATGGTCCCATGTAATACGAGTGTTACTCATTTCATTTCCATGTTTGCAAAGCTTCACCGCAACTCGAAAATACTCTATCCCAGAAAATTGTTTGTAATAATAAAAAAAAATCTAAATTAGATAACATATATTTCACTTTGGATCATTGTGATGAATTAATAGTGACATTTGGCAGTAGGAGTATGAAAAAAAGAACAAATAAACCGGGACATTTGTTTTCTTACCAAATTTATCTACCGTGGCAAGCTTATGAAGACGGATGAATATAATTTTTTTAAATTTAATATTCATCTTTGGTTGGAATGAAAAATAAAATAAAAACACACGCGTATGAAAAAGGATCCTTAGAGAATTTTGTAGGAACACATACAACTGAACAATGAACATAGGTATACGAGTACATACAAACGTGATTAACTTGTGACTAAATATTGCCTTATCATTATGTTCACTCCAATTTACATTTGACATTTTCCATCAACATGGTAATGTGTTGTTGTATGTTAAGCTTTATGTTCGTCTTGTTTATGTTTAATTAATTGGAGATGAATAAGGCAGGGGTTTGAGTTTCGTAAAACAAGCAAAAATGTTTTTTTTTTAACATCATTTCGTCTAAATTTGTGAGTATGGACCCTTCAATTTTTTTTTTTTTAATATTTGAAGTATACTTCAATCATGTCGTATACCAAAAGTGGTTATGAATTGAAATTCCGCAGGGGGTTTTGAGGTTTCACCTTATGAAAAAATTATGAATCGCACGAACTTACTCCTGAATCAAAAAAATCCTTAAAATTAAAAAAAAAACACACAAATTCTCTTGAGCAAAACTGGAAAAAAGTGTGCAGTCATTAAAAAAAAACAATATGGATATAATCTAAAATTGGAAAAATTTTCATTATGTTTTTTTTTTTTTTTTTTTTTTTTTTATAATTTACCCGCTCTCAAGGGATTATGATTACCCTTTAAATATTTTCAGCACAGCGCGGGCGTGAAGTTAATGAAGAGAAAGAAGGCTAGGAAAGATGTATGGCACGATGTTCTGAGACTAAAGGTGGTTGTCTCAGATTTTGTATCTCCAGGGATGGCGGCTGAACTAAAGCAGAGATGCCCTGTCTTATTTCTATGTCACTTATAATTCACATTATTTTATTTGTATTCATCCTTGTTGGGCATACTAGTTTAACTCAATTACATGTTGTTAGTGTTATGCCTGAACAACATGCAATGAGTAAACCAGAACACATTGATGACAATTTTTAAAAGGTTTTAATGGAATTAAAGCGACATAGACGATGGCAGGGATCGAACCTGTCATCATGAGGTTGACAGGCGAGCACACAACCATCGCGCCACCCCCACACAGTGCGTCGATTGTATGCAGGTAGTGGACAAAAATCTATTTTTTAAAACTAAGATAACTGTTATCGAAAATTAGTTGCTAAATGTAATAAATAGGGGATTTTACTCAATTTGAGGAATTTTCACGCCCCCTACCACGCCCATTTTTGATAATAAATTGGTTACATGAAAACTTCTAGTACGATATTGATTTCAATTACACTGGTAAACACTGTTTTTGTCACACGAACTTTGTTATGATTTTTGTTTATGTTGATGTATCCTCATTAAAAATATATATCAGTTTTGTTTCTATCACATCCAGTTTTCTTGTGACAGCTACATATTCATTTCTGACCTTATATACGAGGGCGGGTCAATAAGTCCGTGACTTTTGGAATAAAACACAGATTTTTTGATAAAAAAATAATTTTATTTTTCAACGTAGTCTCCCTTGAACTCTATACACTTTGTCCAACGCTTCTCCAATTTTTTTATCCCTTCCAAAAAAAATGATTTGTCGAGGTCCTCAAAATAGGCCTTTGTTTGCGAGATGACTTCATCATTGGAGTCAAATCTTTTTCCACCAAGCCATTTCTTCAGGTTTGGGAACAAAAGTAGTCGCTCGGAGCCAAATCTGGAGAATAGGGTGGATGAGGGAGCAATTCATAGCCCCATTCATGGATTTTTGCCATGGCAACTGCACATGTGTGCACCCTTGCATTGTCTTGGTGGAAAAGAACTTTTTTCTTGGCCAAATGAGGTCGGTGTTTTTTCAAATCGTCATTGAATCGGTCCAATAAGTTGGCATAATATTCCCCATTGATTGTTCTTCCCTTTTGAAGGTAGTCAATGTGGATTATCCCGCGTGCATCCCAAAAAACAGTCGCCATAACTTTATTGGCTGACAAACCCACCTTGGCCTTCTTTGGCGCCAATTCACCCTTAGAAACCCACTGTTTTGACTGTTGTTTGGTCTCTGGTGTGTTGTGATGGATCCATGTTTCGTCCACGGTTACAAAACGGCGCAAAAACTCCTCCATATTGCGATTAAACAACGCCAAACCTTCCTGTGAAGTTGTTACACGATTGCATTTGTGGTCGACTGTGAGCAAACGCGGCACCCATCTTGCGGAAAGCTTTCTCATGCCCAAGTGATCATTCAAAATTGAAACCACTGAGCCATGCGAGATCCCTACGGCTTCCACAATCTCTCACACTTTCAATCTTCGGTCGGCCAACACCATATCGTGAATTTTTTCGATTGCCCTCGTACGTTTCTTTGCTTAAAAAACTGCATTTAGTCGACTGTGTAACTATTGTGATTGCTAAATTACATTTTATTTACGTTAGTTAGATCGTAAATATGCCACGCGAGTGGCAACCCGGATAGTTTTTGTTACTCGTATGTGTGTGGAGAATTAACTTTTACATCTCAGCGTCGAAATTTCACATCACTAATTGAACAGTGCTATTTAGACTATTTTGGTTTTCCTGTAAGGAATCAAGACAAACCCAGGGTTCCACATAAATGTTGTGTAACGTGTGTGTGGCTCCAATTAGGTTGGAAGAAACAAGAAGAGAGATTCCCCAAACCCAGCGAGGCGAAAATCAAAGAGGGAAGATTTGTAGGTCCACAAATACGGCAATTCATGAAGGATAAGAGCTTTGAAGAAAAACTAAATGATCAGGAAAGACTCGATTGGAAATGTTTTCTGAATGTTGTTCAAAATTTTCTAGGTAACCATAAAGCGGAAAATTACAAAGATTTAATAAATGAACTTATGATATCATATAAAGCTTTGGAGTGTAATATGTCCTTAAATATATCTACATTATGCTGGACTCTCATCTGGATTCCTTTCCGGCAAATTTGGGTGCTGTGAGTGACGAACAAGGTGAGAAGTTCCATTAGGACATTTCCTTAATGGAGAAGCGCTATTAAGGGGAATGGAGTCCAGGAATGCTAGCAGACTGTTGTTGGATACTTAAAAGGGACCTACCAAAAGCCAAATATTCAAGAAAATAATAAGTATTTATTAGATAGTAGGAAATAATTCTGTAAGTGTGGCTGATTTTTGTACTTTTTACGAATATATATGTTTTGATGATTTGACATAAGTTTTCATGTGACAAAAAAAAATTACAAATTTGTTGACCAGTGTTATTAATATTCTGGTCAGTGAAGAAATTATGAGTTAAAATAGCGCAAAGTTCGCCCACTGACACGCCCACTTTTGCTATAAAATTGATTTTTTTTTTAAATTTTTCGTATGATATTGAAAAAATGTAAAAAATTAATGTGTTTGATAAGAAAAATTTATTTGAACAAAAATCCACCCACTGTCACGCCTACAATTGTAAAATGATTAGTTAGAAGCCAAACATTTAAACAATTTGATGATTATACGATATACAAAAGTTGTAATATTTTAAAGGTTAGTAGGAAAGTATACATTTTCTCAAAGCACAACGACCACAGAATCTTGCAAAATATAATGGATGTTTTTATTGTTGATAAAAATAATTATTCAAAAAAAGTAATAACAAAAGGAAAAACCGAAAAATAAAAAATAACAAAAAAAGATCACTATCCGAGTCTTCGAGTGTATAAGCGATCGAAGTGATAACGTTTATTTATTTCTGAGCAAGTTGTTGATGCGTGTCTTGCTAAGATTTTCTGATCTTCAGGCTCTAAATTTGATTGCATATTTAATTTTACATCCATAAACTGCAAAACACGAGGTACTGGGGCTGTTGAGTTTGAAAACCAAACATCAAAAAGCTCTATGTTTGAAAACATTCTGTAAAAAATGCTCGTAAACAAACACTTGTTGCAAGAAAGAGCGCAAGTTGCCGCAAAAAAACTTACTTTCTTTAAATAAAAACACTTTTTTCCCGTATGGCACCACACAAAATATATGACTTATCAAAGTCAGTACTTAACACGAACAAAGAACCTTTGATTTGGACTCTCAAAAAAAATTTAAATTTACATGTAAAAAAAAAATATGCAGTTAGAATAACTATATTTTCTCTCCTGATTGTGAGCATAGCGAAAAAAATATCGTATGTTCTTTTCTTTTCTTCAGTTAACGCTCTTTCAACCGGTAACTACAAATCCTACTCTCACTATTTGTTATTTTGCTGATCTTCTGAGGATCTCTGACAACAGAAAATTGAACTTTATCATAAATAAACTGTCGATTCATTCATTTAGACTTATTACCTTGAATTTGGCATACTTGCTACACATTTTTGGCACATTTTTTTAAATTTTTTTTCCACTACTAGCCGCACTGTGGGCCACCCCGTGAGTAGAGTAGTTTTCAAGAAAATTTTTAAGAGAACATAATTTTGTACAAAAATTCGAATTTCTCCTCTAGCGAATAAAATAAAATTAATCTTTTAAGAATTTCAAAGAAAACGGTTCACTAGTTTGGACTCCAGCTCCAAGGCCAAGCAGCCTAAAAATTATAAGGTTGATGTACACGGCTATAGTTAGACCTGTACTGACCTACGGTAACGTAGTCTGGTGAATGCATTGGACAAACTTACCAATCTCAAACACTTGACGAAGGTACAAAGAAAGCTATACTTAACTTAGGACCCCTAGCGCACTTCGGCTTAGCCAAACTGGTATATAGTAAATAAATAAATAAATATAGTAAATAAAAATCATAATTTTTCCAATGTTTCTCAAACCCATCGAGACATACATCAAACGAAAGGTCTATTCAATTCCTGTACTCCGCTTAGACGTTAACTAGCTGTTCACGACTGCCTTTCCTAGCATAGAGGGCTGGCAAATCAACGAGCCATCAACCTGCGAATCGATAATGGCAGTATAAACCGACGTTTCGAAGACGAAAACTCTTGTTGGTGCAGGGCTCTTTTCACAAACCCTTGGATTAGCCAACTCATTTAGACTTCCTGAATACAGGAGTGTCTTATAAGCTGAGGTCTTGGCAGTGAGTAAAGCTGCTATTCAAGTCTCAATGATGGCAATACCACAAGCTGATATCAACTTTTTTTTTGATAGCCAAGCGGCAATACAAGTGATTTCTGTCATTGAAACCAATCTGAAGTGGGAACTTGTAAGAGTTCTTGGTTTATAGCACAGCATAAGGTTCTGTTGGGTTCATGCTAGGTAATAAAGGCGCTGACGAGCTGTCAAGATTGGGATCAGCAATTAATTTTGATCAGGCAGACACAACAGTTCAGATCCCACACTGTAATCTTAAACAGCTAATCGAAAGCAAAGTTCTAGCTACAACAAACAAGAGATGGGGCTCGTTCAATGCCTGTGTTATAACCAGAAAACTATGGCCTAGTTTCAACAAACAAAAGACGGTCATTATTATTTAACCGAGTGAAAAGTCTCTTTCTCTTCTCGTGAACATCACCACCGGTCACAATAAACTGGGTTACCACAAGAAAAGGATGAAACTCAGTATGGACGACTTATGCAAGGTAGATACATGAGGATATTCCTCATCATCTGAGAAACAGGCACCTAGCGAGACACTTCTTCAACGACTTGTAGGAGCTCTCTGACATTTCAAGCAAAAACATATTGAAATTTATTAACGATGCTAAATGGCTAAAAAATTCCTAAGCTCTATCAACCAGCCGACCATAAGACTGGAAATCTCCTCCAACCACAGTCAAAAGAGATAAAAAGAGTCACAGACGACAATGAAAGTACGAACGAAAACGACTGAACGATGCACGTGTTTCTTGCAGGAGTGGCAACAAGCGGAGAATGGGCACTTCGCTTATACATCAGCGATTGGCACTCCTCCGGTGTATACGAGCGTCAGTGAGTTGATAGAGCCACCTTTCCCTAAGATTGGTAAAATCCTCTTGAGGAAAAGGACAGACGCAGGGACATAAGTTCCGGGGCATAAGTCCCGAAAAAAATGTTCGGGACTTATGTCCCACCGTACTGAGACATAAATCCCGAATTTTGTTGTTGAAAATGGGACACAAGTCCCAAATAAAACAAAAATTATTGTATACACATTATTTTGTTACATGTAAATTTTCATGTACTAAGCATGAAATTTGCGATCCTTAAGGCTACGTTTATACCTGTGTATATTGGGTATTTATGAATTCAAAGTATCTTTAAATCCATATTCTGTTAATGCAAAAGAAACTTTGAGTCCACCCAACCTCGCACCTAGTACCTCAAATCCTATAGTGAGTCCAAGCAGGGGGGTTGCATAGTTCACTGTTTATACACGTGGGGCATAAGTCCCGAATTTTTTTCCGGACTTATGTCCCTGCGCCAAAAGGACAGCCCCTCTGATTTATTCAGCGATCCTGGCCAAACAAAAGGACACATACCCCAACCACTGACTTATCAAACCCATCTACCAGACATTGCAAAGAGCCCCATGCTCCTCCGGGTCTGGTGGAGGGATGATGTCTCAAGTAGGCATAGAGGAAAGGATCAGGACCTTAAAAAACGTGTACCTTTCCTCATCCAGGTGATTATGAAGGAATCCATTTTTTTGGGTAACCATAAATCAGGGAATTCTTCTGTACTTCAAGTTTTTTATCTGCACTTTCCATTTCATATTTGCATCCAAAGTCATTTTAAGGTGTTTAGCAGTATTGGCTGTATTAGCAGCAGTAAGGTACGGCTTTACCCTTGATCATAATTGTTGGTTCATTGGTACTTTATCGAATGAATTTTTTAATCTTTCTTTAGCCTTCATTAGGGATATATCGGGCCCCAATATTACAGAAGCATCAGTAAAAGTTGTCATGATAGCCTTGATATCGACCTGAATATTCATAGATTATATCAAATACAGAGTTGACCATAGGACACACTTTGCGTCGTATCCTTGTCTAACGAATACTTCCTTAACTAAGAAATACAACGAATACTGTTGATCTCCAATTTTTCAATTGTTGATAGGTTGTCATCGTTAACCAGCAATTTTAAATAGCCCCAGATCAAAGAGTCTAGTGGGTGAAAACGGAAGTGTTTGGCAGTCAATTCTCACGGGTTTCCATCTCGATATGTCGATGACCCAATACGATGCTCCCAGCGAATCGATAGTTTCGGGTGTTGGTCTATGGCAGGTTGCTTCATCCTAATAGAACCAAAGGGCTTCTAAATCTTGTGTGGCAATGTTTCTAAAACAAACTGTTCATTGATCCTCTCAGGGTAGTGCTTCCCCATTTGACCTTAACAATGGAACAGGCCTAATTTCGGACCAATGATGACAACACCAAATAGTCCATTTTCTCGAAATAATAGAATTTGCAAGAATTCTTCTTAGCAAACTCACAGTTGCCTCTCGAAAAGGTTAAGCGTTTAAACCAACTGGTGGTTAATAAGTGTATTTATATAGCTGGAAAGAGTATATGTATGTGAATCGATAGAGTCCCCAATGTGGTGTATCAATGCCCAAAATGAAGATGCAAGTTTAACCATTACTTCGACCCAGCTCCACCACAGACTAGAGGAGAAGAGTAAGACTTACATGGCTTAATAGCAAACCTTAGACTATTAGAGGAAAATAGTAAGACTTACATGGCTTACCAGCAGACCTCTTTAAATATGATGGTGCTGCGTTGGCATGGTCTGTTTCATAATGTTTTATGTACCAAAAAAGCAAGAACTTCCGAAGCATATCCATGTTGAACTTCGGATATCAGATCCTATCTTTTATTTTTTCTGAGCAAGTATTTTAAGGCGTCCTGCAACTCATGGTTCACACGGCAACTCATGGTACACACGGAACGAAATCTTGTTTAAAACCATCGAACTTCAAGTCTTGCCCGAATATCTTATTATCGTATAATGATACCATTCATCTACAGGTGGTCTTAACGGAGTTGACTGACTTGAGATCCTGAAAAAACAAGAGTCATGGAGTGCCAGGAATTTGCGCAATCTCATCATGTTCCATCATGAGCTACCCAATGGCTAATCATGTGCACCATGTGTTCCTTTAATGGGATAGACCACATAATCCACTTCACACGCTGGCTGTTCCAATTATGGTTTTAACGATTTCTTGAGTTTTATTCCGTAAAACAAGCTAATCAGTCAGTTTTTCTTCGTCCCCCAGATCTAATATTTCAATCTTTAGTGAAATCACTTTTACGTTGGTTGAGCTCCACAAAACTTTCCCCATCATTACCCAATGGAGGCTCTTCGAATAGACATTTTTCCCTTTGAACACTTGTAAGAAGTCACAAAGACTCCATTTCAGTAAGAACCATATCTAACTAGTCCCGAATATCCTAGAAACGGAAAATGAATTTTAAAAACGGAAGACATCAAGCAAACAATTGGCAGACAGGAGCCACCTAGCTCGATAATCAAACTATCGCTGAAGTGTGCCGTTTTGATAGCATTCTCTTTTGACCTGAAGATAAAAATGGATTTGAAATAAGGGATTTGTGGACAACTCTCTTAGGATATAAGCTAGCCTGGGGCAATGGTCCAGTTACACATTTGGATGTGTCATTCCAGTGTAACACTTGCGAGACAATGATGGACAATGCGGGGCATTTTGATGGATGTACTTTCTGGTCACTAAATGTCTAATAATTGTGGTGAATGACACTGACCGACGAATTCGCCCGATTTGAAGTCTAAATGGTCATCAATCAACGCCTTTAAAAGCAATGTACAAAATTTAAGGTCTTCACAGAATTTTTATAGAAATATATAGAAATTAAATAATGTTTATCCTTAAGTGGGCTTTAGGTCACGAAGAAAGAAAGTATTTATATAGAAATTATATCGTTCCATTTAAGAGATTTGGCAGCTACACATCTATATGCACACGGCGATTGTCGACTCTCCAAATTGCGAATTGCGCACTTCGGATTGAATGCCGAGTGCCGACACGGAATTTGCATGTACAGAGATATTGTAGCAAAACAACATCGGGTTAGCGTTTTAGGAACACCTCTAGTAAGAATTCCATATAAAGTTTTCATCGTAATAAAAACTGTTATACAAATAATTATAAAACTATTGCAATTACTACAAGAAGTACAAAGACTCTTTTTTTTCAACACAAAATTGTCGCCTATGTTCCGGGATTATTAAACGTGATTCATTCAATCAACCATTAAAAAAAAAAACAAAGCAAAATGAGCATGTCCAACAATCAATTTAATATCTTTCTAACCCTCTTTACGCTCCGCTCTACAAATATAATGTTCTAAAGTTTTTATTTGTATTAAAGTTGTCACTTTCGATTAAAGAAGTGCGGCATGGCGCGACTTGACGAAGCGCCTGGTTCTCGACTGCGGCGAATTAATTTGCTAGGGTTAAGCCACGTGACTTTGTTCATTCTCAAATAAATTCCTTAGAACTTAAATAACATTGTCAACTGCTGCAAAAGATTAACCTTTTGATACGGGATACGATTAAGAAATAAATAGTTTCGAAGTTTTCTAGCCTGTTGCTGTCGCCACTAATGCAACAAATAATCCAATCGATTGCATTGAAGTAATTGAAGTACATAATGCATACAAAACTACATTCAATGCAATTAGGCTATAAGATGTGAAATGTGTTAAACAACATTCATACCCTGCGCTGCCGCTGCCGCTGTCAACGTCAACCGTCTTAAGCAGTCGTTAAGTATTTTAAAGTCAAGGCGCCATCGCCGGTATACAGTGGGACATTTTGCCATACAAAATGCTAGGTATCTGTTATTTTTTCTTGATTAAAATTTAAATATTATTATATTTTTCCAAAGTAAGGTAAATGTGCACAAAAATTTGTTGGCAAAAGTAAAAAAAAATTGTAAAATTTATTGAATTCTCACGCCCCTGCCACGTACACAGTTGGTAAAAGATTGATTGCATGAAAACCTTGTGCGATAGTGATTTCAAGTATTAATATTTTGGTCAGTTAAAAAATAATAAATTAATAAAGCGCGAAATCCGCCCACTGCTACACCCACTTTCGTTATAAAGTTTTTTTTTCTTTAATCTGCCACGCCCACAATTGTATTATTATTAGTTAGAAGCCAAACATTTAAAAAATTTGATGATTTTTATGTTATACAAAAGTTGTAATAATTATAAAGTTAGTAAGAGAGTATACATTTTCTCGAAGCACAACAACTACAGATAATATTGACATAAAAGATTTTACAAAATACAATGTGTTTTTATTGTTGACAAAAATTATTATTCTTAAAAAAGTAATAACAAGAGGAAAAACTGAAAAATAAACAATTACGAAGAAAGTTCACTGTCCCAGTCTTTAAGAGCAAGTGATGAAGATGATAAATTTGTAAAATTTTCTTCCTTCAACGGCCTTGGCTTTGATAAGAGCATCGCTTCCCATCGATCAGCGAAATCAAGCATCATTGAGCGTGGTTAGTACTTGGATGGAGGACCGTTCAAATTGTGCTGACATGGTGTCATGTGTTTCTTCTGTTGTTTTTTCTTTCTATGCGTCTCTCTCTCTCTGTTGTATTGTCTAAGCCGATGGGCTCAGTTGCCAGTGCTTTTCAGTGTAATTGTAATGTAATAGTAAAATTTTCTTCCAATTTTGATACATGGCCCGATATCACTTTGGTCAGTTTTTAAAAGTCTTGAATCTGTTTTTCCTAAATTCGAAATAAAACGATCAGACTTTAAAAGTAATGTTGTCAAGAAATTTTCGTTTGTATTAATCCCGGATGATTTTCTTGTGCTTCTTCAGAGAGCTATCCTATAGGTATTTTAAAAGTTGAAATTATATATGGACGGTGTATCAGAAGCTTATGGAGACTTATAAGCATACAGTATACTAACTGTGGAGCTGAAGATATTTCTCTTTAGCTTCAGCCAGCAGTTTTTAAAAGTTATCGGATTTCCAGCACTGGCAATTTGAAGTACCAAGTCTCCTTACAATAAAATTGTGGTGCAAATCGATTCTGTTTCTTATGTTAGTATTGTGAAAAAGACATTTGTGCATGAAGTCGTGGATTGTCCGTTTAGTTTATCAGTGGTGAGTTTTTACGAAACAAATTTGTATGTAAGTAGGCATCTTTTTTAGCAGTATAGTATAGGTTTGATAAAACTGTAATATTATATATATTTTTTTGATTTTTTAAGTAAAACCTTAATATCTTTTTTGCGCAAAAACCATGAAAAACCTCAGTCCCCTGGTCTCAGTCCCCTGGCTAATAAATAAACAAATGATATTTTATTCAGAAACCTGAGAAGTTTTAAGTTATGTTGAACTTTGAACTTCATTGCGAAATTTTTTTTAAATTTTTGAAAAGAATATAATTTATTTTAAATTGAGTAGAACAAAAAATTTATTATAATATATTATTTTCTTTTAATAAAATGCTAAGTTATTATGTATTAACTATGAATTTGTATGTTTCTGAAGGCTAATTAAATTTAATTTCTATATTTCAGTGTGTACCCAATAGAAAATACAAGAAAACTAAAGAAAAAAAAAACTCAGTCCTCTGAAAATCCTTTTTCAAAAAATGTCCTTAAAATCGTCATTTTTAATTTTTTTTACTGGCCGCTTTCAACAACGCAAAGAGACGTTCTAAGGATCAACTAGAACAATTCTTACGACTTTTGGCTTCCAAAAATGTCGTGCCGAAATTTGTATCATTTTATTCCATTGTTTGTAGAATCACCCATATAACATCTTGTTAATGAATTTGTGTTTGAAAAAAATATATCAAAAACACTGCCATCAAATATAGTAAACATTAACTTTAATACAATTTTGAAATAAAAATCCCTTTTGGTGAAAGACGTCAAAGTGAGCTGGTCTATAAAAAAAAGTGTTTCCTTACAAAAAAGCAACATTTTTAAAAATTTCTTATGAGAAGACGAAAGTTTTTTTTAACACAAAAGAACAAGAGTACAGAATTAAGTAGATTTAATCAAAATTTGATTAAACAAAAATCATGTATATAAAAACTTATTTTTTTTTTAGGAATCCATTACAACGATTTATAATTTTTGATATTCCATAGATTCATATTTCCATAGCATTCTGTTTTTATCTCTTACTAGTAAAAGAGTTAAAAAAAAAATAAATTTTATCCTTATGAACAGCTTTCTCTGATAACATTCGTTTTTAAAGTTCCTAGTCTATTACATAGGAGCAGGTTCGTGCATTTTATTAGGTTCGTATTAGGTTGGAATGTTCTCCCATTCTTATTGAATGTATTGGATAAGCTGGTTTCGGTCAAACTCGTTTCGGTGCTTAGGATTTATGCTTCCCTTTTTTCATATGTACCCACGAATTCTCAATGGAACTAAGATCTGGGCTCTGTAAGCTTCTTATGTTATTCTGGTAAAATTTCAAAATTGGGTTGGATGTTACGATCGCCGTCATTGAAGCCGAGCTTGCATGCTGTTATCTATAAATGAGATTGTAAGAAAAACGCAAGTAATATTTCACATCCATATCATTTAAATCAATATCTCTCACATCTTTCCTTGATATGCATCTCCACACCATAACAGACAGCTTACCAAATTTGACAGTTGGGATAACTTTTCTTCTATCCAATGCTTTTAGCGGCTATTGTCACTTTTCGCACTTTCACTTGTTAGTTGCGAAATAAACTGAGACTTTGACTTTCAAATGGGGGCTACCTTAAAATCTCTTATTTTGAGATCGTCTCAACCACAGATTTCACATCAAGATACTTATTCATTATACATATTTATAACGTGATGGTTACAGAAATTATTTTAATGTTTTTTCCTTTTAATATAGCGTTGATAAATTCCGAATTCTTGAATTTTGTTTAACATTCAATATAATCGTTTTAGCAATAATGACTTGCCGTAGAACAAAATCTGGTATTTGAAGCTAACATCAAACAAATTCGCGTAAAGCTTCAGCTAATTTTGGACTCGAACCCTTCCTCAAAAATTCCGGAATTAGTAATAAGATTATTATTTGGCGAAGTATATTTAATGAAAATTCAGCAAGCGAAATTTTGAAGATCTTTTGTTGTCCAGATATGACCAAAGATTATCTCTCACAAAAAATATATTACAAAACAAGTGTTTTCAAAGACTCTCAAAGATATAGTCGCTGAGATTGAAAAAGAAACATTACCCGTTTTGGAATATGAAAGAAGAATTTGGCATCAATAAAGAGCCATCAAGAAATTGAAATCTAGTTTACACGAAAACGACCCTGTTATTTTTTTTTTTTTTTATAATCTACCCGCGCTCAAGGGATTATGATTACCCTTTAAATGTTTCAACACAGCTCGGGCGTGAAGTTAATGAAGAGAAAGAAGGATAGGAAAGATATGTGGCACGATGTTCTGAGACTGTTGGTGGTTGTCTCAGATATTTTTATCTCCAGGGATGGCGGCTGAGCTAAAGCGGAGAAATGCCGTGTCTTATTTCTATGTCGCTTATAATTCACATTATTTTATTCGTGTTCATCCATGTTGGGCATACTAGTTTAACTCAATTACATGTTGTTAGTGTTATGCCTGAACAACATGTAATGAGCAAACCAGCAACCCATTGATGACAATTTTTAGAAGGTTTTTAATCGAATTAAAGCGACATAGACGACGGCAGGGATCGAACCTGTCATCATGAGGTTGACAGGCGAGCACACATCCATCGCGCCACGGCCACCCCTATACATAATGAATGGATCTAAGCGATAATTATAATATTATACATAATAATGTTATATGCCAAGGAAACTGGATCCTTTCAATTTGATGTTTCGAAGCAACAAATTATACTACATACAGGAATTGTGTATACAAGCATTTGTGCTCCTGCACACTTTTTGAAACCCTGCAGCATGGTCCTGTGGCAATTTGAACAAATTTAGGGCCTATGTTTGGCAGATTATCAGCCAGTTCTGTTGACAACCTACGTTTTTGTGGCTATTATTTAACAGTTCTCTATTAAATAATTTATATAATATTATCAATTCATAATATTCAAAAGAGACTGATCACCTAAAATAAAATTTAAAAAAGTTAAATATTGGAATGATACGAGTATACTTAATACACCTGTGTATAGGTTTCGTTTGTTTGAATACTTTGTTTTAATAATTAATGTTTAATCATTTCCTTATAAATAACTATAATATGTATTTTCATTTCTGTAGCGAAGGCGTCATTTCCGTAGGGAGACAAAATTCGTAAAAACACCTAAAAGAAAAGTGGACACGCTTTTTGATCATCAGTTAATTTAGTTATGTACTCAAGCAATCGAACGTGCATAATTTTTTTGCCAAATTTAGGCAGCGGCCATTTGCGATGCCAAAAAGGAGCTTTTAACAGAGAATCACCCATAGACATATGTAGTTTAACTAAGAGCGCCGTAGGGGCCAGTATAATTAAGTATTATATGTACGTTATTTTATGAATTTTTGTCTACATATAAAAAGATGATAAATATTTTTATAACTTTGGGTCATAGTTTATGAGAAAAGTGCTCACTGTATGCATTCAATGCACAATTTGCTTGACTCAGCATCGAATTTCGATGGCGCAATTAACAGCTACCGAGCGTGTACATTAATATGACACAAAAACTGTATTATTAATTTGTATTGCTTGACGCTTGTTTGTTGTTGATTATATTTTTATTGTTCTATTAATAGTAGATACACAAACAAATCAAATATAGTTGTTAATATAAATGCAAATAGTTAAAATTAAGACAAATACTCGAGTAAAAAAACAAAATTAACAAATACAGAAGTTTGTTTGTGTATTTAAAGGCATAAGGTAAAGTTTATAAATGTAAAAGCTCGGCAACAAAGTTTAAGTGTTATTAAAATATTGTGAGCTTATTTATTTTGTCATAAATGTGCTCGTGGTGTTAGAAATTAACCAAAGAAACAACGACTATTAGTGTATCTAAGGTTATTTAATTCATTCTCTTGTTCTTTGTTTCAATTTGTAATATAATTAAAATTTCATATATTTGTTGAATGAGTAAGAAAAGACTTGCAAGACTTTATCTCTGTCCCAGATAGAAGTCGTCACTAAATTACAATCTGAGAACGTAGAAGTCGCTTAGGAGATAGAAAACTTCGATAAATTACACTCAGAGATAGCAGATGTCACTACATTACACTTTGCGATATCAATCATCACCTAATTATGATTTTGGAGAGTAGGCGTTAGGAAATTAAGAAATTACAGGCGTCACGAAATAACAGGCCGAAATAGAAAACTTCAATAAATTAAATTTGTCAAGAATGTAAAAAATTCAACTTAATCTTCGGCTTCAAGGCTCATATACAATAACAAACCGATAATTAGCTCTTTAGATAAGGCTTGCAGCTCGATTAGCTGCTAGATCTATATTGCCTGATAGTAATATTGCGAATCATTCAATGGGACAGGTATATTTCCGCACTTGTACAGTTGCAAGGGCACTTCGAGATCTTGATAGAAACAAATCCACTGGTCCTGATGAGGTGTTCTTCATCACTGGCAATACCATTGTGTAAGCTTTTCCATCGCTTTAAATGCATTAAATGGTATATCTGCCGTCACTATTGGCAGTGGAGTTGCACTTTATTGCAAAACTTCTCTTTCTTGTAAGGTCCTAAAAAATCAGAAAATGAGGGTATAGAATTTCTGTTTGTGGAGACAGCCGACGGGAATACTAAGTGCCTTTTTGGTGTTGGCTACAACCCAAATAAAATTTTTTCAGCTGCCAAATGATTCGATCAACTAACCCTGGATTCAATGTCATTCTTTCTCAAGCCAACGGAAAACCTAACCACTTCCAATCATTAGCTCTTGAGTTATTCGAAAAGCATGTTCCTATTAAAAGTGTTTGGTTGACCTCGGAGGTTTGTGCTGCGATTAAAAATGAAAGAAAAATGTACGCAAAATGAAAAAGTAGCCCATCGAATTTGAATAGGGGGCTCTTTTGCCGTTCTCTTAATACAGACAGTACGTTTATTACTCGCAGAGACAAAAACGACTCTAGACTCTGGGATAACCTTCGCTCTATTTGGATAGGGAGAAAGCATCCCGATTGCTGGAAATTATCCCCGTTGCGAAAAAACACAAGTTCTTGCTCTGATTTCCGACCGATTAGTCCTGTGTGTCAAAGGTTTTTGGAAAAATTCTGGCGGTTCAGATCTAGTCAACTTGATAGGTTTAGTTTAGTGTCCCCATTTCAATATGAAGTCTGTGCTCATCACAGTTGCCAGACTGCTATGATCAAGGTGCTTGATGATTGTACGAGTTCAATTAGACTTGGGTAATGTGAATTAACATCCAAGACCGAATTACAAAACTTGGGCTTCCGATTTCACCAAAATTTCAAGTACTCATCAAGTACTTCATCAGGCTGATGGTGGTAAGTTAACCTCCTAATGGAACACTAAGGAAGGGAAATAGCTTCTGACGATGGTGATGAAGCTGATCCATTCGATGCCGGCTGCGACGAACCAGATATTGATCCAGACTAAGTCCAAGAAAATTAACTAGAAGACATCAATGAAGCTGTGGTTAAGGCAACAGGTCCACTAAAAAAAATTTGTGGAACCCAACAAAATTGAAAATGGTGATCCTATTGATCAAGAATCATCGACTGAAGAGTTTTTCTTTGCTCCAAGTAGACGAAAGTGGATAAAACAGCCAGAGTTAGCGATTTTGTCTCGCGTATAAGGTACTAATGTGCTTAGGCCTCTAGGAACTATTGGTCCTGTTGCTTATTCCAAGCATGGATCTCTCTTCGAAATTTTCAACCGGTTCAACTACCATACACAAAATGGGATCATCAAATGAATAAATGAAAAGGCCAATGATGTCTACAGAAAGCTAAATGCTAAATGCATTTGACGATAAACGAATTGCAAGTCTATTTTTGAGTCTTTTTATATATTTGAGCCCTGGAAGATGTTTATCGTCATTTGTGGACATTATGGAACCCCATCAAGAGGCTTCGAGCTTCACCAAATCGAAACTAGCTGCCGTCAATTCAATTGCTTTTGAATGAGTTGAACCAAGCTTAATTGGCGAAAATTTTCTATTTACACTGGAAGCTCTGGCCAAAGTGCATTACTTGGTTGGAGATTTGTTGTGGTGATGTCATTGATGCCAACATATTTTAACACTGGACGCAACATTATTATTAATTAGTTCTTTACATCCGTACCGTGGATTTGGCCTTGAGGCTCCTCGATAAAAAAAATCACCATCCTTGTCACGATCCAAATCATCCGCATAAAGCAAAACTTCTTTTAATTAAGGTACTAGTACGGTCTAGAACGCCAAAAAAAAAAACGCATGGTTTTTGTGAATTTTTTTCTGGGAAACTATATTAGGTAATAACATCATTTTTTTTTAAATAATGAATACATGCGTCAAGAGTACAAAAAAAATTTGTTTGTCGAATTTTGGCCGAATTATAGAGGGCGCCAACGTCGACTCATCAAAAAACACATTTTCCCGTTGCGGACAGTTAATCTCCGGATCTACTGAACCGATTTTCAAAAAAGCTTGTTGCAACTTGATTTTTTTTTTATGTTTTCTAAGACAATTTACCACAATTTGGCCAAAAAGTTATGAAAAAAAATGGCGACACAAAAATGGCAAAAAAAACTGCCAAATTTTTTTTTTTCAAAGGTCGAGATTTTTTTTGTTTTAACTTTTTAAACAAATTGTGGTAAATTGACTCGTAAGAAACCTTCCTTTGAATAACCCACTTTGTTTTTTTGGTTTCAGTCCAGCCAATTCTGAGATTAATTGTCCACAATGGGAGAATGTCTTTTTTGATGAGTCAACGTTGGCGCCCTCTATAATTCGGCCAAAATTCGAAAATTAAAAAAAATTTTTTTTTGTACTTTTGATGTATTTATTATTTAAAAAATAATTATGTTATTACTCGTACCTAGTAAAGTATGCGAAAAAAAAATTCCCAAAAATCGTGGGTTTTTTGGCGTTCTAGACCGTACTAGTACCTTAAAAAAAATTAAGACAAATAAACTAGAGCACTAAGAATTCGGCCTTTACTTCTCTCTCACTCACACTCTCTCTTGAAATATTGCCTACGTGAAGTCAAATGGGCAAATCAAAGAGGCAAATCTCAAAATCTCCTTACTAAACCAAGAAATAACCATTTAAAGTTCTTTACCCTCTAATATGAAGTAAATAACAAGATGACAAATATTGTTAGACTGAAAACAAACTATGTATCTATAAATTTATCTGACTTAGGTACATGTTTACTTAATGATTTGCAAATCTCCCTTATTCTTTGACAAATATCTATAAACTACTTTATTTGAACATATTTTATATATTATTAATATCTTTGTTTCCCTTTCTTACAGGTGAGTTGGCTCCAATTTCTACCCTAAACAAACAATAATACGTGTAAGTTTTTTTTTTTGTTTCTTCTGTAAATTTTCTCTTTGACGTATGGTGTGTGATATTATATTCTTTGAAAAGATTCTTTATCTAACTTATAACTTAATGTCTTTTGTTGAGATTTTACGGTTTGAATTGCCATTCATTTTTAGAGAACAAACCTTTTTTCTGCTTGATGCATTACATATGAAAGTCGACTTCGAGTGAGGATTTATCGTAGGGTTTTTTTCCGAAGTCTTTCTTGGGTTTGTCAATTCCTTGCCGGTTCATTGCTCTTTGTAAGGTTATATTTAATATCTTTTAATCATATTATATATAGATCATAATATTTATACGACTTTTCTAGAGAGTTTATTTATATTTATCGTTCTCATATTGGAAATGATGGTTCATTTATTCACGCGTAACCACTATAGATATAGGTTCACATGATACTTTGCGTAAATATCATATTTCAAATGTGCATTTTAAGACTATCTTGAGGTACGTAACACTAATATGAATTTTTACTTGCGACTTATAGGTACTATAAGGCAAGTTATGCATTCGTAAAAAACAAGTAAAAACTAACTCGAGATTTTGATCAAAGTTGACATTACGGCGATAGCGAAGACTAAAAAAAAGTGGGTCTCGCAATTCTGTCTGTCTGTCGGTTCGACTACAGCCTAAACGGCTCGACTGATTTTCTTCAAACTTGGTAGATATGGGCTTTGATTTTTTCCCTCCACACGTTTTTTTTCTTTTTTTTTTTTTAAGCCCAAAAATAACGGTATCTGCCATACGATTTTTTTTCGAAATTTTGTAAATATTTTTTTTTCTCAAAAGCTGTTCGACAGATTTAAAAAAAAAAACACAAAAAAATTTCATGTAGTTAAAGATAGGTGATGGTTGAAAAAAATTTTCCGAAAAATTGTTATTCAGGGTACCCCCCATGGAACCATTTTTTTACTTGCGACTTATAGGACTCGAGATTTCGATCAAAGTTGACATTCCGATGATAGCGAAGACTAAAAAAGTGGGTCTCGCCATTCTGTCTGTCTGTTCGACTACAGGCTAAACGGCTGGACCGATTTTCTTTAAACTTGGTAGATATCATTTTTAAGTTTTTCCCCCCACACGTTTTTTTCTTTTTTTTTTTTTAAGACCAAAAATAACGGTACCTGCCATACGATTTTTTTCGAAATTTTATAAACATTTTTTTTTCTCAAAAACTGTTCGACAGATTTTAAAAATAAAAATACAGAAAAATTTTGTTTAATTAAATCAAGGTATTGGTTGAAAAAAAATTTTCCGAAAAATGGTTATTGGGGGTACCCCCATGGAACCATTTTTTTTTGTTTTTGATTTTCTCAAAAACGGTTCAACCGATTTTGATCATTTTTTTTTTTGCTAAAGCTCCCCAAAAACATTAATAGAATTGTGTACTCAAATTTTGAAAAAAAAAATTTTTTTGGATTTTTAAAAACAACTTCATTTTTTTTTTTCAAAAGTCAATATTTCTAAAACCCCATGCTAGATTTTTTTTTAAACTTGATAAATAAAAGTTTCTCAATATAATCTACAAAATGTGAGAAAAAAAATTTATTTTACCTAAAAATAAAGGTACCCACCATACAAATGTTAAAATATTTAAAAAAATGGTTTTCAAAAATCGTATTTTTCTCGAAAACGGCACCTAGAATTTTGATAAAATTTTTTTTCTTTCAATTAATTTTTATGATCTTTAATTTATAAAAAAAAAATTAAATTAAGATATTACAGCTTGTACCTACATAGAACCATTTTTTCGAATTTTGAATTTCTCATTATCCACATAACGGATCTTAATGAATTTTTTTATAAATAAGCTTCTAGAAAGTTTAAAACACATTGCATTTTTAAACTTTAAAATAAATATTTTTTGAATTTTTGAAAAAAAAAAAAAAAAAAAAAAATGTATTTTTTGTTTTTTTTTTTTTGAAAATTCGATATCTCAGAAACGGCTCAATATTGTTTTTTTGTAAATTTAATTTTTATTCGAACATTAATAAACACTTTGAATTGGCGTTTCAAATTTTTTTCTAAAAAATGTTTTAAAAATTTTGTATATAAAAGCTTATTTTTTAAGAAACCACTACAACGAATTATAGTTTTGTTCTTGCATAAGCTAATTTTTGCTTAAGACACATGGCATCCTGTGCTTAGCTCCAACTGCTAAAGGAGTTGTTTTAGTTTTTTAAAAATGAATTTTATCATTATGAACAGTTTTCTCTAATAACATTCGTTTTTAAAATTCCTGGTCTATTACATAGCAGCAAGTTCGTGGTCTGTGGTATTTCTTTTCGTTATTTTTTTTTTTGGTATCGTTGTCGTTAGTTGGATTTAATTCTATAGTTTTTTTCAACCAATGAATATGATATAATAATTATGTATTTATGATCAAGATGAAGTGCTTGAATTTTGCTGTGCCTTTAAGGAAGGCTGATCAGACGAAATCATGAGATTATGAAGCAAATCAACATGATTGTAAAAGAATGAAATCTTTTGCGAATGCAATCTTTTAAAAACAGTCAATGAACTCAATGAAAAGATTGCACTCATTGGCTTCACTTCATTTGACATTCAAAAGTAACTACTGGAATGCGATTTTTTGAGAATTTACATTCTTTGTATTCTCTTGCATTAATTTTTATTCTTTTGAATTCTTTGCAAATGAATGAAAAAAATTCTCAAAAAAATGCAATCAATTGAGTGTACTTAAATGAATGGGATAAAAATGATTGAAATCTTTTTGATGTCAATTGATTGTTGGTTTTAGTATTTGAAGTCATATTATTTAATTGAAATCACCAAAGGATTTGTATTGATGCGGGACATCTTCCTTTAAAATATCTAGTCCTTAACATCTTATTTTTTTTTTTTTTTTTAGATCTTCGGACAGATATCGAATAGGGATTGGAAAAGTTTCATAAACATTAGCGCCGTGCTAATAAAAATGGTTTTCTATTTTTTTTTTCTACAATTCTTGCAATCAATTCAATGTGAAAAAAGTACTGATGTCCTCGGACAGATATTGTTGTTTTGCGTCAGAGCGCTTTCTATGTTGACCGTATTTTATATAAATCACATTTTATGTCGAGGGTCTTTAATCTTTTGCTGTTTTTGTCAGATGTTTTATGTAAATATAACTTGCACTTCACATGCACCGTGGACATTGTTTTGACGTTTCATTTAAGTAAATAGAAAATAGGTTAAAAATGCAACGAGCACCTTATCAGTTTTCGGTTCGTCTTTTTCTCGAATGGCTCTGTTCATGGCCGTTTAAGAGGGACCCTTGAGGCTTTCGGTAAATTCCAAAGTCCAATAAAAACTTCCTCGTTTTGGGTGCTGTCTTATTCAAACATTTTAAGGGCCTGATCAATGTAGTTTGGTCTCTGAGTGCCTCTAGTTATGATAACTAGCTCCAGATCACTTGGATTAGATGGCTCTGCACTTTTGGTCTCCAACTAAAGTACATGCTTTTACCAAAAGCAGAGAAATGTTCCCATGTAGAACAAAAAGAACTCAGCTTTAGTAGTCTATCATCTCTCCTTCCCAAAACTTTTCAGCGACTGATTGATATCCATTTAAGAAAAATAGACTTCTTCTACGGCTCAACACGCGTATTATAAAGGGAAACCGGTCGAAACAGCTCTTCATAAGTAAGAACCATTGAATACTCCCTCCATCTTAAATAGGGTACTATGGTACCTTCCTTGATACAGGACGCTTTTAACAATATGTCTACACATCTGCAATCGCGTCTGCAATGTCATCGCTGAATGTAGGGGAATTGGGGAATTGATTAATACTAACAAGCAGGACGACGCAAGGCGTTGAGATATCTGGATGCGGAGATCTACAGACTGATTGCCTATGCGGATGACATCGCTATAGCCGTATCGGTTAATCATCCTTTTAACCAAAAAGATCTATTACAATATACTTTTAACAAGCTAACAAAGTAGGCCGATCGGTTTGGACTAAGATGTTGTCCTCTTCTCTAGGAAATATAAAATTCCCCATATAGACCACACTTCCATTAAAGCTATACCACTTACATTCTCCCCGATGAAGCCAATTATTTGGGTTTTATTTTAGATATGAATTTAAGTTGGAAACCCATTCAAAAAAGAGTTCAAAAGGCCACAGCGGCACTCTTCTCATGCAAAAGAGCCATTAATATCAATCAATGGTATCCGCATCTTCTCGAACAGCCAAACAGCTATTAAATCTCTTGATTCTGTCTCTACCAGCTCAATAACAGTCCCTAACTGCCGATCGTCTCTCATGGCTGGGTGTCGGGCCACAGGAAAATTTTAAAAAATTGTAAAGCTGCTGAACTCGATAAAAGTGGAATAGTAATACCTTTTTTGCCAGATAAGGCATCGCCATGTATTAACTTATGCTAAAGCAAGAGGCTTTATAGAGAACAAACCTAAGGTGAAACAATATCACCACCTTCTTGGCAACAAAAGAGATTTGGTCAATCTGAAGCGCTTCAAAGGTTCAACATCTTTAAGCAGGTCACACATAAGCTCCGTAACAGATGTTATAACAGGACATTGTTTGATTGGTGTAAAAACCGGTCTTTGCTTATAATTTCGTTATGCTTAATTTTTTAAACTTCACGCTCAGCCTTTCAGTTCTACGTTCTAGCTTAAACTAATCAAGTATAAATATTGACAGTTGAGTTGTATAAGCTTATATTATAATGGTCCGTCCGCACTCTACACCTTTGTTCATATTCTCCTTTCTCTCAAAAACGTGTACTCCATCTGGGAGATTTCAAGTACAATGATTAGGTAGAAAGGCTCCAAGATTCAATGTGGTATCATCATAATCATCATCGGCTCGACAACTGGGTTCCGGTCCTGGCCTCTTTCAACAAGTCTCTCCACCTATCCCGGTTTCGAGCTGACGCCATCCAGTTGCGCACCCCAAGGCTTCGGGTGTCCTGGTCTACGCCATCTCTCCAGCGCAAGCATGGTCTACAACGCTGTCGTCTACCATAGAATGTACCACAAAGAACTTTCCGAGCAGGTTCCTCTTCGCTTATGCGAGCTAGGTGCCCTGCCCACCGGAGTCTACCGAACTTAATTTTTGTCACGATATCTGCTTCAAGGTAGATTGCGTACAATTCATGATTGTACCGTCTCCGGAATCGTCCTTCCTCACATATGGGACCAACAATTCTCCTTAAGACTTTCCTCTCGAACGCAGCTAAGAAGTCGGAGTGCCTTTTGCTAAGCACCCAAGTCTCGGATCCATATGTGAGTACTGGCAGGACCATGGTCCTGTACAGCAGCAGTTTTGAAGTTATGTCGAGATTTCTGGATTTGAAGAGCTTTGACAGACTGTAGTAGGCTCTGTTGGATTTGAAAAGCCGCCCGCGTATTTCTTCTTCTATATTGTTATCGACTGCTACTATTGACCCAAGGTATTTAAAGCATTGCACCACTTCAAATTCGTGCTCCGCTACCTTGATTGTTTGACCAACTGTTCCTCTCGCATTCGACGCCACCATGTACTTTGTTTTACCTTCACTAATGTGGAGCCCCAGATTTTGTGCCGGCTGCTTGATCTGGATGAAGGAATCGTGTACAGCTTGTTCGGTTCTTCCGATGATGTCGATGTCGTCTGCGTAAGCCAGTAACTGGCTGAACCTGTTGACGATGGTCCCTCTTGATACCGTGCCAGAGTCACGGATTGCTTTCTCCAACGCCAGGTTGAAGAGGAGGCAGGCCAAACCCTCCCCTTGTCGGAGTCCATTAAATGGCTTTGTAAAGTTCTACCCCCATAGGCGGCCTTAAAGTCTACAAACAGATGGTATGTTGGGATGTTAAATTGTAGAAATTTTTCAATCGCCTGCCTAAGGGTAAAGATCTGATCAGTTGTTGATTTGCCTGCTCTCATAAGTGCACTATAATATCATGAATTGCTTGACGTAAGGCTGGCCCGCCGTGATGAAATAATTCGGCTGGTATGCCATCGGCTCCCGGGGCTTTGTTCTGTTTAAGCCGGCCTATACCTTCTCAACCTCTTCTATGCTTGGTGGCGGCAACATAGGATATTCTTCTTAAGGTAGTGGAGCCTCCACTTCTGTGATTTTAGGGCGAGTTCTAACGCATTACCAAAGGTGTTACTGGTATTTTCATTGCGCAGGGCAGCCCTGTTGATTCGAACCTGATCGGCGGATGCAATGCGTCTTCGCAAGGCAATCCTCCCTCGGAAAACCATACCAACAAGATAGTGATCCGAGTCGATATTGGCACCTTCGTACGTTCGTACCGTCATCAATTTCGAGTAGTGGCGACGGTCTATCAACACGTGGTCTATTAGGTTACGAGTGACTCCATCAGGTGATACCCAGGTGGCTTTGTGGGAACCTGGTACTCGCAACGACCATGTTTTTCGATGCTGCCAATTTAAAGACTCGAAGTCCATTGTCATTAGTGTTCTCATGCAAACTATGGGTGCCTGCGTAATGCCTGAATACCGGCTCCCGACCTATTTTTGCGTTCAAATCCCCAAGGATGATTTTAACATCATACCTTGGACAGGCATTCAGGGCCCTCTCCACTTGTTCGTAGTAAATCTCTTTTTCTTCGTCTGAGGACTCCTCCGTAGGTCCGTGAACGTTAATGAGGCTGATGTTCGTAAACGCGAAGGGTGCATAGCCTTTTCGCTTATAGCGTTAAAACCGATGATGGTAGACTTCAGTTTTTCGCTGATTATAAGAAGCCTACCACGAGCACATGGTGTTTTGTATGACAGCTGTAATATATGTCATATTATTTCTTCTGTAAGACACCATTCCCTGTCCATCTGATTTCTTGAAGAGCTGTTATGTCAGCTTTATATTTTGACAGGGCATCGGCTAGCTGCTGAGCAGTTTGAGCTCTATAGAGCGACAGTACGTTCCATAAGAAAATTCGTAAATCGTTTTTCCGGTTTCGTTGCGTGGGTTGCCGTCGTGAGATTAGTCCGTTTCCGAGACTTGATGTCGGTCTCGTCTTTTAGTTCTACGGGACAGGAAATTAACCTGTCGCCAACCTGAGTTAACCTGTCACCAACCTGAGGAACCAGCCTGATCGTATTAGCCAAACCTTTTTAAAAGGCTTGTTTCTAGCGGCCGCCGCCGCGGAGAGCCTATGATCACACTTCCACCAGTCCCGAATAGTTGCGGCACGTGCATGTTTTCGTATGCTACATGTTATTCCCCCTATTCGTCTGATGGCTGACCGCCTCAATGTGGTATCATAATGGACTAACTCATGGTCTAAGTGTGTCGGCTATCCTGATGAAAGCATAAACATAAGGTTCGTTCTTCGAATAGGTCTTGAATGTCATCCATAATCGTCTAAGTGGAATGGATTATTCTATCGTACATCTATGTGAAAGTTTCTATAAACTATTCACACTGGCTTCTGGTATTCCGAGCTTCGACAGTCAATTACTACCGTTATCCAAATAAATTTCGAAATTTGTTTGTTCAGGCCTTAAGTAGATTCCTTCACTTTTTTGATGACAGTTATTTTATAAAATGGCTGTGGCGTAAACAAATTTTTCAAACTGTGTTCAATTTGTCTATTTAATGATTGGGTAATGTAATGCCAGGCAAGAATTTGGGTTCGCTTCCCAGCTGCTGCCACATAAAACCAAATTAGTTTTCAAGGGCACTGCCTCTTGTAAAAAAAGTAAAAACCCTCCAAGAGCCTCTTTTATAATGAAAAAGTCGACAACACATTTGCTGGGATTCACTAAGATTCTCTACGAGCAATCGTAGAGATTGGAAAATACCTAATTAAGAATTGAAATCAAATCAACGAAAATAGGATATCAATTGTCTCGAGACTTTTCTCTAGAAATGTTTAATTGCACAAATAATTTTTTTTTCGTCATCCCAAATACGGACAAAGCGGGTTTTCCGATAACTAAAGAACTGAAAATAAAGACTCAAAAAGTCAATTTTCAATCATGATGCAAATTTTATTCGGTTTAAAACACTTTTAAATGAAAAACAGGGGGTTGGCGTGGTGTCATGGCCGGCGGCGGGGGTTGGATGCTGCAAACGAACAACGTAGAATTCTTTTTATCTCCATGGCTATACTTGGCATGACAACAACATGACATGACAACTTTTGCTATTGAACATCATGAAACGATATTTCTGCTATTATGACGAAAATCACACAGTGCGATACGGGATGATACGGTGGGATGTGGTGTTTTATGAAAGTCGATGACAACAGACAACGTGGCCAACGATTTCAGGAATCGTTTTGTTGTAAATTTCGTTCCATTAATCTATATCCGTTTCAACCCCCCCATAAGTTTGTTCGTCCATCCGTGCGTCCGCCTTCAAGCATCAACCCAAGTTTTCCAATAATAGGAAAGTAAGAATGATTATCGTCAAGATTATAGGCAGATCCTTTGCTGATTCTGACACCCGCCATTTACACTTTCGTTGTTGTGCTGTTTCTACTCTGTTTTTTTTTTTTTTTTATTTTCCCACTCATTACACCCTCAGCTATCGTTGAAATTATTTGGAAAACTACTCTCAATCCCAAGGTGCAAAGGATAAATCATTAGGATAAGATTGCTTTGTTGTATCTACAGTGAGAGAATCAAAGAAATTAAATCAATTCATTAAATGAAAATTAATACAAGAATTCCTTTATAAAGATACTTTTTAAGATTCATCATTAGCAGAACGAGCCAGTGCCAGACCCTTCGTCTCCGGTCGTCCGTCGTTATAGAAACCAGAAGGATGATCTAGGTATATGTATGGCAAAGAAGGATTCCACGCAAAATCAAGAAAGAAGCAATTTTGCCCAATAGAGGCGATTAAGCTTAACGAAGACGTTAATTAACATCTCATGAAACTGGAACGTCTAATACTACCTACTACATTGGCAATCAACTGGAGGTTATTTTATTGACAATTAAAATAGGGACTCTTCCATCAAAGGTTGAACACTAATTTGAGTTTCACCAAGCGACGTAAATTTAATTGGGAGATTATTTTTATTTTTAAATATTCAAATAGGAGTTTATAATTTTATTATGAATTAACATGTAAAAAAGTTCGGTCAAAATCGATGGAAAAAATGCTGAGAAATTGGAGAAAGGTGAAGATGAAAAAATTTAAAGTGCCCATCCTTTAAAAATTGAGGAAAATAAAACCACAAATTGTATTGCCTGGCTTTAAGGTATAGTGAAATGACACCAAATAAGTTTTATACAGGGTGATTTGCATAAGGTGTGACAAAAAGCTAGGGCGTGTAGGTTGGACTTAGACAAGAAAAAAATCGTATGGGAGGGGGGGTCTATTTCCCCCCGTTTAGGCGGGAGGGGCAAAATCAACAGAAAAAAAATTATTAAAAAATAACGGTGATACCTACAGAGTAATGCTATAGTATTTTGAAAAGCCAGAAATACATTCTTTAATTTTGTTTTTAAATAAAGTTGTTCGAGTGAATAGTTTTTGAAAAATTAATTTTCAAAATCAAAATTTTGAAAAAAAAAAAAATGAAATTTTTTTTTTGAAATTTTACGTAATTAAGTATTATTTTTTTATTTAATATTCAATGCTCTTATTAATTTTCGATCAAACACAAAAAACCGGATGTCAAAATGTTTTGTAGTTTTTGAGAAAATCAAAAATAATCAAAACTACTTTTGTTCTAAGAAAAGCCTTTTATTTTAGTTTTTACGTTTTTGGATTCTTAGGTGAATTTACGATTGAAAGGATTAACTTTCTTTTTACTATTTTTTTAATTATCGGTCTTATAAGCATACAATAAAGTGACAAAGTACTGGATTAACACATTTTTTCATTGAGAACACCTGCGTGAGAGCATTGGTTTAATATTGACCTGCGAATGTTTTTTAAATAATGCAACGTTACACGCCCTAACTAGTGACAGAAAAATGCAATTGCGAAATAAGAACAAAAATGTTCCTGAATCTTGAAACCATTCTATTGGACCTCCTCTTCCAATCCAACGGTCACTTAAATGTTCATCAAGCCAGTTCCTTACAGTGCGGCTGTAGTGTGCCTGAGCTCCATCTTGCTGGTAGATTAAATTGTCTGCTATGGCCAAGGAACGTTGTCATTCAAATCGGGCAGAAGGTCTCGTAGTAACTGCAGATAGGATTCTCCATTTATGACTGAATTCAGGAACCGTGGTCCAATTACTGTTCGTCCAACAATACCAAGCCAAACATTACAGCTAAAGCGGTGTTGAGATTTTGTTTGTTTCTTGTTATGTGGATTGCTGTTACTCCAGTGATGTAAATTGTGGAAATTTGTTACTCCATCTCTGGTAAACTGAGCTTCATCCGTCCAGAATATCCTTCCGAAGTAATTATGTTCAGTTTCATCTGTTAGCAATAATGTTCGACAAAATGCAGCTCTCAGTAACTTGTCGTTTGCGGTTAGCTCCTGAACTGGTGTAGTGTGGTACGGGTGTAAATGCTCGGTATGAAGCACTGCCCATACTCTAGTTTGGGGCAACTGAAGCATAGTAGCTATTCTCCTTGTGCTAAGGGAGGGATTACGTCGGACCATATCCAAAATTCTTTCCTCTATGTGTACTGATGCAGAAGATGAACTTTCTCTCCCTCGGTGCTCCAGTACTCCGTGTTCTCGAAGACGTTGATGGATTCTTGAAAATATCGTTTGACTGGGACACCTCCTATTGGGATACATTTCAGCGTAGAGTCTTTGCGCTTCACGACTTCGACCATGAGCCATACCGTAGCAATAATGCATATCCGTTAATTCGGCACGAAGTAATTTGACATCGTGATATGTTGACGACTTGACATTCAAATTAGAAATAATTTGTACAAGAAAACAGGTCACGTCGCCAAGCCGACCCCACCGTAATAAAAAAGTGGCAGGTCAATTTTAAACCAATGCTCCCACGCAGGTGTTCTCAATGAACAAAATGTGTGAAATATCATTAATCCAGTACTTTGTCACATTATTGTATGCTTATAAGACCGATAATTAAAAAAATAGTAAAAAGAAAGTTAATCCTTTCAATCGTAAATTCACCTGAGAATCCAAAAACGTAAAAACTAAAATAAAAGGTTTTTCTTAGAACAAAAGTAGTTTTTGTTATTTTTGATTTTCTCAAAAACTACAATACATTTTGACATCCGGTTTTTTGTGTTTGATCAAAAATTAATAAGAGCATTGAATTTTAAATAAAAAAATAATACTTAATTACGTAAAATTTTGAAAAAAAATGGTTTAAAAAAAAATTTTCATTTTTTTTTTTTCAAAATTTTGATTTTGAAAATTAATTTTTCAAAAACTATTCACTCGAACAACTTTATTTAAAAACAAAATTAAAGAATGTATTTCTGGCTTTTCAAAATGCTATAGCATTACTCTGTAGGTATCACCGTTATTTTTTAATAATTTTCTTTCTGTTTTAAGTGATTTTATTTCTTAAATTGCCCCTCCCGCCTAAACGGGGGGAAATAGACCCCCCTCCCATACAATTTTTTTCTTGTTTAAGTCCAACCTACCCTAGCTTTTTGTCCCACCTTATGCAAATCACCCTGTATAAATGAGAGAAAAAAAGCCTGCTCACTTAAAAGCTGACCATGAGGAAAAACTAAAGGAGACTTTTATAAATCTCGTTTCGGTAGTGTTAAAATCGAAAAACTACAATATCTTCTGAGTACCTATTCTGTATTTTTCTTCATGAAAATTGAAATGTACGTATGTATGTGTAGTCTCTTCTCTAAATCGGTATCACTCTTGCTTTAGAGCTGTGCCAATAGTTCATATTGAAAGATCGAATCAATCAAAGATTGATTAGTTCAAGGATTCGATCTTTTCAATCAATCGTTCATTCAATCAAAATCAGAACAAAGCCGATACGAAATGTTTTCAATCGTTCATTGAACTAAAATATTTTTTTTTCACAATTGTTTTGTTCGGACTGAGACCGAAATAATGTGAAAATGAACAAAAGTTTGGCTTTATCTACTTCTTTTCGACTTTGTTTACGCTATCTTCCACGTTGAACGAACGAAGCATAACTTTTTTTTTCGTTCGTTTCGTTTACTTTATTGTTATCGGTTTCAATGGCAAGCGATTGAAGAGAAAGGAGGTGTCGATGAACATTGGTCTAGAATGTTTGCAAAATGAAATGGGAAGGGAAAACCGTACCGGCTAAACTATTCCACAATCGTGTTGTGCGACTTAAAAACGAATCTCTATTTGACGTACGACTGATGAGCATTAGGAGGAATGCCACTACTTCGAGTAGGCCTCGAGTGTTAAGGCGCCCATCTAGAAGTGAGCTTCACGGTTGCGAAGCTCCACCGGAAGCTATATTCTGGTACCACGGGAGATAGTGCCCAGGAGGTGGAGGTGGTTTCTGGTGTCGCAAGATGCTGGGCCCCTCTGCTTCAGACTATCTATGAGGTAGGCCCCCTAGTGGGAGCATCGTGGTGGCTGTGGTTGCCAACATCGCGGAAACAATTGGTGTCCAAGATTTATCTTGGATGCAAGAGGCGTTAGATAGGCCTCGCTCCTTAGCAAGGGGTGTGAACATGCCTCAACATGTTTGCAAAATTGCTACTGGAGTGGTGTAATGCTGCTTCAGGGCGGTGGTCTACGCTTAATTTGACTCCGTTATGTGAGTAGCCTCGCCGTGGAATTAAGCCTTAATGGCAGGTGTCCACGTTAAACGATATTCGGTTGTGTCTACTTCGAGTGTGGTTGTGCACGTTTGGTCATCGGCTTCTACCTTGGTCGGTGGCTGGGTGTGCACATCCGAGGTTGCTAGGCCTCGAGTTTTGTGGAACTCATCTAGAACTGACCTTCTGGTACCACGGGAGATAGTGCCCATGAGGTGGGGGGGTTTCTCGTGTCGCAAGACACCTGGCTCCACTGCTTCAGACTATCTATGAGGTAGGCCCCCTTGTGGGTGTGGTGGCTGTGGTTGCCCCAAATCGCGGAAGCATATGGTTTCCAAGTTCTGCTTGGATTCAAGAGGTGCTAGGTAGACCTCGCTCCTCAGCAAAGTGTGTGCACATGCCCCAACATGGTCGCAGAATTGCTACTGGGTGGTCTTGTATTACTCAGGGCGTTGGTCAGCGCTCAATCTGATTCATATGGTTGTAGGCCACTCGTGGGGTTAAGGCTTAATTGTCAGGTATCCACGTTAAACACAAGACGACACTACTGTCTACTTCGAGTAAGCATTGCTTCTGAAAGAAGTGATAAAAGAAGCAAATACATAAAACAAATAAAAGAAATTTTCATACGGGCCGATGATGCTGCCGGCCAACAATCCACAACAAAATAAAAATTGGTGTGAAATTTGGCGGATTTTAATAACAACCACTGACTCTCTAAATTTCATGCAAATTGTTAGAGCCTTTTTCGGGAAACCAATTACAAGAATTTTTCGCCTTATAAAAATAAGATTCAAGTGTATTCTACAATCGAGTGTTAGGGGGAAATATTTATATTTTTTCACCTCCATGCATTTTATTTTGTTGTAAATACAATATTTTGAATCCTTTGATCTCTGTCCGCAGGCTTTAGCGCTTTTATTCCATGGCCCCTCAATTATGACAATAACAACGGGGTCACTTTTGAAGTTGACTAAATGTAACCCTTTAATGCAGTCGATGTTGCACTTCAATTTGGATGCTCATCATCACTGCAAATAATTTTGAATCGATTCAGCAGCGGCGAAGAAGACCCGAATCTTAACACAGAACTGGAAGAGGTAAATTTGTTTCTCCTTCTGATCTGGCTACCATCTAAACAACGGCCCTAAACTTATTGTTTTTTCAGTCGACCTCGACAGTGCTTTAATGAAATAGCCAGTTGCATTGTTCGCCTTAAACAGTTCCTTGGTTATACACGTCTAGCTAGTAATGCTCAAAAGTTTACCGTTGAGTCTTACTTCGGTCGCAGAGTCAAATATAGATATTCTTTCCTCTAGCCGCTTATTTCGCCTCATTATGATGTTCAAGCTTTCAAGACAAATGTGCATCGATTGTCCTAAAAAAACTTCTCCGTGGTTCACGCCAGAAATATCATCGCTCATGTTTCCTTGTAGCCAAGCTTACCTTAGCTTCGGTGGAAAAGATACAGATTGAAAAATAAAATTAAATAAAATGCCCGACTGGATCACACTTACATGTTCTTATGTAAAGAACAGGCCATCTAGTGGTTTCTTTTTAAATCATAGGTTATTTTGACATTGAAAGCTGTTTCCCCCTCGTTGGGAAATATTGAAAACTTACTTCCAAAGTCATTCTCACAGACGAGAATGTGGCTGCTGTAGCCGAAATGGTGAGTCCATTTCACGACTCAGGAATTTGCGCACTAGTCTGAGGAGCATTCTGCACACAATCGATCTCGGATTATTTGCTTACAAGCTCCAATTGACTCAGCAATTGAAGGCGCACGACCATCCCCTTCGTTATCGCTTCGCAGTTTGGGCCTTGAAGCAGCTTGAATTGGACAACGATTTAGGGCGAAAAATAATCTTTTCTGACGAGGCGCGTTTCTGTCAAAAAGCCAATGCATACACAGTCCACAGAGAGTGCCAGTTTGGTTCCGATTGTGGAGTGGTGGCATCATTATGCCAATAATCCGGAAATGATTCAAGCACGTAAGGTCAATATCATCCAAGCAATCCGTGATCTATAGCCCGAAACCATCAACAAAGGTCTAAAAAAATTGGAGTGAAAAAACGCGCTACTGCGAAGCCAGCCGAGGCAGCCACTTGAACGACGTTGTGTTCCATAATTAATGGTAATGTTTGCTCTTATACTAATAAAGCTATACATCTTGAAAAACATTTAAATTTGTTCATTTTATTGCATTTTGAAAAAGAAACCTCAGCTTTCACATAATTCGCAAGGAAAAATGAAGAACTTACGCAAACTTATTTGGAAACATATTCTGGCCAATAATGCCCTGAACACTTAAATATGTAATATAAAAGATCAATACCGACATTTTACTATTACGATTAAATGTAACTTATTTCTTGTTTACGATTATTATCCATTCGTAATACGCCGGTTACAAAAACTGCTTTTTTTTTTTTTTTTTTTTTTTTTTTTTTTTTTTTTTTTTTTTTTTTTTTTTTTTTTTTTTTTTTTGAAAACTTAAGCCTTTCACCGATTGCTTTTGAAAGAAGGGAGAATTCCATAAGAAGACATGGCGTTCCTTCCTGCTAAAGTTTATATTCAGTATCCCTTATCAACTAATAAAGCATCATTTCAAACGACTACAATGTTTTCAGATTAACTGCAATAAAAGCCTCCTGTTGCAAAACGATTTCGAGCTTGCCAAACCAAACAACTAACCAAGGTTATGTTAGTTTGACCATGACGACGGCTGTTGTGTTATCACTTGTATTGAATTTGCTTTCGGGAGCATATCACTATGGCGTCCTTAAGTTCATAAAGATTAATCTGCTCCATCAAAATGACACTCTTTCCATGATAATAATAAAAATAAATCGTTTAACCACAATCAAGTGTGGCTATAGGGTCTAACATCCTTGGCCCCTTTAACTTCTCCCATAAATTAGTCTATATTAGATCGTGCAGCAGTAGAAACTGCCGCCCCAAGTGCTATCTGGAATGTGTGTTTCGTTGTTTTTTTTTTTTCTTACTCAGGGATACTATAAAACTTCTCTGTTTCAAATTAAATCTTGATATACTCGTATACTTCCCCATAGGGTTTTCAATATGCGTCCATATTAACTTTTGGTTAAACAACTTTTAGCCTTCTAAGCTTGAGATTACTCGTAGAGACGAATTAAGTGACATTTCAACTGTCAGTGGTGAAAGTGTAGTTAAAATGTATGTGGTTTTCCATTAGTTTCACTCTATGTAGGAACCACCCATTCTGAGACCCAATGTAACGATGCCAACTATGTACTTCCACTCAACTTTGAAATTTTTTCTTTGTATTAGTCGTGTTGGTGAAAGTCTGTAACAGTTATTTACTATCTATTTTTTGTATATATTTATTACATATTCTGGATATAATAATTTATTTCCGAACGAAGTAAATTGTAGCAAACACAAATGAAACAAGATCAAACAAGTATGTCGGGAAAATAAATATTTGGGAATCGAGAAAAAGCACCATCGATCTCTCAACTGAAGCTAGCGCAATCTGGGCGCGAAACAACAGACAACACAACTTACAACAACCTAAAAAACAATAGGGAAACAATGCCGTCAAAATAACACAATTAATTCTATAAATTTATCTATGTAAGCATACAATATTAAAAATTGAAAGGAGATAAAATGCAAATAAATAACCACACTTTTTGAACAGACAGTTTCTACCAGCACATTTTAAAACTATATTTAAAGCAGGGGAATCTTAATCTTCATACTTTTGATTACGCTTTACATAATGCACATGTGTCAGAACTCAATTCTCCTTATTTTGTAAGCGAACTTGAAAAATCTTTGCTGACTATGAAAATTATTAAAGCTCCAGGTAATGATGGCATTCAGTGGAATTTTATAAAAATTCAACTGAACAATTTAAAAAATACGTTGTGGATTTTTTCAATCTTTTTTTTTTTTTTATAATCTACACGTGCTCAAGGGATTATTGATTACCCTTTAAATGTTTGAACACAGCGCGGGCGTGAAGTTAAGGAATAGAAAGAAGGATAGGAAAGATGTGTGGCACGATGTTCTGAGACTGAAGGTTGTTGTCTCAGATATTTTATCTCCAGGGATGGCGGCTGAACTAAAGCGGAGAAATGCCGTGTCTTATTTTTATGTCGCTTATAATTCATTTTTCATTTTTCATTTCATTTTTATTTAATTCATTTATCAACTGTACATGGAAGATTACTCTTAGATTTAGTACAGGCTTATGGTGGTATAGTTATAAAAAGTTAATACATTTCAAAAATAGGATTTACTTAGAAGCTAAATAATACTTTAAGATGATTGTTATTAAGATAAGAAAAGACTGATATTAGAAAATCTCTATGTTCAAATTTTCGCCTAACAGAAAGTGGAATATTATTCCACAGGCATATAGAATGAACGAAAAACTGTCTGGAGGAAGTCAAGCAAGTGAAAATATATGGTATAATTGTTAAATTACGTGTTGATCGCGAAAAAGTTATGTTTTCATATAAGTACTCGGGATTCTTCGTTAGAATAAGCTTAACGAGGAGGGTTAACGTTCGGAACTTCAAAAATACCTCAAGAGTGGAACCAAGTATACGGCTAGCATATGCAGAGACGTGGTCATGCCTGCGTAGGTTGAAAATATACCGCGTAGTAGCATTAAAGGCTACTTTGAGTTTCCGATGAGACTCAGCATCCGAATTGGCATAAATTTCACATAATTGGTACTATAAGTGCCCTAACTAACTTCATTTTTATATGTGTTGGTAAATAGCCCCTGCTGATTGAAAGACTTCGTAAGGAGCGATAAATGTTTGCCACAATATGGTTTATATGATCGTTCCAAGTCATGCTGCTGTTGAAGATAATGCCAAGGTTTTTAATTTTGTTCACGATTTCTATGGAAGAGTTATTGATGAGAATGGGACGAAAACTATCGAAGACTGGTTCTCGTTTGAAAATAGGGATAACTTTGGATTTTGAAGGGTTGATGAGAAGTTTATTTTCAAGAGACCATGCAGCGATGGCGGCTAAGTCCGAGTTTAATTTTCCTACGGCATGTTCAATTTGACTTTTTTCAAAACTAATGTATAACTGGACATCATCGGCATATATATGAAATTTACAATTTGATAAGACCAAGGGTAAGTCGTTAATAAACATGGAAAACAGTAGAGGGCCAAGCAATGACCCTTGAGGAACTCCTTTACTGAGTTTCAAAAATGAGGACAGTTCACCATTGCATGAAACAGCTTAAGAACGATTGGACATGTAAGAAAAAATAAGTTTGTTTGTTGAATTGGACATACTGAAGAAGATATTTAGTTTGTTGCAAAGCAAAACTGGGTCCACCGAATCGAAGGCTTTAGAAAAGTCTAATAAGGCTAAAAGTGTAACCAGATTCTTATCAATCGACCTTCTTATGTCTTCTGTTACCTTAAGCAGGGCTGTAGTAGAGGAGTGTTGGGGTCGGAATCCAGATTGTAGTGGCGTCAGCATTTCACTTCGTTTTAGGTATATCTTTATTTGTTTGCATAAAATAGATTCAAAGGCTTTTGATAAGAAAGGTAAAATGGCTATAGGCCTGTAATCACTTGTATTCCCTTTTTTATGGATGGGTAAAACTCTAGCTTGTTTCCACAAAACAGGATACACCGAAAAAGTGAGAATTGAGTTAAAAATATGTGTCAGGTAAGTACTTAGCAGTGGTAGGAGAATTTTGATAAAATCAGGGTGTATTTCATCCACTCCCATGGCTTTTGATTTGATCGATAAAATCGATTCGCAGACTGTTAAAGTATCGACACAGGAAAATGAAAAAGCATTATTAGCAGCGTTATTATGTTGAAGTAATATCGAGGAACAATCATTCACCGGTGAAACCCCTACTAGATTTCGATTTATTTCCTCGAGGTTAATATCATCATTAATCACGGGAGATGGCTTGCCTAAACCAAGTTTACGTACTTGATTCCAAAGATGTTTGGAAGAGCGGCTTGAGTCAAAGTAGGCGGAGTAATACGAACGCTTAGCTTGTTTTAACAGGCCCGTCACATGATTTCGGGTTCGTTTATATTCTTCAAACATGTTCAAGCAGCCAAAGCGTTTCCATCGACGAAACAAGCGATCTCTTTGTCACATAATATTTTGTATTCCTTGAGATATCCATGGACATTATTTACAACACGAGTTTTAAGTGGAACGTATTTCCTAAAAAGATATTTAATATTTGTGTTGAAAATTTCTATCTGCTGATTAACGTCCGAAGTTAGGAATAAAGAAGACCAGTTTAAAGAATCGCATTCAAAGAAGAGAGAGTTAATATCTGTATGTTTGAAATCATAAAACGAGAATTTATTTGCGGTGTGCATATTTCCGTAGTGGATATCTATGACTGCAAAAAGAAGATCGTGTCGCGATAAAGCTGGAAAGGACAACTGGCTGTAAGCTTTTAACAGGTGATTACTACTTAAAAGGAGGATATCTATAAGAGAGGATAAGCTGTCAGTACCATAGTGAGTAGGTTCAGAAAGGTTGGCAAAGTAAAGGTTTAAACTGCTCATGGCACATTGGAGGGGATTACCTAAATGGTGGCTTAATAGATTGATGTTTATGTCACCAAATACAATAACATTTGGCGACATGTGACAAAATTCTTCTAAGATTTCAGTGATTACAGTAGAGTCGGCTGAAATCGTGTTCATCCTTGTTGGGCATACTAGTTTAACTCAATTACATGTTGTTAGTGTTATGCCTGAACAACAAGTAATGAGTACACCAGCAACCCATTGATGACAATTTTACAAGGTTTTTAATGGAATTAAAACGACATATAGACGACGGCAGGGATCGAACCTGTGATCATGAGGTTCACAGGCGAGCACACATCCATTGCGCCACGGCCACCCCTTATTTATACCAATGCTTGTTTGCCTACTAGTTTCACCAAAGCTCTTACAATAATTGCTATATAGGTTACATATCCCGCTCATTCCTCCACCAAATCTATATTTTCCTAACTTAGTATTTTTCTTACTTTATCTTAAATATCCAATTTCATTTGATTTTTGTCAATGCAATCCAGATCCTATTTCATTTTATTTCCCACGATCCATAATTCTTTCTTTTTCCAAATATGCTTACGAAAGCAAATTAAAATGAATGATATATTTTGTAACCAAAAGTTTGTTAGTTCTGAGTGAGACATCAGTGAATAAAGATACTCTTTTCTTCCAACAGGAGTTCTAAGTGTTTTTGTTTTTTTAAAAAATCTTTCCGCGAAAAAGAACATTTATCTGGCGCAGTCGGTAGGATTCCTATAAATTGTAGGAATCCATATGAGAACGAATCTATTCGAAAAAAAAAAAAATATAAATCGTGTTAAAGTGTATCAAACAAACGAATATTGTTTAACCCTAACGCGAATAATAATTAAATCATCGTTGATAAAAAAAAAAAAAAAAATTAGTTAGTGCGTATCAAACAAACGAATATTGTGAACCCCTTACGCTATAATTTTTAAATCATCGTTGAAAAAAAAAATAATAACAATTCGTCGGAAAAGAGCACTAGACTTTTGGAGAAAAGAAATCGAAGAGATCATGAATGAAGAGATGATGAACCGGTTAGCGGACGTGCTGGAAGCTCTAGCCGCACCCCACAGCCAAAGACCGAGTAGAATAGTCTACTTAATGAAGGAAATTCAACACATCCCAACATTCGAAGGAAAAAACGAAGCACTGAGCCAATTCTTTGCAAGCGTTGAAATTCATCTTAACTCTGTAGAGGAACCACTAAGAGCTGAAATCTGGCAGGCTATTTACAACACCAAAATTATAGGACGAGCAAAGGAGCTACTTCTGAACAACAGACCTGAAGGATGGGAAGCATTTAAAGTAATCCTGAAGCAGCACTTCCGGCCGATATGCAGCTACAAAGATATATCTAAGAAAATTTGTAATATGAAAGTAAGTTCAATTCAAGATTTAAATGAAAAAATTGAAACAATAACACAAGAAATCAATCAATTTGCTACTTATGAATCTAACCCTATAGAAGCAAAACAAACTTTGTATACGTTATTAATCAATAGAATCAAGCAGTTAGTGTCAGGAAATTTATCTAGAGAAATAAAAGATCTCTATAACTTACATTTAATAAAAGACATCCTATACTCCTATGTAGGATATGATAATAACAACATAGAAAGAGAATTTATAAGTCAAGATAGGCGTAGTATACAAAATTCAAATAATAATCACCAGAACAGTAGGAATTGGAGAGATAATAATAATAATCCCTTTAGACAAAACAATTATAACTCAAATCAAAATTTCAACAGACAGAATAACGACAACTTTAATAACAATTTTCATAGGCAAAATGGTAATAGTTTTTTTAATCCAAATTATACCAGACAAAATAATAATAATTTCAGGCAAAATAATAATAATTTCAATCCAAGTTATAACAGACAAAATAACTTTAATAGAAATGTCCATAGACAGAGTACATCAGATCAATATAGGCAGAATGTCCAACCCGTTTTTAACCCCTCTGGACAAATACGGAATGCAGTACAAAACCCGGCACCGATGTCGGTAAATCAAACTGAAAAACGAGAAGAAGAAATTCATAATCTGGAGTTTTTTCTAAATTAAGCCTCGGAAATAAAATATTTGTAAACTTAACAATAGATAAAAATATATATAGAGCACTCATTGACACTGGGTCAACTATGAGTATAATCAATTCCAGTGTAGTAGATTGTAGTAGGTTTCAAGTATACGACAAAATAAATATGCAACTGCAAACAATAAATAAAATAACGAATGAGGTAGTGGAAAGAATTATTACTAATATTCCGGAAGAATTTAATTATGATTGCAAAACAGCGACAAGATGGTATAAGAGGAACTTAGGTCCAAAACCTTACGATATTTTAATAGGTATGGACTTACTAAGTAAAATCTTTAAAACTCTAGATTTCGACGATAAAACTCTCGTATTAAAAAATAACACAATAATCCCATTATACTCTGAAAAAGACATTGCCACTTTCGATTGCTTTGAACTTATCGGAGAAGGGAAAGAACTGAATCTAAGCTATTTAAACGAAGAAGAAAGGAAAGAAATTGAAGTATTATTAAGTAAATTCAAAAATTTAGTTTATCATGAAGGTGATCAACTGACGAACACAGATACGATCATGCACGAGATAAAAACTACCGTAGATCAATCAATACATGCTAAACTCTATAGGCTACCCCCACAACACGAAGAAGAAGTTAGAAGACAAATCGAAGATATGGAAAATCAGGGAATAATCAGAAAATCCAATAGCAGATACGCATCGCTTGTGGTAGTGGCAAAGAAGATAGATAACTCGGGACAACAAAAATTTCGCCTATGTGTCGATTATAGAAAGCTTAATGAAATAACTATCGGTGATAAATATCCACTTCCAAATATCGATAGCATCCTTGATAAATTAGGTAGAGCACAATACTTTTCATCAATCGACCTTGCAAAAGGGTACCATCAAATTCAAATTCATCCCGCCGATATTCCAAAAACAGCATTTGTGACGCCCAACGGTCTCTATGAATATCTTAGAATGCCATTTGGGTTGAAAAATGCGCCGGCGACTTTTCAAAGATTGATGAACGAGATCTTAAGAGACTATATTAACAAAATTTGTGTTGTCTATTTAGACGACATCCTAATTTTCTCAACGACTCTTAAAGAACACATTCAATCCTTATCCCTTATTTTTAAAAAGCTCTCTGAACATAATTTAAAAATTCAATTTGATAAATGTTCATTCATGAAAAGGAATACAGAATTCCTAGGGCACATATTAACAGCGGAAGGAATGAAACCGAACCCAAATAAAATTAAATGCATTCAAGAATACCAATTACCCAAAACAGAGAAGCAGATCAAATCTTTCTTAGGCACCACAGGGTATTATAGAAAATTTGTGAAGGATTATTCAAAAATTGCTTATCCCATGGTGAAATACTTGAAGAAGGGAACGAAAATAAACCTTAATGATCCTGAGTACATTCAAGCGTTTGAAACACTTAAATCAAATATTATCAAACACCCCATACTCAAATTTCCCAACTTTGAAAAACCCTTCACACTGTTCACCGACGCAAGCAATTATGCGATAGGAGCAGTACTTATGCAGGAAGGTCAACCTGTATGTTACGGGTCAAGAACATTAAATGATCATGAAAAAAAATACTCTGCAACTGATAAAGAGTTCCTAGCAATTGTTTGGGCAGTTACTTATTATAGACCCTATTTATGGGGTAAACGATTTAAAATCATCACAGACCACTTACCAATAAAATACTTAAATACAAAATATTCTGGAAAAGAGTTTAGTCAGAGAACTCAAAGGTGGTTATTAAAATTACAGGAATATCAATATGACATAGAATACCTAAAAGGTAAATTAAATAATATCGCCGATTTTCTAAGTAGGATTCCAGAAGAGAATAATAAAAAGGCCAAGGTAGATGTAGAACAATCAGTCAATAACGTATCAGATAATGCAACAATACATTCAGTAGAAGAAGAACAGCTTAATCACATTCCTATAAAAGAATCAATAGTAAATATATATAAAACTCAGTTAATTTTAGCAAACAATGCAGATAAAGAAATAGAAATTTTACATGGTAGAAGAATTATTTATATTGATATGACAAAAGGAAAGGAATATTGGACAGACGTGTTAAGAAGATTTATTAAGTCAGGCATTACAGGAATATACACAGAATTAACATATCACGAATACAATAAAATACAACAATTGTTAATACAATTGTTCGGTCATAATAATCAGATCAAATTTATTAAAGCAACATTGAGAGCACAGGAAATAAGTTACTTAGAAGAAGCACAGAAACAAATATCATTGTACCATACTCAAGAAAGTCTCCATAGTGGAATTATTGAAACATACCATAGTTTAAAAAATAAAATATATTACCCCAAATTAGTAAAAGAAATAACTAAAATCATTAATAATTGCAAAACATGTCTACAAACAAAATATGAAAGAAAACCAATTAAAAAGAAATTTGAACTAAGTGAAACCCCGAATAGGCCAAACGAGATTTTGCACATAGATATCTATTACTTCATGAAACATCCATTTCTGACATTAGTAGATAAATTAACAAAGAAAGCATATGCATACTATTTGCCGAATCGAAATTGGGTAAAAAAGATAGAAACTATTGAGGAACATTTTTCTAAATTCGGAAAACCTTATAAAATAATTGCTGACAACGAATTTAAGTCCGAAAATTTAAAAGAATTTTTTAACGCACATGAAGTGAACCTTCACCTAACAAAACCTAACACACATACCGGTAACAGTGATGTTGAAAGATTTCATTCAACATTGCAGGAAAAATTAGTAACAATGAGAAATTTAGACCTTACAATAATTCAAAAAGTCCATAAAGCCATTCACAACTACAATAATAGATACCATTCAACCATTAGAATGTCTCCAGAGGAAGCAATGTTCGCTGACATAGCTACTCTGAGAAATCACATTAAAACAGAAATTATTCAGGACACAAAGATAATACTCCATATAATCAACATTCAGGACTTAAAACTCACAATCAGTGCAATTGAGAGAAACATCCAAAATTTACAATTATATAACGATTCAATAATTAGAAGACAATTAGATACAATCAAAGCCAAGGTAAAAGCAATAGAACCAACGTCAAATATTAGAAAGAAAAGAGGATTAGTTAATATTGTAGGAAAGGCAAGCAATTTCCTCTTTGGTACAATGGACGACGACGATAGAAAAAATATACTAGAACACATTAACATATTAAAAACAAACACTGAAAACACGGTTAATACAGTAAATAAACAAATAGAAATAAATCAAAGTTTTAACGAAAGCATAAGACATTTCAAAAATATCATAGAAACAGATAGGATAGATTTATCTAAATCCTTTTCCGAACTAAAACAAAATGAAAAACAGTTTATACTAAAACAAATTAAATTAGATCAGATTATAAAACTTAATATGTTAGAAGAGAAATTAAACCAGATCATAGACAATATAGCTTTTATAAAACATGGATTAATACATCCTAGCTTATTAACAACAACAGAAATTTTAGACACAAAACTTGATTTATTGAAACTTAAAAATGTTAAAGTTGGAACTCTTAAATATGATAACGAAACTTTAATTATAGCAATAAAAATTCCAAATCAGTATGAACAAGTTGATTTGAAATTTATAACTCCTATTCCAAATAAACAAAATTTAGATATTCAACTACAAGAATACTATTTTATTGAAATAAACAAAACAATGTACTTTTACCAAAATGATGTTCAATATAAAAAAGATTTAATAACTATTAATAATTGCATAACAAACAAAAATTGTTCTCTTAAGGAAAACTATACTACAGAAATAAAAAGAATAGACGATAGCACAATTATTTGTAAAAACATTAAGAATGAAAACATTGTTAACAAATGCGATGATAGAAATATCAAACTGGATGGAAATTATTTAATAACTATTAATAATTGTACCATTTATATATTTAATGAAACAATAACTAATAAAAACATATATTTTATTGAAAGATTTTACTATGATGAAACTGAAAATTATAATTTTACTAAACAACTAAATTTTGAAGAAATTATTCTCAAGAACATTGTTAATCTTAAACCAATAAAGCTGCTGAAATTGCATAATACTATCTTTGTATTTATATTTGTAGTTATTAATATTTCTAAAAAACATAAAACACTTACTATATCAATTAAAGATATGAAAGAAAAATATATTAAAAACTTAGAAGAAAATTGTAAAGAAACTCCCAAAATTCAGGAGAATTTTAACCTAAAGGGGGGAGAGGTTACATATCCCGCTCATTCCTCCACCAAATCTATATTTTCCTAACTTAGTATTTTTCTTACTTTATCTTAAATATCCAATTTCATTTGATTTTTGTCAATGCAATCCAGATCCTATTTCATTTTATTTCCCACGATCCATAATTCTTTCTTTTTCCAAATATGCTTACGAAAGCAAATTAAAATGAATGATATATTTTGTAACCAAAAGTTTGTTAGTTCTAAGTGAGACATCAGTGAATAAAGATACTCTTTTCTTCCAACAGGAGTTCTAAGTGTTTTTGTTTTTTTTAAAAAATCTTTCCGCGAAAAAGAACATTTATCTTATATGAATAGGGTGATCCAATAAGTCTTGCCGAAAACTATAGGATATGATTTCTGTTCTTAGTTTTCGTAGAAAGATTTTTGATTCTATTTTGTATGGGAGGCTTTTCATTTGGATAGAAAACACCAAGCGGTTCAACATTTTTCAAGCAGGCTTTCGTCCTGGTTTTTCAACTGATTTCCCCATCGCTCGTGCTGTGTTTATCATGAGATCAGACGAAAAACATTAAAGTTAAAAAAGAGCCAAGTTCTTCTATAAAAAAAAAACCTTTATGTAACAAGTCAGCCGTGAAAAGTACAGAGATCTAAAAGCACGCCCAGTTCTTACTTCATGAAGGTTTAATACCGAATATTTAAAGTAGACAGCTACAATGTAATAAAGAAATTTCATTATTTAATGATTACTGACTAAACTTTGATGGGTTCACTTAAGTTTTTAAAACCTTTCGAATTGGGCATACAAAAAAATTTCCAAGTAAGCCCATCAAATTTTAGTCAGTAATCATTAAATAATGAAATTTCTCAATTCAACCAAAACCAGTTCGAAGAAAGTGGGCGGATACCACGCCCCCTGAATGGAAAACCTCAAATTTTCGATTTATTCCTTTGTCAGTCAGTTACGGTTTTTGTGATTTTCGAGGCCTTAAATCTCAGGAACCGCTTATGCTAGAAAATTGGTGAGGCATCTGTGCCTGACTAGCTTAGCAAATATTCGGAATATTAAGTTTCTGACTTCATTGGTACTGAAGATAGGGAGGGGTCAAAAATCTTCTGAGTTTTTTCCTGTAAAAAAGGTGTAGTGCCAAAACTTGGCAATAACTTGAATTAATGTTTTGAAATAGTTTATGTCTACAACTTTATTGAGTCTATAAATGATTTGAGTTATTTTCCTCACTTGTCATTGCTCGCGATATGAGTCAGCAGTGAATAATTATATGTACCTATTTTGCTTATTCTATTCTTGAAACTTGTCCACGCATTTTCAAGTTCTTATGCCGGGGTGTATCTATTAGCATTATTTGATACTTCTGATTTTTATTCCCCAGTCTATTTAATCCTTAAGATTTTTTTTCTGGTGCATGACTATGTATGTACGTAGGATAAATTTGGCAATCTCCAGTGCAGTGCCCGGTCACTATCAAATTTTGTAATTATGGTTCGGCGGCCGAGAGCCGGTGAGCATATCTTGGACAATCCAGACGAACCTCATTGGATTCATTTTGACCAAGCAAAGGTTTTGGCTCAGGAAAAGCATTACATTCCACGTTTGGTACGTGAGGCGATTGAAATCAAGCGCCATCAAAATTTCGATGGTGACGACAGTTTTAAACTCTCTCGTGCGTGGGATCCTATTATCGATACCACACGGGCATCCCAAATTAAGATTATAACACCCTGCTATGTAGTGAGCATCGTTTGCTCCCAACAACAACAACATCAAGAGATAGAACCGTCTACGCACCGCTACAACCTGCGGAGCCAAGGTAATAAATAACATTTCAACAGCAGTTTCCCGGTGACCACGCTCAATGCAATTTGATGCGAAACGTTCGGGGTGAGTCCTAAATTGCACTCATATTAAATGTCAAATAACGCGGATAATCCGAAAAATACTTATTTATTATTACTTAGTTCGTTAACGAGCTTACTCGAATTCCTGACGTTACAGAACAATCAACTAACACTCAAGACTTTTTTTTTTTTATCTCGGACACTGATAAATACACTATTATTGTATTATCACGTCTAGGCACATCAGATCATTGTGTCATATCTGCAAATTTCTCGTGTCAACAAAACGCAGTTACAGAAATAATTCCTAAGAGAATCGTTTGGCAATACGAGAAAGCTAACTAGGATGGTCTCAACGATTTCTTCAAGAACTTGAAATGGTCGCTATGCTTCTTCGATAGTGACGTAGACTCCAGAGAAAAATTGAGAAATTTCATTCCGAATAGGGGAAAAATCTATCAAACCAAAGAGAATCTTAGTTAAGTATGTTTACGATGTCACGAAGCAAACCCTACTCAGAAAAACCGGACTAAGCTAGAAAGACTTTTAATGATCATGATTCATGACTAACTATTAAGACTGTTTTTTAGCTGCAGTGTCCCAAAGGTAGTAAAAATACTACTTCGTCTTCGATTCCAAAGCTCGTCTTCAGTGACACTACTTAATGTCAGCTCTCAAGAAAAGGCCAATTTGATTGTAGTACAGTTGGTTGCAAATTTGACGCTGTCAGATGGTGTCATGTACAATATCTCACCGAACACTTTCACTTGCATCAATCTCTCTTATCGAAGATGCGTGCATTTGATATGAATGAATCTCTTGATCGTTTGATTAGAAACTGCATTTCCAACCGCCCAATACAAGTTGTGTGGGACGGTTTTAAGTCTGAAGTAATGCTGTATAGTATAATAAATGCTGGTGTGCCACAGGGCTCCGTTTTGTCTCCGACTATCTTTCTCATATATATCAATGGTATTGTGTCTTAAACTTCTAATCCATTAAATAGTTTTGCTGACGACAATACTCTTAGCTTTTCATAATTGTTTCCAGATGCACATCCCTGTTCTTCGGATGTGGATTTAGAGAAGCAGGTTATGATAAGCTCTCGATAGTATTGTCAAATGGGAAACCATAACCCGGGTAGAATTTAATGCTTCAAAAACTCAATGCTGTCTTCTGTCGTTAAAACGCAACCCACCCCAATGCCGTTATCCATGAGTGGCACTTGTTCGGAAACCGAACAGCTTTCAGTTCTAGGTATATGCACAACAGACCGCCTTGTGTGGGATGACCACATATTCGACGTCGCCAAAAATGTGTTTAGGGTTCCTTCGACGTTGCAAGAAATGTTTCACCTCTTTTGATAGGGCTGTAATTAATAAGGCCCCAGTTATAGCTGTTATTGAAATGCATCATTGGAAATTTTCATTTGCATTTTTAAGACGATTAAACAACCTCCAATGGCTATAATTGGTTCCAAAATGAAGGTAATGAGTAGTAGAATTTTTTTACTCGATAAAATACAAAATTCTGATTTAAACTTTCTTTTAAATCCGCTTTTATTATTTCACTGATAGAAATCAATTTAAATGAACAGCTGATTTTCGTTTCTTTAATATGGAACTCAATCGTTCCACTGAATGTGTTCGATTCTCTTTCTATTCTCAAATGTCAGTGTTCCTTTCAATGATCAACTCTAACCTCAAATGCATAGAATTGGTTGTAATCAGGACCTTTTACTGAAACCAATTTTTCAATGATCGCTATAACTGGCTTGTCAAAAAAATGAAGTCAGCATTCAGCTATAACTGAGGCCTAAAGTCTGTATATTCGCTTGAACCTCGAGTACAATTTGAACATTCGGTCCGATAAACCACTTGAGTCGTCTCTTGGATATAATCCAAAAAAAGCTTTAAAAAATTGGAGATGAAGAACTAATCTATGCAGCAGTTAAAGCCGTCCACACCTAAAGAACTTGGCCTAAACCTGTTGACTTCCCAAGGCATAAAAACGAACGTCATCAGTTTCAAAATCTTCACATCTCATTATAAGAACAACCATAGGTATGTACGAACGTACGTACCTATATGTTCTCCTATTAAAAATTAAAAATTAAAACAAATTGTAAAATGGTCAGTCCTAAACTCAAAGACCAAACAATGTTCTTCTTTTGCAGGCTAATTGAATCTGATCCCCAATTACATCGTCTTACATTTTTCCACTCTTTTCTTCCCAAATAACTTATATACCTACTTTATTATTTATATAGGTTCATATCTATTCCTTTCAACAGTGTCTACTGAGCCAACTATCAATTATCCTTAAAGAAAAGGTTAATTAAACAAAAGGGAATAATAAATTAATAGCGTGTGTAGTCCTGCAAAGATGAGGATTCCTTCGTATTCATAATATATGTAAAAAGAGATAGTTAGATACCCGAGGAATAAGTTCGATATGCATAATGGAATGAGTATCTATATAAAAAGGGAACTTATTCAAACTAGGTCAAACTATATAACTATCACAAAGGATCAGAGTACTTCTTATTAAATATTTAATCCTTTGTTTCGAAGTCGAGGATTTTGTTCGATGGAAACAATTTTTAAATTAACTATTCATGTGGGTCGAAAATTGTTTCTGGTTGTTTTTTTTTCGCGAAATATAATACTCGTTGCGCCTTGAAATCGCTTTCTTTTCCGCCCTAACGTTTTTTGTCCTTAAAATTTAATATTAAAAAAAAAATAGATTTCTTTGATGTTCGTGATTAATAAAATTTCATCAGAAGTTCTAGGTAGGTTGCAACTTTCTAAAAAATTAAATCCGTTCTTATAACCTTCTTTCCGTTCTTTTTTTTTTTTTTTTTTTTGGAAAAAAAGTGATAGATGCATCCTTCGATGGATACATTAATATTATAGAAAGCGGGAGTGTGGGCTGATGGCAGTGGGTGTAATAATCTCAATAAAGTTTCAGAATTACAACAAAACAGAAAAAAAACGATATCCAAAGAATAAGCGGAAGACAACGACAGCAAGGATAGAATGCAATTTCGAGATAAACAATTTAACGGCGCGAAGTAGTTTTAAGTTCATTTTTTCATTCCATTAAAATTCCTCCATAGAGTCGGTTTTATTGTATTCAGTAATAATAGTTTATACGTACACTCGTACATGTTATACATAGAGGCAGAATAAAATCGTTTTCATTTGCCTATAATAGGTTTACAATAGTTAAATAGATTATGGATTATGGTTTATGGATTTTTTTTTTTTTTTTTGGAATTATTAGAATTTTGAGCATGATTTTTCAATTTTGTTTAAACACAAATAACTTTCTACTATTAAGAATTCCATGAAATATTTAAACTTTAACTTTAGCGATTCGAAGACTTCATTCGTTTGATGTTGTCGAGTCGATGCAGAAGCTTATTGATTTTCTGGACTACATCGATAGTAGTTCTTGCAGGACAAAGAATGGTTTTTTTTTTTTTTTTTTTAAATTCATAGGAGGGATGTGCAGTCGATGGTTCAGTTGCTGATTTAATGCAAGCGCCCTACCAAAACATCTCTGGTGATTTTTCAGACTTAAACTTTTCCATAGCCGAAGTTGCCGAATGTGGAATGCTTTACCTGGCTCTATTTTTACCTTCCATTTCGATATTCAGAGGTTCAAAACCAATGTCCATCGGCTTCTCCCCTTTAATCATTACCTGATTTCCTAACGCTCGCACTGTGTTTAATTAAACATTTTAAGGGTATTGAAAACCCCTTGAGTGCTGTATAAAAAAAATAAAAAAAAAATAGCTAAACATTTTATATTTTTTAGTCTACATCTGTTATACTGAGTTGTAGAACTGGGTCTTTAACGGTTGGGGATTGGTTCTCTCTTCTTTCCCTATAAATTCTTTATAATTTTGATTTTAGACCTTGATGGTACACATCTACTACTTTTTTTTTGTAGGACGTAAACCGCTAGGCTTCTGCTGCTGATATTGTTTTTTGTTTATATTAATTCATAAGTCACTTAGTAGCTTATGAATTAAATTTTTTTAAATCATAAGTCACAAACTAACTTATGAATTAAATTTTTTTTTAATTCACAAATCATCTACAGACTTATGACTTATGGTTTTTTTAATTCAAAAATTCGCAACCCAGCTCTGGGGCCACTGGTAGGCTGCGGTAATTTTGGATTTTTTTTAATGATACGGTCCTGGTACAACTGATTGTTGACATTTTTCGAATCCGGACGAATTCGTCCCTTTTATTCCGAAAAAATTCAGGGCCGTCCACAACCTCCTATGACACAATGGACGTTTCCTACTAGCGATTTTAAAACATGGTTAAATCTCACGATGGCGTTGTGAGTTGGTCACGAGATCGTGTGATATGACCCTGTTAGACTTCTTCTTGTGGGGTTTTCTAAAGTCACAGGTCAATGCCAATAAACCACAAACAAAGACTTCCCTGAAAGCCAACATAATTAACATGTCATTGGTCATTTCCATTGGCTTCGGATAGGTGTCACCCAGCGTAGAGTCCGGCGGTGGACGTTTGAATAATGTTATACGAGTACATATAAAGATAGAAAACGCTTAATGGAGAACCTTTAATTTTTAAGTGTCTATCGCAAAACGTTTTTCAAGAAAATATATGAACGTAAACATATGTAACAGCCGAATGGGTTGAACACATTAACCTCAGCATAGTCGAGCATGTACAGATCGATCATCACGCTTGCTCGAGGCTATTCCCATCTCACCTTCAAATAAATGTTTGTTTTAAGGTCCCCAATTTATATATGCTTTAGTCGTATGTATATCAGCGCTTTTCCCAAAGTTGTGGTTATTTGCACAATGGGTACTTCTTTTTGAACTTCGGTTAATGGTTAACGACTCCGATACTACACAGGTACATCTAATGTTGGGCAGTGTAACGACTTGCAGAAATTTTTTTGTTTTGAAGCAACTATTCCGAATAATTCAGTCAACTTTGTAAATACCATCATTCTCCAGTCGTGATTCGAGACGCTTTTATATCTCAAGAAACTTAAACATTACTTACGCCTTGATCAGGTTCAGCGTCCTCTGACACTCGGTTAACAATGATCTAAAGCGAACCATTTTTAGTCAAAGCTGCAATACCGAAAATAAAGTTTATCGTCTATCCAGTGGGTCAAACCAGATTATAAGATATCTAATTCTTTTTTTTTTACTTGCGACTTATAGGTACTCTAAGGCAAGTTATGCATTCGTATAAAAAATCAAACTCGAAATTTTGATCAAAGTTGACATTACAATAATACTCGTAGCAAAGACCAAAAAAGTGGATCTCGCAATTGTGTCTGTCTGTCTGTTCGACTACAGCTAAACGGCTCGGCCCATTTTCTTCAAACTTGGTAGATATGGGTTTTATTCCCCCTCCCCCCCGGATGTTTTTTGATTTGATTTTTTAAGACCAAAAATATCGGTACCTGCCATACGATTTTTTTAGAAATTTTATAAATATTTTTTGTTTTTCAAAAACTGTCCCACAGATATTGAAAAAAAAATTTAAAAAATTTCATTTAGCTACCTAATATTTGGGAAAAATTTTCCAAAAAATTGTCATTGTTGGTACCCCCCTTGGAACCATTTTTTTTTTTTTGATTCTTGATTTTCTCGAAAACGGTACAACGGATTTTGATAATTTTTTCTTCTGCCAAAGTTTTCCAATAGTTTGAATATTATTTTGAATTCAAGTTTTCAAAAAATAATTTTTTGGATTTTTAAAAAATATTTCAATTTTTTTTTTTTTTTTTAAAACTCAATATGTATTTTAAAAACTTCATTGTAGATTTTTTTTTAAAACTTAATAAATAAAAGTTTTTTAATATAAACTACAAGAAATGAGAAAAAAATTTATTTTACAAGTTAAAAAATGGTTTTCGAAAATCGTATTTTTCTCGAAGAATTTTTTCCGAGAATTTTTTTTTTTTTTTTTTTTTATAATCTACACGCGCTCAAGGGATTATGATTACCCTTTAAATGTTTCAGCGCGGGCGTGAAGTTAAGGAAGAGAAAGAAGGATAGGAAAGATGTGTGGCACGATGTTCTGAGACCGAAGGTTGTTGTCTCAGATATTTTATCTCCAGAGATGGCGGCTGAACTAAAGCGGAGAATGCCGTGTCTTATTTCTGTGTCGCTTATAATTCACATTATTTTTTTCGTGTCCATCCTTGTTGGGCATACTAGTTTAACTCAATTACATGTTGTTAGTGTTATGCCTGAACAACATGTAATGAGTAAACCAGCAACCCATTGATGACAATTTTAGAAGATTTTTAATGGCATTAAAACGACATAGACGACGGCAGGAATCGAACCTGTGATCATGAGGTTCACAGGCGAGCACACATCCATCGCGCCACGGCTTTCGATTAATTTTTAAGATCTATAATTTAATAAAACAAATTTTGAAATCTAGATATTACTGACCATATCGTACTGACCGTATCTACCATAGAACGAGTTTTTCGAATTTTGAATTTCTCATTATCGGCATAACCGATTTTAATGAAATTTTTTATGGATAAGCTTCTAAAAAGTTTAAGAATTATTGCATTTCTAAAACTTAACTTAAAAAAAATATATTTTTTTGAATTTTGAAAAAAGAAAAAAAAATATATTTTTTTGAATTTTGAAAAAAGAAAAAAAAATCTAGTTTTTTGTTTTGGAAAATTCGATATCTCAAAAACGGATCAATATTTTTTTTTATAGATTTAATTTTAATTTAATTTTGTATAAAAGCTTATTTTTTTAAAGAAACCACTACAACGAATTATGATTTTGTTCTTGCATAAACTAATTTTTTCTTAAAACACATGACATCCTGTGCTTATCTTCAACTGCTAAAGGAGTTGTTTTAGTTATTAAAAAAATGAATTTTATCCTTAAGAACAGTTTTCTCTAATAACATTCATTTTTGAAATTCTTAGTCTATTACATAGGAATAAGTTCGTGCGACACTGTCGTTCATTTTATTTTCTAATAAGATTCGAGTTCTTCAGGAGTTATGACACAGTGTAAGGAAAATTGAATAGAGTTAAGAAATAGATATCGTAGTTTTGAAATTCTGAATATTACAATAAGAGCGGAAAATAGAGCTTGTTGACGCATTCCACATACGTGTAAAGCGGCTGGAGCTGGATAAAGAATTTCTGTTTTTGAAAAAACTTTGGAAATAAGATTAAATTGTATCTAATTATCAAATTTAAAGAAGCATTTTAGTTCGTTCTCACAAAGGCGGAAGCTCTATTCTTACAACATTAAAATGAGCGAGCTACAGCATCAAAAAAAGAATTCACTACAACCTCAATAAACGTGAAGTCAACGAACAAACTCATTACCCCTTTATTAGCTGTCATAAAAACATACAAAATTTATTTTTTATCCAATTTTATCGATTGTAAGAATATTTTGTAATGAATGAAATTAATTATTTTTCCTTGAACTGAAAATAGGTTTATAGTGAGCACCTGTCTGTTAAGACCTAATCTCATTACTTGGCCTACCAAACACTGCGGTCCCAGGACATAGTCCCAGTTTCTTTTTATCCGGATGAAAGGTAGCCACTCCCTTCCAGCAGGGGTCAGATCTTGATTCCTTCCTTGACAGACCAACTCCACACCGCCACTAAAATGCTTCGTACGGTCATGTCTCGGAATACAAGCCAGCTTCCATACTGTTCCAATTTGCATTGTATAGGCAGTACCACCCTTGGTTCGGATCTAATTTTATCTACAGTGTATCAATTTCATATTCGTACCCCTTCTATAAAAAGTTTGAATGTTATCCTAATCGTAAATGATTTGAGATACAAAAATAAAAACAAAATGCAATTTAAGTATGTACATGGTTGATATATTTTATCAATTTTTTATAGTTGGTAACAATCATTTTTCTTGAAAAATGCAAACAAAAGACTAAACTACAGTAATACTGGGCTAATTTCATATTCGTACCCTTTTTTAATCAATAAAAAAAGTAGGCTTTAATATTTTGTAGCATAACCTTTGGAAGCAATTACGGCTTGCAATCGTCTTGGCATTGACCTAACCAACTTTTCAGTTGTTTCCGACGATATTTGTGACCATTCATATAGAATCTTCTCTTTGAGGTCGTTCCTGTTCCTAATGGTGTATTTGCGGATTCTGCGGTCCAGTTCGTCCCATAAATTCTCTATCGGATTAATGTCAGGTGATTGTGGGGGCGTTTCCAAAACTTTCCGGCAGTTATAGAGAAGCCACATTCGAGTTGCATTAGCCTTATGCTTTGGGTCATTATCCTGATAAAAAATGAAGTTGTTTTCTAGGCCCATTTGTGCAGCACTATCTTTTAAATTTGTCTTCAGGATATCAATGTAGATCTTGTGATCCATAATGCCTTCAATTATGTGCAGTTTTCCCACTCCAGCTGCTGAAAAATACCCCCACACCATCACCGACCCACCACCATGTTTAATTGTTCCTTGCGTGTTTTTTGGAAGGAATTCTGTATTCGGCTTACGCCAAAGCATTTGCCTGCCATCCGAGCCATGAACATTAAACTTTGACTCATCTGTGAAAATAACGGATTTCCAAAAGTCAAAGTCTTTTGCTTGGTATCCTTTAGCGAATTCAAGCCGTTTAAGTCTGTTGACTTGACTAATAAATGGTTTTTTCCGCATTACTCTTCCATTCAAACCATGTTCCCGCATACATTTCCGCAATGTTTCAGTGCAAAATTTTTTTTCGAGGGATTGGCAAAGACTCTGGGCCAATTTTGGTGCACTTATTTTTGGGTTTTTATTTATTTCTCGCACAATTTCCCTCTTGTCCTGCGTGTTGAAAATACTTCTCGTCGTATTACGAGGCAAGTTTTCAATTCGTTTTTCATTTACAAACCGATTAACGATAGTTTGAATGGTTGATTTGGCTCGATTAACTAACGATGAAATCTGTTTATATGATTTACCTTCTTGGTGGTATTTTATTATGAGTTCTCGAAGTTCTTTTGATGTTTCACTTGATTTTCTTCCCATTGTTCTTAAATTCTTTGGAAAATTGTCCAAAACGCTCTTTTAAATTTAAAATAACTTCAGGATACGTTAAATAATAGCAAATGAATTGGCAAAACACATTTGATTGAAAATTTAATGAAAATGCAAGTTGTTTGGCTACTTAGAACTAAGAGTACGAATACGAAATTGACCTAGTTTTGCATTAGTTTTATGGTTTGCTTGCATTTACCAAGTAAAATGATTTTTATCAACTAAGAAAATTTGATAAAATATATCAACCATGTACATGCTTAAATCGCATGTTGTATTTAATTTTGTATATCAAGCCATTAGGGATAAGGAGGACTTTCAAACTTTGTATAGAAGGGGTACGAATATGAAATTGATTCACTGTATCTATATTGTGTGGTTACATTAGCCAATCGTGTGTCTCAATTGGTGTAACCACAGCCACCTCGCCGCCGCCGCCTCACAAATCGAACTAAACGATAACCCATGTCCTGCTGAGCGCATTCATTCAAAAATCGATTTTTTTTATCTCTAATTTTTATGGAATTTTCCGTTTGTTTAAAAGTGTTTAAAAAAAAATTATTTTTGAGGTTATGAAGGTGTACTTTATTTAGTACAATGGGATCATGCATATTATGTATGTATATTAATTTGTATTTATATGAAAATTTTTAAAACATTTTTTTCTGAATACATAATGTTACATTACACCACTTTGATCTTGAATGGCACTGACGACATCTTAGTTGATCTGGTAGTTTTTTTTTGGAAAATGGTACCTGGGCTCTCCGCAATGCTTCGTTTAACAGTGAGTCTAGATTTTACCGGTTTCATAGTGTTAAATCTGAGGTAACGGAGTTTTACAGCTCTCGTGAACTGAAGTAGATCACCCTTGTACCATAGTTATTTACAAACTTGTGGAGCTTCCATGCGTTGGACGTTGTTGATGAAATCATGGCTGTGAAAAGGTTCCACCACCACTTCTTGCCTCTTATTTCAATTGAAAAAGTATTGATGAACTGGTCATGCAGGTCAACACCGCCCATGTTCATATTATAGTTTTTGAAGAGTAGCGGCTGAGGAATATTTATCTTTTTCTGCTGTTCCTTACTCCACCTCTTCACATTTTCACATGGTTCGATTTGGTCGTAGTTCGTGGCCATTGTAACGATGCTGCTGTCCTTCCATTTAACAAAAAGTAATTTGTTTGTCTTGTCGAACTGGTGCTCAAAAGTTTTTCTATCCCGTTTTTTTAAATTGTTTGTTGCTTGGAGAAGGGCACTTTTTCAATCGATTATCTCGAGCTGTTCCAGCTGCTCTAAATTTTTTTTCCTTCAAGATCTTCATGAGTCCATAGCTTTTAAAAAACTTGTCAAAATAAAGAGCATAGTCACTTGGGCAGTCAATATTCTTTAGAAGGTCAAGAACCACTCTTGATCCTAAAGGTAATGCTTTCAAAGAAGGCTTTACATTTTTAGCTCCGCACTGAGTTTCAAATTCATACATGTAACCATCTTTGTTACAAAGCATCCAATTTTTGAACCCGAATCTCACAGGTTTTCCTCTAATAAATTGTTTTGTGTCGACCAAAATATTTCATCATTGATTCATCGATAGATAAATGCTCATGCATATATCCCCACTTTTGAAATTTTTGGCGCAACAGCTTACTGAGCGGTCGAAGTTTTGCCATTTTGTCGTTCAAATCAAGGTTGTTGTTATCAGCAAAGCGTATGAATCGTTTTATTTCTTGGAATCGTTCCTGGACATACTGTTAGCTACAAAAGGAACATGCGTATCAGCTGATTGTTTCCAATACATATGTACATATATTTTCTTGCCTGAGAATGATATCCCGAAAACAGTAGGATTCCTATAAAAATGTTTAGATCTTCTTCATTGAAAGCAAAGGTGTGTTGGTTTGTTTGCCCTGCGTACAATATTGTTTGGATAACAATAAGTTGTCTTACCTCTGTATCCAACAATTTTTCAAAAACATCGACTTCGCTAAGTCCAAACAAATCTGAAGCACAGTTTTGGATTCTACTCAAATGATTTTCGGTTCGTTCAAATTCTGTTGTTGAAATGCACTTTGTCCATACCGGTAGTGCAATTGACTTTTTCAACTCAGATAACGGAATGTCATCATCATCATCGCTGTCAAACTCATCATCATCTGCTGTATAAGACTCCACAAAAATTGCAACCTCACCTTTACCATCTTTGGTAGATAAAGTTCAAGTTCAATTGGTTGAGGCTTCATTTTTAAAATTTAAACAATGCTTACTTACTTAAGGTGGCGCTACAGTCCGGGGTGGACCAGGGCCTCAACCAACAAGCTTCTCCAACTAGCTTGGTCCCCAGCTAGCTGTCTCCAGTTTCGCACGCCAAGTTGGTTGAGGTCCTCCCCCACTTGTGTGCGCCACCTGAGTCGCGGTCTTCCTCTACTTCGCCGTCCCTCGGGGCTTGATTCGAAGACTTTCCGGGCCGGAGCATTCGGGTCCATTCGCTCTACATGACCAAGCCATCTCAGTCGCTGGACTTTTATACTTTTGACTAGGTCAGTTTCACTGTACAGCCCGTACAGTTCGTGGTTAAATCTTCTCCTCCACTCCCCATCTATGCAGACGGGACCAAAGATCACACGAAGAATTTTCCTCTCGAAACAGCCTAAAGCGGTCTCATCTACCTTCGACAAAGTCCATGTCTCTGCACCATAGACAAGGACCGGGATGATAAGGGTCTAATAGAGGGACACTTTAGTTGCTCGAGAGAGGACTTTGCTACTCAATTGCCATCTTAGTCCAAAGAAACAGCGATTGGCAAGAGTTATTCTCCGTTTGATTTCAGCACTGGTGTTGTTTTCAGAGTTTATAGCGGCGCCTAGGTATATGAAGTCACTTCCTCAAAGTTATAGCTGTCTATAATGACGTTTTGTCCAAGACGTCGGTGTTGTGTGTCCTTTCTTGATGACAGCATATACTTGGTCTTAACATCATTTACCGCTAAACCCATCTTCTTCGTTTCCGTCTCAATGTTCACAAAACCGCCACTGACATCACGCTTTGTTCTTCCAATAATGTCAATGTCGTCGGCGAGTCCGAGTAATTAGACGGACTTTTGAAAGATTCTGCCTCTTGTGTTGACGCGTGAGTTTTGCACTATTCTTTCAAGAACTATATTGAAGAAGTCGCACGATAGAGCATCGCCTTGTCTAAAAACTTTTTTGACATCAAATGCATCGGTGAGATCTTTTCCGACCTTGATGGAGCAGCGTGCATTCTCCATCGTCATCCTGCACAAGCGGACAAGTTTGTCAGGGATGCCAAAACTAGACATTGCTCTATATAGTTTGTTCCTATAGATGCTATCGTACGTGGCTATGAAATCGATGAAAAGGTGGTAGTGGTGTCGATTTGTAGCTCCTGGGTTTTTTCCAAGATCTGCCGTAATGTGAATATTTGATCGATGGTGGACTTTTCTGGTCTAAAACCGCACTGATATGGACCTATCAGGTTGTTGACGAAAGGCTTCAGACGTTCAGATAATACGGCAGAAAGGATCTTGTACGCAATGTTCAGGAGACTTATGCCTCTGTAGTTGGCGCAGTTCAGAGGGTCTCCTTTCTTGAGGATCGGACAGACAATACTGAGGTTCCATTCATCGGGCATGCTTTCTTCCGACCATATTTTGCAGATGAGCTGGTGCATACTCCCAACTAGGGGTGTCCACTTAAGAAAAACATCGATGTTTTTATTCGATGTTAGACATCGGAAACCGGCGTCGATGTCTTTCGATACATCGCTTAAAAACATCGATGTTTTTTCAACATCGAATACCTACTTTATTTAATGATTACTTTACTTTAACAAATGGAAACTAACAATATGCGCTAGCAAAAGTATTATCTGTTCCTTAAAAATTCCAAAAAAAATTTGATCAGTTTAATTGTTTTAGATTAAGATTAGCGTAAAAAGGCAAATTTCGATTCAAAAATCACACTGTAGATGAGTGAGAGTAAGAGCAAGTTTATGAAGCAGTACAGTTCAGGCAGGACAATGAAATGAAAGACTAAACCTAAGAAATTAATCAAAGACAAGAACTAAATACTAAAGACAAAAAAGAGCTGATGCACACATTTTTGCAAAAGTATGCGTTATCTCGGTTGCTTAGTTGTCATTTCTACAAATTCCAAAAAAGTCAATGCTCACATTTTTGCAAAAGTATGCGTAACCTCAGTTGCTCGTAAAAGAGCCGATTCTCATATTCACCGACCTGAATTCACCGTTCTTTGTCATAGTTTTTCGATTTAAAAAAAAAAACATCGATACATCGAATAGAAAATTCACTAGGCAAAACATCGGATCAATCCGATGTCTCGTATGGTGAACATCGAATGGATTCGATACATCGATGTTTAGTGAATATCCCTACTCCCAAACAAGTCATCGCCTGCCGCTTTGAACAGTTCGGCAACGAGGCCGTCAGCTCCACCGCCTTTGTTTAAACAATGCTGTTTTTAAAAAATCCCCATTTTAGTTATGTATATAAAAATTCCAAGAACTGCGCATTTTACAATTGATTTTTAAATTGCAAAAAAATTGCTTTATTTAATATTTCCATTGCCAAATGTAAATCACTCTTAGCGAACGCAGATAAGACAAGACGAAAATACCAAGTTACAAAATCCCCGTTTAAAATAGTCATGACCATTATGAACGTTTGCAATAATTTATATAAACAAGAATTTACTTATCATTAATCGAAATAATTACATTTGCTGAAATTGTGCGCTATCAACAATTTAATACTGTAAACATTACATAATGCGAATTCTAATCGATTTCTCCCATAGTTCAGATACGAGTAAGTCATGGTCAACTGCGAGATTATTGAGAATTTAATGATGCTCCAAATTCCAACCACATTGAACTTGTGGTGTATTTATAGAACAAAAAAAAATCTTAAAAATGAAAAAGAAAAGTTAAAGACACACAGAAAGTCACTTTTTATTTGATCAATTTTGGTTTTTGTTGAATGAGAAAAAAAAGTGAGAAACGAATCGATGAGATTGCACATCAGACAGGAGCAAACACTACGTATCCCTTACAGTTCAGTCATCTTGAAAACCTTGGACAAACTTTGGTTAAAAGGTAGCAGTGTTTACTTTAGTGTCAAATTGATAGTTGCCTCCTTACCAGGTGTGATAATGGCTGTCAAACTGACACATAAAACTTATTGTTTTCAACAAATAAATGGTGTTTCTTTAGGAGATTTAATTTCTTTTTTCAATAATATTTTCGCATGAGGTGGAAAGAAAAGGGAAAGCTTGGTATATTAGTTGCAAGTTTTTTACCTCGAGGGTTCGCCTCTCGAATTTAAGTTGCAAAATTTGGTGTATTCGCAATTTGTATGTACAAAAATGTTATTTGGGTATTGGTCGTATTTAAAATGCAAGTTCTCAAACTCAAAGGTGTGCTGTTCAATCCGCCATTTTGAATTAAAATAGCAACAAAACAACTTTTACTTTTATGTGAAAATTTTTAATGAATATCTTTCAAAAAAACGAAGTTACCGTTAACCTCGTTGATTTAGAACTGCTTCGGTGACTTTGGCCTTTGAATGATATCCGTCAAATTTGGTATTATCATTTCAGTTTTATATTTAAACTAGATGACTCGGTGAACTTCGTATCACCTACCTTTGAAAAATATGGTCAAAACTTAATACACAATTTTTATCTACATTAAATGCAACACTTAAACAATTTAAAACTTTCTGATGTACTATATGTTTTTTTGTCTTTTCCGACTCGCGAACACACGACGTATAATTGCCCATGCGCGAAACAGGGCAACTTTAAGTTGATTCCGGAAGAAACTTTCAACGCAAAGGCAGGACAGACCGGAAATTGTAGACGCTGGAAATCGAATGGCAAATCTGTTGGAATCATCGGTATTCGCGGGATCAAAACATACTCTCCTTTGTATTTTCCCTTTATGATCTTGGCTTCAATGACGTTATTAATTAGCTTTTTTACAGCCAATCTCGTTCCATTGCCCAGTCGAGGTTGATCAATGCTACGCAGCATAATCAGAATCACAATTCACAACTGATCTTATTTTTAATTGTAAATTGTGAGGTGGTAGTCCAGGCAAATCCAGGGAATTTAAAAGCTCTGTTGGAGAGTTGACTACGTCATCCTGGCTTGTAACTGTGTCAACTGATTTGTAAGAAAACAACTCTCCGGGAAGAAAATTTTGAATTTTTGCATTGAGATCATCGGCATCTTTGTTTTTGGCCGCCAATACTGCTCGTTTACTAAGCCAATTATGGTTTCTGAACTGTTGCTTTATATGTACGTAAAAACACGCTGAATAAGCTCCTATTTTGAGTCGACGAAGTGACGAAAATCTGTGAGTAGTGTAATTAATCTGGTCGAGGTGTCAACTGCGACCTTACCATTTTCAATATCTAATAACTGCTTCGAAAACAAAATCACAGTTTAATCTGCCTATAAAAACACTCAAATATTAGTTGTTAATTGGAGTATTTTTACATGCCGCCACAAATTAGATGATTTTAAACATGCTTTTAGTTCGTCAGCAAAAGTTGATAGGGGATTAATTGGAAAAAACTGACATGGCTCCACCAAAAATGTTTTAGTTGTCACGAAGATCTTTTCACATTCTGTCCAGTGCTGCCAGTGGGCCGTGTCGTACATTCATCCCAAACGATCAATTTTCATATCTGTATAATCTTCGTCATTGCCCTGTTTTTGTCGATGTTGCAAACTAGTGCTTCGTTTATTTGTATTTCAAGGCAGAATGTTCAGTTCGTCCACCTTCTAACAATGACGCACCTCTTCCAGATGAAGCCTATGCTAGGGCTAATTTATTTTGCGATCTGATCTTTGCCAACAGGAAGAAAATTAGGAACGTTTTTCCAGTCCCCCCCGAGAGCATCAAGGAAGTACGTTCCACCAGACAACTTCCATCAAAGTATCATACGCAATTCGTTGTTGTACTGTTTCGACCAACACTTCAGTATCGTATTGTTGCTCTCTTTGCAACTCGTGGTCAAATTCATCGCGCATAGGACGATTTGGTGCTGTCATGCCCTAACACGAAATTTCTGCAATAATTTATAATGTAGGATGCAAATTTTGACAATGCACACGATACAACACATCCTCAGACATATCATCCCTATACTTCATCCACAAATATTTCGGATTCGAGGGGAAACATGTCGATGTTATAATCGCGAACAATGTGCAAATTTGATGTGACGATGAAGACATGACGGAATCCTTAAGCGTATTATCCCATGATCGTTGTCAAATAACTGTAGTAGGTGACACGCCTCAAGGAAACTCGCACACCAATACCCATCAATTTTCTCAGTTGTTGAAACGATGTTGGACCGAGAACATTCACCAACAACAATCGGAGATGATAACATTCATCGTTATTTGGATGTACAGTCTAAATGCGACTTAGAGCGTCTGAGGGAAATACATTTGGGTGTCCTTGAATTGGTATTCCTTGTTTCCGACGCTGAAACGATTTCGATGATGCGTTCCAAGTGTAATAGCGTGACATATCAGCCTACAGCAAAGTGCAAGCAAAAACATCTGTTTGATAAATTGAGAAGAAACTTGTTAATGTGCTGTTCTGCTCTATCCGCCGCGTTCGATTGATTGAAATACTCGTACACTCGTTGTCCATTTTCTAGACCAACTGCCAAATGGACTACTGTAGGGTGTCTTTCGTGGATCGCAAATGAAAATATGCGCCAAATAGCGACACAGATATTTCAAGATCAAAATTAGCAAAATCGGTCCAGCCATTCTCGAGTTGTAACGAGACAAACGAACGGCAATTGATTTTTATATATATAAATTATTTTTGTAGATAAAAACGGATGCAACATTTTTTTTCCTTTTCAACTTGCTTATGACAAATTTACGACCATTATCAACGTTTTATCTTTTACGAGTTTATCTTAGCATATTTTGAGGGGTGGTATTATTAAAAAAAAATGCGACATTTTGAATTTTGAATTGTACGACATATTTACGACGAATTTACGACAGTTATTAACACTTCCTTTTTTCCTTTTCAGGCTCAGCATATTTTTAGGGCGGTAGTGCTAACTGTCAACCTTACCAGGGGTTATTAAAAAAAAAACAAGCCCCAAAAGTTTTGATTTTACGACATATTTACGACAATTTATTATTAACACTGCCGTTTTTACTTTGCGGGTTCATTTTAGCCTTTTTTGATGGATTGTAGTGCCAACTTGACTAGCAAGCTAGCATAATGATGCTAGGAATGTATGGCTTCTCAATAAGAACTCAAGATTTCTACCTAAATTTAGCAGTTACGTGCAAATGTGTAAAGTAGAAGTTTGGTTGAGCCCTGGGCATATGATGTTTTTGCATAGTCATAGGACAGCAGATGGGAAATTGGATTCCAAAAACCACCCAATTCGCGAATATTAAGAGCAGCCGGCGATACAAATTATGTTCATCCACTAATATCTCTATTTCAACACCCTGGAGATTTCTGATCTAATCTCTAAGTATGTCAAAGTGTCTCACGTAAGGTCTTTATTGTCCAGACTGTTAATGACACCATCCTTCCGAAAGGCTCGTCTTAGTCTTCTGCCGTCATTTCTCACAGTTATTTTAATTTTAAAAATTTCGCACTTTCAAGTTAAGCATGTCAAGTCCTGATGAAAGAGCCAAATATCCAGTGGTTAACACATTAATGCGTTTAACTTAAACTCCAAACCACATTTTCATTGGAAGATCTATCAGTTAAGGACAAAAAATAAAACACCCTTTAAAACCGAAAAATATCATGGTGGACGTAATGTTCTATTGCCTTATAATGTTTACTTTCAAGTTGATATTAATTATTTTTATTTAACTAAGAATTCTCCCCCAGACACCAACATCCAACATAGACAAACAGACTTCAGAACAATCTCATTAAGTTGATGAAATCCAAGAAAGACACAATTGTGTTTGAGTCGAATGACAAATGAGTTGTAATTGATTAAATTTCTGTGAAAACATTTTTGAATGTTTACTGAGGAATTTCATTAAAATTGACTTTACACCCTGAAGTTCTCTGTAAATTGCTGTATAGGTAGACATTGTTAAAACATACACTTTGGAATTCGCGCAATAAAGTGAAAAGTGTGCTATTTTTTGCCGATAATCAAAATTTTCGGATAACTTTACAAGAGGGAAAATTTATAAAATGTGGCGAATTATTAAAATGGATTAAAATTAAATATTTTGTATCTCTAAGTTGGATGGTAAGTTTATTTTTAGTGAATCACACCTACAAGTTGGGATAATTGTCAAAGTTGTGCTCGGGGACTTTAATGCTGAAATCGGAAAGGAAGACATATTCGGCAACAGACAACAGCTTCCGACTTATAGATTTTGCAGCGGCTCGCAATACGGTGAAGAGTAGCACAGAAGAAGCACATGAGAATATGCTGCAACGCAAAACAAGGCAGTGAGAGAAGAGTATCGAGCAAAGAGGAGACAGGAAAAGAAGATGTTGCATAGAAAGAAGAGAGTGTTGGCAGCTGAAGGAGATCGAAGAGTCTCGAGATAGAAACAGCATCACAACAGCCAAACAACTGGCAACAAGACAACCCACTTCCAATAATTAAAGAACCAGTTCCACCACCCTATATAGAAGAGGTAGTCTTAACTTAAAAACAGCAAGGCCACAGGATTCGATGGCTTACATGGAGAGCTCTCCAAATTCGTAGGTGATGGCTTGGTAGGGTGCATGCAGAATCATCAACCAAATATGGATGAGAGGCAGCCTGCCCGAGGAGTATCAGCCCCAGCTACAAAAAAGATGATCCTATATCTTGAAAGAACGTGGCCTATACTTACTAAATGTCGCATATAAGATCCTATCCAACGTGCTATGTGAACGTCTTAAACTGTTCTGTAATAATTTATTCGGCAAGTACCAGTATGGTTCCCGCAAATCGACCATAGACCAAATGATCAGACTGAGACAAATCCTGGAAAAGACCAACGAATTTAAAGTTGAGACTCACCATCTATTTATCGACTTCAAAGCCGCATATGATAGCTCATCGTCAGGAGCTCTATGGTCGAACTCGGGATCACGGTAAAATCTATTCAACTGTGTGGCGTGGCATTAGCAAATACGCGATACAATATACAACTAGGGAGAAACTCCTCTGAACTATTTCAAACATGCGCAGAGTTTCGGTGCGCAGGGCAGGCGTTAACACGGAGGTCACTATATTCAACAAATCTGTCCATCTGTTGGGGTATGCGGACGATATCGACATCATCGGACGTTCCCAACGTTCTGTAATAGAGTCTTTCACACGGCTGTTGAAGATCAGGCGAGACTTGTTAGTCTTGAAGTAAATTTGTAAAAGACCAAGTATATGTTAACAACAAACAAACAATTATCTATCCACCGATTAGGGCAAAACTTCACTATTGATGGCAAAAAATTCGAGGTAGTTCAGGAGTTCATCTACATCCAAGTTGATATAAACTCCAAGAACTACACCTTAGTGCAGATCCGACGAAGAATAACCCTAGAAAACCGCTGCTTCTTCGGTTAAGCAAAATGCACGCTCCACAAAACCCTTATACTACCAGTCCTGCCTCAAGGCGCCGAGTGCTGGGCTATAAGCAGAAAGGGAGGGGTGATATTGGGCCCTTTCGAAAGAAAGATGATGCCAAAAAGCCAAAATACGTCGACTACATTGGCTGGGCCATATGGAGCGAATGCGTAAAAATACTCCTGCTAAGAGAGTCTTCGAATTCCAGGTTAGCGGCGACAAGGAAGAATAAACCTCCGGTTTAAGGACCAACTCATCGCGAATGCCAGAGCGCTTGCCCTAGATGACTGGAAGCAGCATGCTCGGGGTCGCGGAGGATGGAAAGCTGCCGTGTCTCAGACAGAAATACTTCATGCATCGGGAGCCGGTTAAGCAAGTAAGTGGTAAGGTTGTGGAGCTATGATCCAGGCAATGGTTTTGGTTATCAAATGCCATAAAGGGTGGGCTATCTAGTGGTTTCTTTTTAAATCATGGGTTGTTTTGCCACTGAGAGCTGTTTCCCGCTTGAAATCTTGACTGAAAGTCAATATCATACCTCCGCGGAATGAAATGGGTAGCCTTACGCTTGAAAAACGTTGGGAAATATTGAAAACTTATTTCCAAAGTTAGTACTAACAGTCCGTTTTTTGAAAAGAAGTTTTGACCGAAATGAAGCACCCACCGCGCCTGCTGCTTACAAGTTTGTGCAAAAAAATGCATGAGATTGGTATGCTAGTGGACAATACTCATAGTCCCCTCTGTCGTACGGTGCGTACAAAAGAGAATGTGGGTGCTGTATCGGAGATCGTCAGACTCAAGTCACGAACATGAACTCGCCACCGCTCAGCATTTCACGCACTAGGCTGAGGAGAATTCTGCACACAAATCTGGGATTATTCGCTTATAGTGATAATGAATGTGCTACCGAGTCAGCCACTTGAACGGCGTTGTGTTCCGTACATAATTAATGGGAATGTTTGCTCTTACAAATAAAGCCATAATACATGGGAAACATTTAATTTTGTTCATTTTATTGCATTTTTAAAAAGAAACTTGTATTTGGCTCACCTTTTAGTCTACAAGAAAATTTAAAAATTCATAAAACAAAATGTATGGCTGACCAATTACTAAAATTAGTTGACCTTTTATCAGGATCTAGTGGGCTTTCGGATGGTTCCTATTTTTGCAAATATCCCACAAACGAGGTGCGAAAAATCACACGCAGGGGCGAACGCAGAAAATAATTTCGGGGGGGGTTTAAAAAAAATATGAGATTTTCATAAATATATTATTTTATCACTATATTGTAGGTAATTACACATTCTTTATTGTAATTAACCCATTCTCTCCCATTGTACTTTTTAAAGTACAGTAAAATAAATTTTAAAAATGGCCATTTAACAATATGCCATGAAACAAAAATCATCTTTTTGATTTTGTTTTCTCAAAAGCTAATATTATTTGAATTTTTCAGATACTTTTTTATTTTTTGATCCCAATAGGTTATTGTCCAATTGTCTTTTGGTAGAAAGCATTCTGAAATATTTCTCGTTTTGTGTCCTTCAAAAACATTTGTGGTCATATAAACTTCAATCGACAAAATACAAAAATTATTCTTTGATTTTTATTTGAAACAAACATAAAGCTTACGACTATATAAGTCCCTTCATATTTTTTGTATATATATACGGAGGTAAGCAATGCCAAAGTTTGATGTACTTTTAAAAGTACAATGGGATCATGCATGCATTATTTTTCTAGGGATTAGAATGGATTTTCAAACTATCCCTGTCAAACACTTTTATGGTAAACGTTTTCAAAATCTTCACTCTGCTCTGGAAGAACTGCATAATAATGCACATATCGTCAACGCTGATATTGTCATGATTCCTCCACCGGTGGACTACGTGACGGACGAAGAGGATATAGATGAAGACAATATGATAACAACGGAATTACCACTAGATGTTCCAGGTGAAGTGGAGGTTTTTGTGGAAGCTTATTTAACGGCTGACGACGACGTATTCGACAGCGATGATGACATCCCATTATCAGAGTTGAAGAAGTCGATTGCTCCACCGGTATGGAGAAAATCAATTTTCTCAGCTGAGTTCCAACGAACCGAACATTTCTTGCGTAGAATCCAAAACTGCATTTCAGATTTATTCGGCCTGAACAAAATAGACATTTTTGAAAATTTGTTTGATCCCGAGGTATGACAACTTATTGTAAATCAAACTATATTGTATGGAGGGCAAAAACACCAACACAACTTTTCATTCAATGACAACGATTTGAAAATTTTAATTGGAATCTTACTGTTATTCCAATGAAATTCGAGGCAAGAATTGGTGGTGGAACATTTTCAACTCCATGTTTTCGTCCACTGTTTCCAATGCCTGGAGGCTCCACAAGCTGACGAATAATTATAAAGGTTATCTACTCGAACTCACCAGAGAAATAACTCTTTACTACCTTAGGTTCCACACTCTGAATGCAGGACAAGGACAACCTAAACTAACTGTCAAGCGAAGCATTGCGGAGAGTCCATAATACCACTTCCCCAAAAAATTACCAAATCAATTCAGATGTCAACAGTACCATCTACGATCAAAATGGTGCTGTGAAATGTGCAATGTAACATTGTGTATACATAAAAACTGTTTTAAAAATATCCATGTAAACTCAAATTAAAATGATATGTATGACCCCACTGTACTATATAAAGTACACCTTCATTACCAACAATATAATTTTTTTTCAAAAACTTTTTTCGTATAAATGTTCTTATTTTAACCTCAATAAAGAGAAAATACCATAAAAATATGATTTTTCCAATTTTCAATACGCTTGGGAGTTAATGGGTTAACATAAATATGTTATAACTAAATAATAGGTGCGTTTTATTATTCACAAATCTATCTGGATCCGGATCTGGATTAAGTTTTAACATGTATTACAAAAACAATTTGTGATCCTGTTTTTTATCGGAATCTATTTCAAAGATCCAAAAATTAGTTATTACACTGGCGAGCAGATGACTTTTTATGGTAAGGTAGTGTAAGCTATAGTGTAAAGAAAAAAGACAAGACATAATTTAAAATTTACAAACCCAAGGATAAAAAGAGACGGACTTATAACACTTCTGTCACTAAGATCCGTATCGTTTTATTTTCAAGGGAAGATCCAGATCCGGATCCAGATAGATTTGTGAATAATAAAACGCACCTAATATTTGCTCTTAGGGATAGGACCTAACGGAACAATTTCATACAGCTAATCGCAAAAACAAAACATCATAAGGATGTTACAATGGATACCTATTTGGCAAATTTGAATAATGTTACCAAAAGTTGGAAAATATTCACTACGAGGGCGTTTTTGGTGCTTCCCATTTGGGCATTTTTATTCCGGAATTAATTGTTAGACTTTTACTACGGGCCCTGTGATGGTGGCCATTATTTGGTTCGTATAATATCATTAACGAAACGAAAGAAAAAGATTGTAAGTGATTCCATAGGTGTACCTAACAATAGAGTTATAATAAGTTCTAGGTTCACCTAGTGGTCCAAATCTGCAAAACTAAATCCGGCATATATTAATACGTGCAGTTATAACTTGTTGTACTTTTGCGATCATAGGAAAAAGAGTTACGAGTATACGGAGTCAAAAATTAATGTTGTTAGAGAAAAAGCATAAAATTCATTTTTTAAATGACTAAAACTCCTTTAGTAGTTGGAGCTAAACACAGGATGACATGTGTTTTGAGCAAATATTAGTTTATGCAAGAACAAAATTGTAATTATACTTCATCCAACAATATGCAGTACACGTCTTATGGGAGAGCTTTTTCAAAATCAGTAGCGTTCTATATTTTTGCACCATACTAAATTGAAAGAACTCCTCCATAAAAAAGTGTTTGTGCGCCCATAAATTTTCGTTTGCATCTGACGCAGACCCGACGTCCTATTGACTGCACATCTGAGTGTGCACTGAATTGCTGTGGCCTGTGGCTGTTGGTGCTATTCAATTTCAACCCCTATTAAATATTGATGTGCGTTCAGAGTTACCCTTGTTCATTTCGTAACTTGTTCAGTTTTTTTTTCATTGGGTTTCTGTTGAGGTGCTTTTGATTTTAGAGCTTTAAAAAAAGGGTCCGTTAAAATCAACACTATACGATAATCCTGTGAGAGCTTTAATGAAGGACAGATTTATGCAATTCACTGTAGCCAGAATGCGAAGCAAACGTCCTATCTTGGCCACACTGCATATTTTTGTTGGACAGATAGTTTTAGTGGTTTCTTAAAAAAATAAGCTTTTGTATACAAAATTTTTAAAACATATTTAAGAAAAAATGTTGGTACGCATATTTAAACTTTTTATTATTGTTCCAGTAAAAATTTAATTTACAAGAAAAATATTGAGCAGTTTTTGAGGTATCGAATTTTCAAAAAAAAAACATAAATTTTTTTCTTTCAAAAACTAAAAAAATATTTTTTTTAAAGCCTTAAAATGCAATGTTTTTTTAAACTTTTTAGAAGCTTCTCTAAAAGTAAAGATTAATCGAAACAAAAAAAAACTATCCAAATTCTCGGAGCCGTTTTGAGAAAAATACGATTTTCGAAAACCATTTTTTAACATTTGTATTCTGGGTACCAACCTTTATTTTTAGGTAAAACAAATTTTTTTCCCCAGATCTTGTAGATTATATTAAAAAACTTTTATTTATCAAGTTTAAAAAAATCGAGCAAGGGTTTTTCGAAATATTGAGTTTCCAGAAAAAAATAAAACTTTTAAAATTTGTATACGCAATAATATTTAAACCTTGAAGGTGCTTCATAATGTTTAAAATCAGTTGTACTGTTTTCGAGAAAATCAAAAACCAAAAAAATGGTTCCAAGGGGGCTTCCAAGAATAACCATTTTTTGGAAAAAATTTGTTCAACCATTGTCTACCTAAAATGACGAAAAAAAAATTCATAAAACTTCATTTTATGAATTTTTTTTTTCAAAATTCTGTGGGACAGTTTTTGAGAAAAAAATATTTATAAGATTTCGAAAAAAAATTGTATGGCAGTTACCGTTATTTTTTGGTCTTGAAAAGAAAAGGAAAAAAAGAGTGTGGGGCGAAAAAATCAAAACGATATCTACCAAGTTTAACGAAAACCAGCCCAGCCTTTTAGGCCGTAGTCGAACAGACAGACAGACAGAATTTTGGGACCCACATTTTTCGTCTTCACTATCATATTAATATCAACTTTGATAGAAATCTTGAGTTCGATTTTTCTTACGAATGCATTACTTGCCTTATAGTACTTATGAGTCGTAAGAAAAAACAACACTAGCAGAAGAATTTATGGCACAAAAATAACACTTTGTTTTTTTTTTCTGTAACAAAATGAACCCTTATTTTTTTGGTCGTTTCGGGGGGGGTTTGAACCCCTAAAACCCCTACCTGCGTTCGCCCCTGATCACACGTGACCTTGAAAAAGCCTAAGCCCTGTTTGTAAATTTTCTATGGCTGACTAATTGACCAATTAGATGGGATATGCATGCACTCTATAATAAAAATCCTCCGCCTTGTTGTTTTTTAAAGCCTTTTCTACAGAACCACTTCTGTGGAATGAAACTGGTTCTTCATTGATTGAAACTCGGTTTTCTTCTTTCATACATTTTTATTTTATTTTAAGTGCATTGATCAGTTTAAAAAATGCTGTTCGCCAACTTCTCCTATTCACAGGGGTTCGGTCAGAAGGTTGGCCTCGCATTTTCGAAGAGTCTGCTTTTTGGTCTAAAGTCACATTGCTAAAGTGACCTGGCTTAGTTTTTAATTCTTCTTTGCGCGGGACACAACAAAAGGTTTCGATCTGTGGTTGGCAACTGTGTGGTTCTTTTGTCATTTTTTTTTATCAATTTCACTTAAATGCGTGTTTCTCTTTTAATATCACAGCTTGATTTGATTTTATTTTTTTGTTTTCATAACAGACAACAAGCAAAATATGAAGATTTACCACCTCTCAATATCATTTGCTCTTACTCAATATCCCATAAGACACACGGGGCGTGCCGGCATCCATCTCTATGAAAACAAAATTGGGTCACCATCACGAGCAATCATAAAGTCGATTCAAATAACAGACAACCAACAACGGAAAGAAAAGACAGAAAAATAATGGCTGTGCTGTTTGTTGTTATTGTTGTGATGCGGTGCCAATGGTGTGTTGGCAGTCGTTTCTCATTTTATTGTCAATGACACGCACACAATTTGTTTATTGTACAACAACATAGGCATGCGTTTCGGATCCGGTGTAGACTTATAATATACTGTGCAAAAGTTTTCCGACTAAAAAAATAAACACAGACAAACGCATTTCAAATTTCTTAACAGAATTATGTCGAAATAAAGGCTTTAGGTCTAAGCTCGCAAAACCATAAAGTCAAAATTAAAAAATGTCACAAAACCAAAAACTTAACATACTAGATTTTTAGATTGAAAAATGAAAAGCTTATACCTACACAAACCTAAAATGTTTATTTCTGGCTTCTGCAACTTCTTCAGATAGAGTTATCCAATTGGTAGCAGAATTAATAATTAAGGTAATGTGGGAGTCATTCTATACCCTGAGTATATATCAATTGACTTAAATTTCTATTTATTAATTTTGTATCTACTTGGAATAATTTTAAAACGGAATAGCAAATTGAACTCAATTCCCATTATTTCTGCGGAAATCTCAGGGTTTTCAACAAGAAAACCAAGCCTTAGAAATAGGTTCTCGTTGAATTTGAATTTTTCTGATTTTACATATTTCTTTGTCGTCCTCCGTTCTTATTTGCCATTTTTGTTAAAGGCAGTTTACAACAAATATGTAAAAGGCTTTCAAAAAGTCTATTACAAGCGTTTATGAGTTGATGAAGTTTCAGTTATGGCATTACATATTTTTCCATCTTCTATTATGAAAAGTAATGTATGATTTACATCCATATTATAAAAATCTATTTTGCTCAATAAACCATTGCTGGTCTTAGTGTAACTCACTTTATTTCTGGTGATGTCTGTTATCGGCAGAATTCCCCCATTTAGTAATTAGCTCAAGGGATTTGCGCTCGATCTCATGTAAGGTTTGGTCCAACAAATCCCGAAGACTGATTTCGGCCAAGGTTTCAGTTGTAGTGTAGCTACCTAACCTACCTCAACCCTACGAGACAACCTAAACGAAAACATTACAAACAAATAAAATAAAAACAAACGAAAACGAAAACGAAACCTGCACACGATGCACACAATGACTTCGACGATGACTATTACTGACCCACCTAAACCTAAACTGCTGACACAAGCAAACAATGACTTACAGTATTGAACTCTAAGTAGTTCACCCAAATGTGTAACATATGACACTAGATATTAAGATACAATATTAAGTTCTATTATTATTATTTGTCAATAAAGTATTTGTAAATAATATCCCTGTAAATTTTAACTTCTTGAGTTTGAAAAAAAAAAACAAAAAAAAAAAATTAAGGCACGCATGTAAATTAAAAAATGTGCCTTTTTTGAAACAGTTACGTTTTTTACGTTCGTTTTATTAACTTCATAAAATTTGTACATAATGAAGCACGCATTGAAATCAAAGTTTTATTTACTCTAGATAGCTTAAATAATGATGCAAACCATAAAAAAATGCCCCATAGACACGAAAATTTGTGACAATTAAAGATTTACGAAAAATCACGCATGGCAGTTTTTTCTAAAATTTATATCATATAGGATTATTTATAAGGAAGGCACGCGCATTCAAAATGAATGATTTCAATTAATTTTGACCTTCATTTATCTGAAAAAACAAAAATTGTACTTCTTCTTCTTCTTCCTTTGTTTCGGCGCTGTTATGATCTCGATGTCGAGGGGATCATAACTCTCCCACGTATCTGCTTCACACTAGTGATCCGCCTGTGGGGTTCGCCGGGTTGACCTCAGAAATCGGCGGCAAGCCTCCCGGTTTTGTATTGTTCCATTTCTGAGGCCAACTGAATGCTGGTGTTTTTGCATTTGTTTGTACCAGGAGTGTTTAGGCCTACCTTTCTTTTTATTCCGAATTGGAACGTTGTATGATATTGCCTTTTTGACGGGGTTCTCAGGATCTCTCCTTTGAACATGGCAATACCAACTGAGTCGGTCGTGTTCAATTTTTTGGGAAATGGTATTCTTAACATGAAGGCTTCCTCGGATCTTCGTACTTCTAATTCGATCAAGCTTTGTAACTCCTGCTGTCATACGAAGCATCTTCATCTCAGCTGCCGTTAGCTTACACTCATACTTTTTGTACATTGTCCAACATTGTGAACCGTATGTGAGTGCTGGACGCACAACTGAAGTGTAGAGCTTTCCTTTCAGCTTAGGGGGCATTTTTCGGTCACAGAAGATAGCAGAATTTTCCCGCCACTTCATCCACCCTACGCTTACGCGATGATTGATATCGTCATCACAAGTAGCTTCGTTATTTATCATAGACCCCAGATATTTAAACTTTTCACACTTGGGAAGCACTACTCCATTCAAATAAATGTCTGGAATAGGCCTGTGTGGATCAGAAAATGGGCAGCATAGGTATTCTGTCTTTTTCGCGCTTATGCGGTACCCACTTCCTTCTAGAACATCCACCCATACGTCAAGTGCTCGTTGTAGGGATATCGGGTCTTCACTTATGATGGCTCCATCGTCAGCAAAGAATAACTGATGTACTTTTGGATCCGTCACTTTGCCTTCAAGCAGGTAATCAAGAACTGTAATAAAGAGCAGGGGACTCAAGACACTTCCCTGGTGTACACCTACTGTGATTTCGAATTCTTCGGTGACTCCAGCTGCGCATCTTACTTTAGTAACTGCTCCATCATACATGTCCATAATTATCCGCACATAGGTTTCTGGAACTCCTCGTTGCCTGAGGGCCACCCATATTAGATCTCGTGGTTGCCGATCGAATGCTTTTTCAAAATCAACCAATACGACATGCAAATCCTCCAAAGAATCCCGATGTTTTTCCATAATTATTCTTATACTCTGGATTGTATCCGTGGTTGACTTACCCCCGACAAACCCGCACTGGCCTAATTATTTTTCGCAGTCGGCTACCCAAGACTCGCTCAACGATCTTCATGGTGTGTGACATCAGCTTAATCGAACGGTAATTATCACAGCTTCGAGTATCACCCTTTCCTTTATAAATTGGAAGAAGGTAACTTTCCCTCCATTGATTAGGCATGCGATCACCTCGTATAAGTTTGGGGACAAGAATCATGAGCCATCTAAACCCGATGTCTCCCATCTTTTTCCAAAACTCTGTGGGTATTTCGTCTGGGCCAACAGCTTTTCCCTTTTTGGAGTATTTTACCGCCTCACTAACTTCTTCGACTGTGACGTCGGATACTTCGCTTAAGTTAGGTGAAGCTATTGGAAAGTATAGCCTTGGAAATTGTTCGTTTAGAAGTCCGTCACAATACTGTCACCACCTGTGAAGAATTTCGTTGTCTTCCACAAGTAGTTGGCCTTCAGCATTGTTAATGAACTTTGGCGAACAAATCTCCTGGGCATTTCTTCTTCTTTGAGCGGCTATTTTGAAGATAGTTGCGCCCTTATTCGTGTTTTGCTCTTGAATAGCTTCAGCTGTCGGGGTAGAAATTTCATCCAGCTCCCGATACAGGTTTTCTGTATTCTTTGCTTGAATTTGGGCGCACTTCTTCTTCGCTTCTTTCTTGCAGTTTCTATATTCCACTTCGAGGCGTGACTTTTGCTCTGTATCATTAGAGGGGCACTTCGACCAAGCCTTGAAAGCCATTTTCTTTTTACTTATAACTGATTTAGCTTCATCATTCCACCACCATGTTTCTTTGCCTTGTTGGTTGTGTCCTTTTGAAACCCCTAACAGTGTTTTGGCTTTTTCTTTGCAAGTTCTCTGTAGGAGATCCCACATACTTTGTGCTGTACAAAAATTGTACTAAGTAATCTTATGTTAAACATTATATTTGCAATAATACAAAACGTTAATTATCCAAGCACGCAGCCAAAAGTCTCAATATTCGATTATTTTTTAGATTTCAAACACTTTCGCACTATCTCGATGGTTCATTTTATAAATTGAACAGTTAAAACTCAATGATATATATAATATTATAAGTTCCGAAACCTGAATATTTAATAATAATGTCTATACATTTCGACGCATGGCAAAAGTTAAAATTTGCACGGATAAGCCCATATGGGTCGTTTTAAAAAAATTACATTTTTACCGTTATAGCTTCTATTTTTTTGCATTTCAACTTAAAGACTTGAAATTTGGTATGGAACTGTGTTTATTGTCAGCATTATAAGAAAAAATTTGCAGATCGATTGATGGTAACGAATAGCCATGGTAATTAATAATGTGTAATCTCCGTGGCCTTTTTGGGATGTGATTTTGATGCCTAATCAGTTTTATTAATATTTTAAATGATGAAAATGATTTTTTTTTAATTTTGGGTCTTGTCGTTTGAAATGCCTTCTCTTAAACTTCAATTTAATGATATGCAAAAAAAAAATTTTTTTTTGTTGTCCCAATACTTAGTTGAGTGAGTGTGACAAGATTTTGAAAAAAAACATTACTAAACATTTTCGCTTTTTCAGACAACTAAACAATTTTTAATAATTTTTTACGATGCATCATCTTATAGTACGTCAAAAAACCTTCAATTTCATGTTTTATTATTATTTGATTATTGCAGTTAATTCCTTTAAAATTTACATACAAAATAATTTTTTCATCCGAGAAAAAATTCAGTGTAATCTCCGTGGCCTTGTTATCTTTGTACCGTATAAATATTTTTTAGTCTAACCACCGCCAAAAGAAAGGTATTTACTCATACTTGAACCTAATATAATTTGGTTGAATTACATTGACTATATTAAAATTAAGAAATAGTCGATTTTGTAATCTCCGTGGCCATTTTCGTATTTGTTTTTTAATAAATGTTCTTTTAGTTTATAATGGCTCATATTATTATTAAATTTTTTATATTCTAGATAAATATACTGAATTTCATCATTCCTTACAGTATTGGTACCGTAAACGTTCCAAGAAAGTTATGTGCCGTTATTAAAAAATATTTTTTTGACTCTTTCATGCTTTTAAACAAAATCATTTCATAACCAAACAACTTTTTTTATTAATTATCCTATTAAATTTAGTTGCTTTCCACAAAATCTTAACTATTTATTGTTACTATTTATTTTGTGGATTATTGTTATTTTATGCAAGAAAAGAACATTTTGAATGCATTCGAAATTTTCAATTTTAATTTTTATCGAAAAATACTCGTAAAATGAAATATATTTGATATTATTTTTGCGCAACTCGGAGAATTCCTTTTCCACTTGTTTACTATAGATTTAGAAACTAAAACCCAAGAAAAACTGAAAAAAAAAAATTTTTCAAACGATCAATAAAAAATGTCAATTTTTAAAAAATGACCCATATAAGCATTTAAAATTTGAAAATAAAATTAGATTCATTTAGTTATACAAAGTGTTTCTCATTTATGGCAGAAAACCTATGGCATTTTTATGCTCTGCCCGTCGAATACTCGTAGATAAAAAGATAGAAGGTACATTACACAGTCACAGTACATGACTCCTCAGTTGGATAACAATCTTTTTACTTGCGATATAGGTACTATAGGGCAAGTTCTACATTTGGAAAAAAAATCGAACTCGAGATTTTGATCAAAGTTGACATTACGATGATAGCGAAGACGAAAAAAGTGGGTCCGACAATTCCGTGTCTGTCTGTATGTCTTTATGTCTGTACCTCGAACTACAGCCTAAACTACAGCCTAAACTACCGGAAGTATTTTCTTCAAACTCGATACTTAAGGGTCTTCGGTGATTCCCTAGAGGAGAAATTAAAATTTTTTTTAGCTCCAAAACTAAGGGTACCCCCCATACACCCATAATGCAAAATCTTATTTATCTCGAAAACGGCTCTAACGATTTTGATAAAAAAAAATTAAGTGTGATATTATGGACATGGACTATATTTTGGTGAAAAAAAATTTGGGGGGAAATGTTATTAGGGGTACCTGTCATAGAACGGTTTTTTGATTTTCGAATTTCTCACCAACGGTTCTAACGATTTTAACCAAAACTTTTATGCAGGAGCTGCTTTGCATTTGAAAAAATATAAACTAAAAATTTTTTCGAAAAAATAGTTTTTGGATTTTTTAAAAAATAAGACAAATTTTTTTTTTGAAAATTCAATATCTTGAAAACCGATACAGTATTAAATTTTTAAATACTTTTAAAAATGTATTTTATTAAATAATAACAATTTGCATATCAATTTTTTTTATAAAAATTTTAAGGAAAATTTAGTACACAAAAAACATGTTTCAGTGTGTCTGTATGTCTGTACCTCTCACTACAGCCTAAACCCCTGGACCTATTTCTTTCAATCTCGGTAGTTAAGGGTCTTCGGTGATTCCCTAGAGGAGAAATTGAAATTTTTTTTTTAGCTCCAAAACTAAGGGTACCACCAATACACCCGTAATGCAAAATCTTATTCATCTCGAAAACGGCTCTAAAGATTTTTATAAAAAAAATTAAGTGTGATATTATGGACATGGACTACATTTTGGTCAAAAAAAATTTTGGGGCAAAATGTTATTAGGGGTACCTGCCATAGACCCGTTTTTTTTTTTGATTTTCAACTTTCTCATTAACGGCTCTAAGGATTTTAACCCAAAATTTTTAGCAGGAGTCCCCTTAAGTTTAAAATAATATTGTATATAAAAATATTCGAAAAAATATTTGTTGGGTTTAAAAAAAAAAAAAAAAAAATTTAAATCAATATCTTCAAAACCTATGAATGCGTTCATAATCCCAAATATCCAGCATGTTTGACAAGCCCCTGCATGGAGCGTTCAAATAATCAAAATCAAAGCCAATCATGGCGTTCTTGTAAAACATAACAACAAAGCAACATATGTCGCACTACGGTGGATCAGTAATAATTGTCATATTGATTCGTTTGGTTGAAATATAATAATACAAGACACATGCGGAACATTTGGTCATAATCGAACTACATATAATGTCATAGCGATTCATGGAAATTGTGTGAGTTCTGTGTGGTCTCTTTTAGGGCACAAATTTACGAAAGATTCCAAACGAAAACGTTATAAACGGCATTTTAAAATAATTCACATGGTGTTAAAGAGTTGATAAAGCCGATCGAACTTCAACAGCTTCGAGTCCGACAACTGACACGATAAAAACATTCTTCTTAACATCGAGCTTTTCGCTGTCGATGTCGTTCCTAATGTTTCGCGTGGTTTGGGAGAGTCTTTCCTTGAAAATTCCACAGGTATGCTTTAGAAACGTTGAAAATTTTGCACATTACTGTACCAACAAACGTAAAGTGTTGTATTTTGGTCTAAAACCTGGCCAAAAATATTTGGGCTCATTTTTCACATTGCATTTCACAGGTACCAAATGACTAAAAAGTTACTTGGAAGGTTAAATTTTCAGTTTTTTTTTTTTTTTTTTTTGTACAGTAAAACCCACTTAAGTGCTTTTGTGTATTTTAATTAAAACGCTCAAGTAAATTGATGTATATATTAAATTCAAGTTAATATTCTTAAGTTACAATTTTACTAAATACAAATAAGAGCAGATTATTAGAGACTTGTTAATTCAGTGATATGTTAAGCGGAAGTGAATCAATGTGCGCACCTCGTAGATAGAGATAATTGAGGTGTTAAATCCACTGTCATTTATGTTGTAGTTGTTAGCAATGTTCGTCAAAGATCATAAGGTCAGTATGCTACATTCCTAAAATGAAACTATTTCCGAAGTGCCAGTCTTTTTTCTAAGTCTATCCGATCGGCGAACTTCTCATTGTATTGGTACTTTCATAGGTTGAGTGATTTTGCGAACCATTTCTGATCGACAAGGTTCCAGCCGAAATTCTAGTGACTTATTCGCTGATGGTGATGGTGGCATCTCTGCTGTATTATTGGCATCAAAGCTCTTCTCCATAGACCTCCGACGGACCTGATCTACATGACGATTAATTTCTTTCCCACCTTGAGACTCGATGACTACGGAAACAAGCCCTTTGACTTCTTTTATTCAGCCTGGTACCCATCTTGGTCCTTCTGCATAATTTCGATACCAAACTGGTTCACCAATATCGTAACTGTCACTCTTTGAAACATCTCGCTTCATTGAACCTCTTACTTGAACACGTACTTGCAATCAGCGCTAAGGCTTCTTTATCTATTTGCGCATAATTGCGTTCCGTTTCGTTCAGAGTTTGTTCGAATAATATGAAATCGGGCGTTCAGAACCATCTGGCAATACGTGTGCTAAAACAGAACCAACTCCGTAAGGTGAAGCGTCACAAGTAAGTATGACCGACATAAGCACACTGTCTGGCGATAAAAGATTTTTAAGATTTGCGAAAGAAGCTTAGTGAATCATTGTCCACTTCCATGGTAAATCTTTATCTAGCAGGCTCCGCCAACATAGCCTTTGAACGAAAAAATGAATGATAGAAAACGCCTGCAGCTCACTCTTGTTTTTCGGCGTAGGCGTATTTTGTATCGAAAGTATTTTTTCTTGCAGTGGATGCATTCCGTCGGCATCTATGCGAAAACCTAAAAAATGTATGGAAGGAACGTCAAAAATGCATTTTTCTTTTCGCAATTCAGGACCAGCTGTTCGTATTCGGTCAAAAACTATTCGCAGTTTTCTAGCTAAGCCGTCAGAATTTTCCCCAACAACAACATCATCCAAGTAACAAACAACTCCATCAATGCCACGCAATATCCCCAACATACATTTTTGAAATTCGCCTGGAGCGGCAAAAATTCCAAATTGTTGTCTTTTTGACCTTTAACGCACCTTTATGCGTAATAATAGTTTGAGCTTGAGCAGTTTCCTCATCGACAGTAACTTGTTGAAATGCCTGAGCCAGATCCAACTTTGCAAACGCGGCACCTTTTGGTGGATTTGCAATCAGCTCGTGCATTGAAGGAATTGGATAGCAATGTGGCTGCAAAGCCTTGTTAACAGTTGCCTTGTAGTCACCACAAATTCGTATGGAACCTTTTGATTTTGAAACGGAAACAATTGGTGTCGCCCACCTTGAATAATCCACAGCTTCGAGAATACCCTGTGACAACATGCATTTTTCTACCAGGCAAATGAATTGGTGCAATTTCGGTATTCATCGAAAGTGAAATGGCTGGCCTTGTATAAGCCCCCAACTCATTTGAGAATAAATCACGAAAATCATTCACCATTTCGTGAAACAATTACAGAAGATTAAATTGAATTCACTCCTTAAATGAAGATTCCCAAAGGCTCAAACCAATTGCAACCCAAAATGTTCGTGCGCGTACCAGCAGCAATGAGAAATGATAAATCCCGAATTTTCAAAGCGCACCTCGTGGATAGAGATAATTGAGGTGTCAAATCCACTGTAATTTATGTTGTAGTTGGTAGCAATGTTCGTCAAAGATCGTAGGGTGAGTGTGCGACAAGTGCCCCTCACGATTAGCCAGGAGAAAAAATATTAAAAATCAAAAAAAAAGCTCGTACAATACTGTGCCATAACACTGTGCAATAACACTGTGCTAATATTTTATTTTTTGTTTTGTTTTTTGATTCAAGTTGTTTCATTTAATAGTTTTTGAGAAATTATGTAAGTTTTAAAGTTGAAATTTAGAAGAAATATTTTTTTTTAAATGATTTAAAAAAATTGCATTACTGACAATTTTTTTTGTCAATATTCAATGGCTTGATAAATTTTTAGTCAAATAATAAAAATTTCATTCCAATAAATATCATAGTTTCGAAGAAATTATAAGAAAACTGAAAAATACTTTTTCCCTTTTTCGGTTTTTTTTTTTTTATGAGTTTGTCCCAGTATACAGGTAACCAAGTCGGAAATACCTGTGATCCTCTAAAGCCAAAATTCGCAAAATTTGAGATGTGAAATAGTTGTATAGTTTATGATTATAATTACAGGTCAATTATTCAATAAACAGATTCATCTCTTTTATTTCGCCTTCCCCAAATTTTGTCTTATATTAATTTAATTTTCTAGTTTTTATTTTATTATTTATCCTTCATCATAAACATCATCATGGACATCATCATCATCATTGTTATTTACAGTCAAAAATTCGAGAGCCTCCTCTTTGCTTTTTGTCTTTAAACTACTGAAATAAGGGTCAATAGAAGCCGGTTAAGCAAAGCCTCGTTGCATGCCGTCCTAGAGAATTTTCATGAAAAATGTTGTCTGTATTTGTGGAAATGCTTATTTCTAGCTTCCGCGGCTTGTTCGGACAACTAGCCTATTGCCAACAATGCATGGGATATGAGAGCTAGAAGAGTAGAATTAAAATCTTAAGCCCTGTTGGAGATATTGGCTGCAATGAATACAAGCTTAAATAATATTTAGCAGTATCAATCATTCGATTTCTTCATTAACTAATCCGTATTAGTCGGCATAATCTTGTTGATGAAGAGCGGATATTTTGCCATATAATTTGACACCCATACTTAAAACGAAGAGGCACAAGGGAATTTAAAAATATATTTGCATCATCATTATCGTCATCTTCAAATTTCTGCTTGTATTGCCTTTGAGTAGATCCATCGCTTCCCCACTTACATACATATATATGAGCTCTAAATCTGTTTTCTTGGAGTTCTGCTTCCAAATATTTACATAATGATGATGTTGTGTGATCCACTAAGTCTTGAACTTCACTTCAGCAACTGTCTCATTGACGCTTTTTGGCGGGTAACAATCTTGTTAAGTATATCCCGGATATATATCTTTGTTGGCCTGATGAAACACTTCGCATTGACTAGCAGTTAAATTAACTTCGACAAGTCATTTCCAGGTGTGTGTTTCTTGGTTTTCAAGGTTTTACTGCCAATCGCAGCTGCTTTCCGGAACTTCATAGCCGTTCATAGGTTGGAATTTTGGTTACAACCTGCATCACTTTTGTTGTATCAATATTTCCCGCCGCTCTTTGACTCATCTGTGCCGCGTATGTCAGTTCATCAACGGACACACTCTTTTGAAGTTCACTGTTTTTCCACGTTTTGTTCGATCACCTTTATACCTTCTGGGAAGTATGCCAACAGGTAGTGTTATTTCTTCGCTAAGCCACTCTTCATTATTATCCAAGAAACGACTTTCTGTGCTATTGCAGAGTTGCCATCTCAGTTTATAATTCGGTTTGAATTTTTTTATAAATTTCATCTTTTTTCTCGGGGAGACACTTTGTTATATCCATAAGTTCTGTATCCAAAACTTTAAGTTTTCGAACAAGGAGTCTTTGTAAACTTCCTCTTACCAACTCATGGAGCTATTTTGTGGTCATAGACAAGGTGGAATCAAAGTCATCTATTAGTTAGGGCCGCTTTAAAGGAGTTTTTTTTTTTTTTTTTTAAAAAGGCTTTGTTTTTCTTAGGTGAAAACTTGTGAATGGTTTTGGAATCTAAGATTGTTCTTCATATCCAGGAGTTAAATACAATTTATTATAGATTAGTTTTCAAGGTGTTGCATACTTTTAAAAACACTAATATTTGGTAAAAACAACGAAAAAAGTGCACATTTTTGTAAGTGGATGCTAAAGTCATCGATATGAATAAATCAAGTTGAATATACAAATAAATATTTGCTTACAATTCTAAACATACCTCGATTGACCATATCCATATGAAATTTTTTGAACAAAATCACTTTTAAGATTTAAAAAAGCACCCCGAAAATACACTTTGTTTTTTAAATTGCAAACAAACTCATGCTAGTTGCAACTGATACGAGTAGTGTCGCGAACGGGTGACCAATTTTTAGATCGACTTCACTAAAGAGCAGCCTGGTTATCTACCTGTTATGGGCCACAGACTTAATCCTGGGAGGTAAAAAGTTGACAAAATTGGTTTTTGGCCACATTTCAGGTCAAAATACCGCACTGTGTGACGAACAACGATACGAATTTTATAGGAGATGTGTTGCGCTGTCATCGAACGATGGTGAGATGCGATAATATCGAGCACATGAATATGACAACTCCTCTTCTCCCGATTTGTTTTGAACTAAGCTGTGCGTCATGCTATGTGATTTGAAAGAAAACGTCAATCGATATACAATTCAGCTTCGTCATTGGTGTTGTCGTCGTCGACGCGACGGTCGTCTGTTCTATGAATATTCCTATATTTTGACAGCACTTTGCTGTTCTCCTAGAGTTTGCCTTGGGTCGCTTGCTTACATTCCACTTTAAATAAAATTCCAAATTAATACTAGACAGAAACACCGACTGAAAAAAGGGAACGAACACAAAAGTGATGCGCTTCGTCTATAAATAAATTGCATCTGATTTATCTGATGCAGCGTAATCGAATTTCATTTATAGGATAAATTGAAATTTTTGTCATCATATTTGTCGGGGAAAAAAAATCAAATAAATTGACAACCCCAATCCTAACGCCACCAGAACGTACGCCGCAGCCGACGCACACTACGTGTCCGATATATTGTACCACAGCATTCGATAATGGTTTCAATTTTAATTGAAATTTTGTGTTGCCGCTATCTAACAAATAAAAAAGATCGCAAGGCAAAAAAATGCGTTTGAATTTCTCATCACTATAGAAACTATACAAGTATGAACGGCTGCATACATACAAAAAATTCGTCATGGTAGCTTGCAGACTATATCTCTATTGCCACACAGGAGATAAATTGGATGAATAATATTGGAAATCCTTTTTTTTTTTGGAATTTGCCATCGAAAATGGATCACAATTAAAAGAGCGATTTTAAACAAATCGTATGGAATTCATTCAATAACAAATTGGAATATTCAACAGAATTAAACTTTTTTTATTTCGTTATTGCCTTCAGATGTCAAAAGTGATTATCCAAAATGAAAATGAGAAGACTAATAGAAATCGATTGACCATAATATGAACGACACTTTGAAGTGAAAGGTTATCGCTTCCAGAAGCCTTTAACTAATGGGTGAAATTATTTTAACTTTTCCAAATATTGCAGTAATTCTATTTAAGTTTATTTTTATTATATAAACGGTCCCAAAGATTTTTTTTTTAATTCCAAAAATTTCATCTAGTTAAAGCTAGGAATTGGTTGAAAAATTTTTTTACAAGAAATGGTCTTTTTTGGTACCCTTTGGGAACCATTCTTTTGGTCTTCGATTTTCTCAAAAACGGTACAACCGATTTTGATATTTTTTTTGTATGCTAAAACTCTCTAGCAGTTTAAATATTATTGTGTATTGAAATTTTCAAAAAAAATCGTTTAAGGTAGATTTAAAAAAAAAAATCAATTTTTTTATAAACCCAATATTTCAAAAACCCCATGCTTGATTTTTTTAAAACTTGATAAATAAAAGTTTCTTAATATGAGTTACAAGATGTGAGAAAAAAGTAATGTTACCTAAACATAACGGTATCATCCATACAAATGTTAAAAAAATGATTTTCGAGAATTTTGCTAAAATTTTTTTATTTCTATTAATTCTTACGATCTATAATTTAATAAAAAAAATTTTAATCAAGATATTACGGAGTGTAACTACCATAGAACGATTTTTTTTTATTTATTTATTTTTTTTAGAAACCACTACAACGAATTATAATTTTTGTTCTTCCATAAACTAATATTTGCTTGAAATACATAGCATCCTGTGCTTAGCTCCAACTATTAAGGCAGTTGTTTTAGTCATTTAAAAAAATGAATTGTATGCTTTTGAACAGTTTTTCTCTAATAACATTAATTTTTGAAATTCTTAGTATTTTACATAAGAGCAAGTTCGTGCGACCCAGTCGTGCATTTTATTTCCCACACCACGGTCTCGCCTTGTACATTCGAAATGTTGTTTCCACTGTTCTAATGCGAACTTTAATTTTATGAGACTTAAAATTACTGTCAGTTAGCACATCCTCCTATCCTATGCTTGATGTTTTCCTCACACTTTTAGTGTAGTAGCTCCTCTGGTCTTGTATGACCACTGCATCATATATAGTAGGCAGATTTCTCATGCTCCACCAACACAGTTAATGTAAAAATTCCAAAGAGAACCGTTTGGCAATATGAGAAAGCCAATTGGCTTTTTTTACTTAGTAAAAAAGTACAGACCAGGAATACCTGTAATGGTCTTAATCGCAGAACAAAGTTCGTACATGACTAAAATCTACGTGTCCAAAAAATACTACAATGTCACAAGGGTATTAAAAACTTTTGGGTTTTTGTGAAAAATATCTTAACACTTGTTTATTTTCAAGAATACCATTGCGTAAGCTTTTCAACCTATCCTACACTTTGGGGCTCTTTCCAAGTAGATGGAAAACGGCAATCTGCCTCCCCAAATTAAACTTACTCGTATATCCCTTCTTTCCAAAATCATAGAAACGCTCATCAAATAATCAGCCCAAGAAATATCTCAAAGAACGAATGATAATGATATCTCATCAAAAAGTACAACAAATCTTTGCAGCATTTTGGTGAAATTAAGTGTATTGTACTTTATATTTCTAAAGCATTTGATAAAGTTTGGTGCAACAGCTAGGAGTGAACCAGTACCTAGTGATTTACAACTCTCAACCATTCCTGTGTGCGTGTTACCACGAACGGAGGGGAACTACAATTTTCTGCCGATTCCGAACGGCTAATGAATGAGCAGCACTTTCCATGACGAGAGATACTCTTGGAGAATTTGTCAATTCCTCGCAAGAGGCAGTACACCCCTGAAAAAAAAACTACTTTCTTGCAGCGGCTTAGAATCGAATTCGAGACTTTTCGCATGACAGTCCAACGCACTGTCCATTATACCAAGGGGTACTACCATTTGCTATCTGCATTGGTCCACTAAAACAATTTAACTGTTATACTCGCGCTTTAGGGACTGTCTATCAGTTTACTCTTAATCCCAACTTGGTGCAAACGGTTCAACTCCACGAATGTGGAATGCTTTATCAAAACCAATGTGCATCGGTATCTCCTTTTAAATCTTCCCGAACTTTCCTAAAACCCTCGCACTGTGCTTAAACATTTCAAGGGCAGTCACAATCCCTTAAGTGCGTGCAAAATATTAAAAAAACCTCTTCAGTTTGCTGTTCGTCTTGCATTCGCCATTACTATCAATAAGGCGCAAGGTCGGTCGTTTGGAGAGGCCTTTTTTTTTAAATCGAAATGCTCATAATATGCCGAACGCGTCTCGAAACTTCCCGATTTCGGTTAAATTTGTAGTCTTCTGGATTACGAGCTGCTAGTTACAGTTTTTGTTTTCGTATTTCTTGTCAACGGCTTGGACGTTATTATGGACCAGATCAGTTTTGAGTGACTGTATGATCTCATGTTAAGTTTCCAGTAAAAAGTATACTTGTAAATTGCAGAATTTAAATATACTATCAATTACGAATAATATCAGACTTCTGTCTGGTATTTGTTTTACTTTTTTTTCTTAATAAGTGTCCTTAGAAATTGTTGTTTTACCTCACCGGACTTATTGGTTCTTTTTATTTTAGCTCTCGCTTACTGCTGTCTCTGGAAATCTGTGTCTGTGCATGGTTCTCTTATGGCGCGGTAGCTCGAGGAACAAGACACATCATCCGCTGATCGGTGGGTGTGAAATCCACCTTATCAGTTTAATTGTGCGTGGTGAGTTTCCACTTTGTAGCTGTAGCTGTAGGTAAGGCAATTGTTTTTCCTTTCCTCAGTCCTCATTTTTACTTGTGATATACATAGGTACTAGGGCAAGCTCTGCATTTGGACAAAAAAATCGAACTTGAGATTTTGATCAAAGTTTACATTGCGATGATAGCAAAGACGAATAAAGTGGGTCCGACGATTCTGTCTGTATGTCTGTACCTCGATCTACAGCCTAAGCCACTGGAGATATTTTCTTCAAAGTTGGTATTTAAGGGTCTTCGGTGATTCCCTAGAAGGGAAATTTTATTTAGACTCAAAACTAACGATACCCCCATACACTAGTATTGCAAAATCTTATTCATATCAAAAACGTCTCTAACGATTTTGACAAAAAAAAATAGTGTGCTAATATGGGCATAAAATACATTTTGGTCAAAAAAAAATTTAGGGAAAAATGTTATTTACGGTACCTGCCAAAGAACAGATTTTTTCATTTTCGACTTTCTCATTAAGGAGCCCCCTAAATTTTAAATAATATTGTATATAACAATATTTTTTGGGTTAAAAAAAAATCTCATTTTTTTTTTTTTTTTTAAATCAATATTTTCAAAACGTGTGAACGATTATTTTTTGAAATTATTTCCTAAAATCTATACCGGCAGATACTTAAAATTGGCATCCCAAATTTTGTTCTTGAAAAATTTTAAGGAAATTTCTTATATAAAAAATTAATTTAATAATAAAACGATTTTAGATAGATAAATAGATTTTATTCCGCAAAAAATAACTTAAAGGCATTGTAACCGCACATTTTACAATTCAGAGATTTAATTAAATTTATCTTATTTGAACAATCATTTGGGCAATAGTTTATTTGAAGTAGAATGCTTATAAAAAAACCTTCAATTCAAATTTAGGAAAAAAGAGAAAAAAAATGAATTGACTAGATTGCAATAAGCTAAGAAAATAACAAACAACATTTCACAGTAATTGATATAAATGAATAAATAGTAAATCTGGAACAAATACATAAGTGATTTGAATTAATAATAAATACCAAAAAAAAAAAACAATAAATTAATAAATAAATATTTATATCAATAAATAAATAATAAAAAAAAAACAATAAATAAATATATATATGTATATATATTTATTAATAAATAAATAAATAAATAACTAGTAAATAAATAACAAATTAGTTAATAAATTAACCAGTAAATAAATGGATATATAGGAGGAAGGACAAAAAAAAACAAATATTTATCACAGTTGGTTAATGAGTGGGTTTTCAGACATATCACAGCTTTAATCAAATTTATTGGCGAGTTTCTGAATTCGTTCAGAAATTAACTCAACATTCGCTCTTTGGTGGAGATCTATAGTTGAATGAAGCCAAGGTAGATTCAGCAATATTTTAATAATTTATTTTGTAATACCTGGAGTTTTTTTAAGTGACAAGAAGCTGCCTTTTCCCATACAGGACTTCCATAGAGCAATATTGCTTGGAAGGTAACCTTGAATATTATTATTTTATCTTCATAAGTGAGAATGGAATTGCGGTTAATAAATGGATACTGCAGTTTAATAGCTATGCCTATTGTCTTTAAAGTTCTGTTTATATGTTCACTAAATGTTAGTTTAGTGTCAAGATGTATTCCTAAATATTTCACAGATCTTTCCCAAACTATATCTTTTCCATTAATTTTAAGTTGACTACTAGAAAGATAACAAGACTTTCTTTTTCATAAGAAAAAGATAGCTTGAAATTTTTCATCATTCAATTTAATTTTCCGGCGGGTCAATAAGTCCGTGACTTTTGGATTTTTTGATAAAAAAATAATTTTATTTTTCAACGTAGTCTCCCTTGAGCTCTATACACTTTGTCCAACGCTTCTCCAAATTTTTTATCCCTTCCAAAAAAAATGATTTGTCGAGGTCTTGTACGGCCACAACGAAATTCAGTAAACCACTTTTTTACCATTGAAATCGATGGTGCAGAGTCCCCACAGTATTTATCAAGCTTAGCCTTGGTCTCGGTAATGGTTTTTTTTCGCAAGAAATAATGCTTAACAAGCACACGGAATTCACTTTTTTCCATTTTCTCCTCAAATTAGTGAGTAGTCTGATAAAAATAGCTGTCAAACACAAACTAACTCACGCAGCAAGTTTAAATTTTGACAGACTGACAGATGCCTGTTGACAGGAGCAGTGTTGCTGTTTCAGTAAAGAGGTCAGAAATTCAAAAAGTCACGGACTTATTGACCCGCCCTCGTATAATATTTTTGCAATATTTCAATAATAGCCTGGCTAAGGTTACTCTCAATATTGAGAGAGAGCTTATCTGAGCAAAATATTGTCATCAGCAAAAATAGCTGATTCACATTGAGGGATTTTTGGGAAATCCGATGTGTATATATTATACAAGGATGGGCCAAGAACGGAACCTTGTGGACACCAAAATTAAAGTTCACTAATGATGAACACCACCGTCAACAAAATCACTAAAACATCGAAGCTTCGGACTATTTTACATAAATATAGAGGAATTTTAAATGTTAACATTTTGTAAATAATTCCTTTATGCCACACAGAATCAAAGGCCGTTTCTATGTCCAATAGGACCATTCCCGTATATAATTAATATAATTGCAAATTCTTTTCACTTTGTGGGAAGTGCTGTGAACCGTTCTAAAGCCAAATTGTTGTTTGGGGAATATTTTTTCGTTATACATAATATTACTTTTAAGATTTGGTCTTTCAAAACTTTCTCATAAACTTTGCTTATACTACTTAAAAACTTATTGGCCTATAGCCACTAGCATTGTCAGAAGCTTTTCCGGTTTTAGAAATAGGTACAATTTTTGCCATTTTCCAAGTGGCTGGAAAGTATTGCAATTTTAAACACGTGTTTAAAATAAAAGTGAGATATTTTATACCAGTTATTGGAAGATGTTTTAAGTAAACGTTTTTAATTTGTTCTAATCCTCCAGTTTTTTTAACTTTAAGGATGGTGATAACACTTTAAATATCTTCAACGGCAACGAATGCATAAGATGGTTTCAATTCATGTGAAGCATCAAGCTTTTCAATTGATTCTTCCATTAAAATATCTGTTTCCCTGTCTCCTAGATTTTGAGAAACCAAGTGGTTTGTTGAGAAGTGCCTTGCAAACAAATTGGCTTTATTTACATCCATGCAAATCGTTTTTGTCCAGAATCTTTCAAAAACGGAATCTTCCTATTTTTGTTTTTGACTATCTTCACTATATTCCAGAAAGGTGTTCCATTTTTATCAAGAACGCTTAATTTTTTATTCCATTTTTCATTACGAGCTTTAAAAATTTCACAAGTAATTAGCTGGTTGAAATAAGAAACCATGTATTGGTAGAAGGGTTGACGATATTTTTGTCAGCTTCTCCTATGAATGTTTCTCATCTTAATGAGATCTAAAACATGAGCAGGACATTTTTGATTAGTGTGATCATCTTTTTTGATTACCTTTGGTACACTTTTATCAACTGAATACAAAATAGTTTGTGTAAAATCGTGAACAATGCAATTTACATCATTAATATACAAGAAAAATTTTCGAGATCGGTGGATATGTTTCGCAGATTCATATTTAGACTTGTTTGAAAACACCTCCAATTTGTTTTATTCATTTGTTGTATATATTGCACTTTTTTCTCTCCCGACCAAGGAAGACGACAAAATACAGGGTTATGATCAGAACTCAAGGCAATAACAGAAATTGTTTGGGATATTTGACTAGGCACATTCGTAATAAATAAATCAAGAATGGATGGTGAACCACGAGAACCGGCGCGCGGGGAACAAAATATGTAGGACAAGAGACAGATTTACTAATTGACATTACGATGATAGCGAAGTCCAAAAAAGTGGGTCTCGCAATTCTGTCTGTCTGTCTGTCTGTCTGTCTGTCGGTTCGACTACAGCCTAAACGGCTCGACCGATTTTCTTCAAACTTGGTAGATATGGGTTTTAATTTTTTCCCCCCGGACGTTTTTTTCTGTTTTTTTTTTTAAGACCAAAAATAACGGTACCTGTCATACGATTTTTTTTCGAAATTTTATACATATTTTTTTTCTCAAAAACTGTCCCACAGAATTTTTTAAAAAAAATTTGAAAAATTTCATTTGGTTAAAACTAGCTAATGGTTGAAAAAATTTTTCCAAAAAATTGTTATTTTTGGTAGCCCTCCTCGGTCCATTTTTTTTGTTTTTGATTTTCTCGAAAACGGTACAGCCGATTTAAATCATTTTTTTCATGCCAAAGCTCCTCCAAAGTTTGAATATTATTACATATTCAAATTTTCAATTTTTTATTTTTTGGATTTTTAAAAAAAAATTCAAATTTTTTTTTTGGAAACTCAATATTTCGAAAACCCCATGCTCGATTTTTTTCAAACTCGACAAATAAAAGTTTCTTAACATAATCTACCAGATTTGAGAAAAAAAATTTTGTTTTATCTAAAACTAACGGTACCTTCCATACGAATTTTAAAAAATGGGTTTCGAAAATAGTATTTTTCTCGAAAACGGTTCCGAGAATTTTGCTAAAAATTTTTTTCTTTTGATTAATCTTTACGGTCTATAATTTAATAAAAAAAAATTTAAATCTAGATATTACTGACTGCACCTACGATAGAACGATTTTTTCGAATTTTGAATTTCTCATTATCGGCATAACGGATTTTAGCGAAATTTTATAAAGAAGCTCCTAAAAAGTTTAAAAAACATTGCATTTAAAAACTTAAGAAAAAATATTTTTTCAATTTTTAGAAAAGAAAGTATTTTTTTTTTTTTGAAAAATTCGATATCTCAAGAACGGCTTAGTATTTTTTTTTGGAAATTAGACTTTTATTCGTACAATAATAAAAACTTAAGGTTGGCGTACCAAAATTTTTTCTTAAAAATGTTTTAAAAATTTTGTATATAAAAGCTTATTTTTTTTTTAAGGAACCACTACAACGACTTATAATTTTTGTTCCTGCATAAATTCATATTCTGCATTCTGTTTTTATCTCTTACTACTAAAAGAATTTAAAAAATTCATTTTATCCTTATGAATAGTTTTCTTAAATAACATCCGTTTTTAAAATTCCTAGTCTATTACATAGCAGCAATTTAGTGCGACCCAGTCGTGCATTTTATTAAATGACGGTTTCGATTGAAAGCCAACATAATCTACAAAATTTTCGATTTAATTTCGTGTAGTAAAAAAAAATAATAAAAATTATATTCTTCTATCCAGCTCTAGTTATGGATATATTTGCTATGTACACAACGGTCGGCTAGTTCGTCATTTAATTTTGATATATTAAATGCATCAATATGAAAATACGAAAACAAAAATACTGGAATATTTAACATTTCATGCAGGTCCCGGTCCGTCAAGTGAAGTATTACCAAGTGTTTTATTTTTATTTACAACTCATTTTGAAATAATTTTAATATTGTGAAATTTGTATATTAAATATTTTTGCGAATTCCAATAAACTTAATTAAATCAGCAATTTGATATATGAATGTAGCTACATAAATACACATCTGATTACGAAAACCATTGGCAAATGCAAATGTGAGAAGGTTATCACACAAATGCTGTTGTTTGTTTGTTATCAGAGTTATACGAGTAATAACCTAATTCGCAAGGCATCGAAAACAATTAGAGGTATGTACATAAATGTAATTAAAAGTCACATTCCAATAAAAGTAACAAAAAATGTCCATATCTTTATCAAATATCGATTTTTATTCATAAAATGCTTGCGTTTGCGTTGGCAACTACAACAATGTCCACCAAGGAGGGAAGACATAAGTTATCTGAAAACGGGGCTAAACTTTTTGTGAAAATAAAATTAAAATCTAAAAAAAGGTCATCATTTTGATGACAAGTGTAGTTTACTAAGAGAAAACCTATAATAACAATGTCGGAAATTTAAAGGCAAAAAGTTCATTATTTCTATCGCAACCGAAAATGCCCAAGCAGACACAGAGCAAAAACTGCGATATTTCGATCCTTAGAAGTGTTGACTTTTTGACTCGCTTCAAAATAAGTAAAAAGAAATTAAACTTCCTTATATACTTAAGAAAGGAAAACCTTGAGTCCAAGCTTACTTCTTTGTATATTTCCTCCAATACTCGTCTATGCAGACAAAACTCTCTCAAAACAGTGCACAGCGTTTTCATGCATCTTTGACATGGTATATGCCTCTGCACCATACCTAAGGACCAAGGTTTGCTCGATAGAGGACTTTGTCACACAATTCGCCACCTTAAACCAAAGAAGCAGACATGATCTCACCACTGGTATCGTTGTCTGAGTGTAATGTTCAGCCTAGATAGACAAAGTTCCTAACCACATTGAAGCAATAGCTGTCTATAGTTACGTTGTGTCCAACAAGTCGCCTGTTTGTTGGATATCCTTTCTTGATAACACCACAAACTTGGTCTAGCCTTTATTGAGCCCTGAACCCATCTTCCATCTTCTTCCATTCTTACTTTATTCCCATAAAAGTTCTGTCAATATTCTTTTTTTTTTTTCAAGATTTTGCCCCCTATTTTTGTCGTTAAAATTGTACTATAGCACTATTAACGAGTGAATTTTTAAGAGCTATCGGAAATTAAAAAAACAAAAAAAAAAAAAACACAAAATTCAGAAAAATGTATGAAATCTTTATTTGAATCGATAGCACGGTCGATATAATTTAATGTTTAAAGATTATTTCAGGCAAATGTTGACCGCGGCTGCGCCTCAAATGGTCCATCCGCTTAGTCCAATTTTTGGATATTCTTTCTAACATTTCGGCCGGTATCTTTTGAATAAATGCTTCAATGTTGGCTTCCAGTGCGTCAATCGAAGCGGGCTTGTCGCTATACATACGAGTATGATCCCTAATATAGCCCTACAAGAAATAAGCGTTAAATCGCACGATCTAGGCGGCCAAATGACTGGCTCCAAACGTGCAATAAACTGTTCACCGAACTTGCCTCTCAATCGGTCCATTGTTACTCGTGCTGTGTGGCATGTGGCATCGTCTTGATGAAACCACATGTCATGAAAGTCAAGCTCTTCCATTTTGTTATCATCGCAGAGTAGCGCTCAACATTCACAGTAACGTTGCGATTCGCATTATCTTATACGGCCCAATGATTTCGCCAGCCGATAATCCGCACTAAACAGTGACTTTTTCTGGATGCATTGGTAGCTCTTGCAATGCTTCTGGCTGCTTTTCACTCCAAATTCCGCAGTTTTGCTTGTTCACGTATCCATTCAACCAGAAATGAGCTTCGTCGCGGAACACAATTTTCGATAAAAAAGTGGACATCGGCCAACTTTTCAATAGCCCATTCACCAAAAATTCAGCGTTCGGTTTCAATTCTTGCACAAGTCGTATTTTGAAAGGCTTCACACCTAAATCCTTCCGCAAAATTTTCCACGTAGTGGAGTAACAGAGGTCCAATTACTGCGAACGACGCCGAATGGATAATTCACGGTCATCACTAACACTAGCCGATACATCTGCGATATTTTCCTCAGTTCGCATTCTACGTAAGCGTGTTGGTGGTTTAATGTCCAACAATGTAAATTTGGCGCGAAGTCAGGTCAGTAGGTCGATTAAACTGACCATAAAATGGAAGACGCCCGCGATGAACTTTCTTAACAGAGCACTTATTTTGATAATAAAATTCAATAATTTTCAAGCGTTGTTCGTTTGTAAGACGATTCATGGTTAAATTATAGACCAAACTGAAGATGTTTGACAGTGACAGAAAACACGAAACGTGCGTGAGCTGTCAAAACCAGTGTTGCCAAAAAGAAAATAGCAAACAAAATCACCCATTAGTTTATAGAATCTACTTTATCGCAAGTGACAGCTTAAAATTAATATCGTACTAAATGTTTTCAGAGTTAAATACTCCACTTTATTGCTCCCTCAATTCGTTGCGTTTCAATAGAATCTCCTCGATTCAAGCACAACACAAATCAAAACCAACATAGATTTCCGCAATCATCCCCAAGAGCATGGAAAAAGTTTAGTAAAAAAAATCTGCTACTGGCGGTTGCACTCAGATGCAATACCGTTTATTCGATGTGAAAGGAAATAAGGAATCAGGCCAAAAACCTTCACCAAGTCACAAGTAAACATCGTCGAAGCAAACTTTTCATCGGGAATCTTTTCGCTAAGAGTAAGTTTGCCATGGAGTTCAACATGTTAACAAGCACAAACCGTATAAGTACTACACCACATGTCGGCGTGTAATCGTGCTGTTGGATTTGAAAATTTATTTGAATAGCTTCTTTTTCTCTAATTGTGTGGCTGTAATACCCATTTTTTCATTGTGTTGGCGCACTTTCTCCAGGGGTTGAGACTATCCCTGATGTGATTAACACAGTGCAAATTTGTCATAGGACACATCGCCCCAGATAGAAGAACAGTATTAAAGTTTTGAAGGAAGCTTATAGATTACAGCCAAATTGTTTTGTCAAAACCCTCAAAAAAGAGTAAGTTTTTGTGTATAAAGGTCTATTTGGAGTTTGGAGTACGAGCATAAAGGTTTAGTTGTAAAATTCATTCATGGCAACAGTTGATAAGAAGCCCCGCTGTTCGAAATGTCGACATTTACAAACCAAGAATACGCAGACATTATTTTTGGTTATGGGCTTTGCAATCGAATTTCAACTAGAGTGTGATAAAATCTTTATCCATATCATCACAAACCTGTGGAAGAAGTGCTTCCTAATGATTTGGACAAGAGAATAGAGTTCTCTAACTTAGATCACAACGAGTTCATTAGCAGAATTCTTTGGAGGGATCTCAATTTACAAAAGATGGTATCGCAAATTTTCACAGTCTTCACATAAAAGCGGCGGAAAATTCACACACAAGGAGACAGAAATCGTTTCAACACAGATTCAGCGTCAATATGTGGGCAGGCGTAATTGGAAACAAATTCATCGGAAATTCATCGGCCCCTTCAAACTACCGGCCTGAAGGAATTCTTATTATTCTTACGTTCGGTTAAAAAAATAGTAAAACAGTATGTTTATTACGTATTTTCTGGAGAAAATTGAGCTCGAAGTCAAAAACTTATCATGGGCAAGAAAAACGGAACATGCTAGAATCTGAATATCTCAAGACCGAGATCAGATAACAAATTTTTTTAAACAAAATCACAAGGGCTGGTATTTCTTCTAAAAATAATGGCCTAAATGAAGTTTCTATCATTAGCACTATAACAGCGCAATTACCGGCAACATGGGTCATTGTACACCAATGTAAGCCTTTTCTTAAATCCCCGATATACAAGTTGGAGATAGGCCCTTACTGTAAAACGATTTTTTTCTTAGAATATACCCAAGAATCACGACCTAAAATATTATGCACGAATTAAGCGACACCCTGTATAAAAAAATTAATTTAATAAAAAATTATTTTCAAACTTTGCACGAATTCTTAAGAGGTTAGGTTAAAGTGGCTGTCATTAAAGCGTCTGACACACTTAGACCAGTAGAGGTCCATTGTGATACCACGATCTAACAGGGAACAAAAAGGTTCCCTACTAGTTAAAACCATTTGGAGCTTCTGATGAAGCGAAGGAGACTTTTAATGTCTGTGTTTATGAGATCGCTTGGTTCATTATAGAAATGGATGAAGTTTGCGTCTGTAAGAGAGAGCAGGGCATGTACGAAGAAGGTCTGGGATTGTTTCCTCTTCCTCCTCGTCCAAGCAACTCCTCCAAAAATGGTTTGATAATGAGACAGTGTCCAGTTATGACACCTATTACGCAGCTGATCTGAGATCTACTGAGGGACAATAGACATTTTGACCGTTTCAAATCCAGTTTAGGCCAGATTTGTTTGGTCGCCATACAAGTGGTACTGTTAAGCTATCTTGTGTTTGATTGTTCCTAAGCAATTCGTTTCAGCATAAGTTTACTTGTAGCTATGGGCATACCTATATTTGCTTTTCGGGTAAGATAGGCATTTCCATTCCAATTCTGGCGAGTTCGTCGGCTTTGCAATTCCCCGGAATGTCCCTGTGACCCGGCACCCAGAATAGGTGAATATTAAACTGTTTGGCCATCTCCATCAGAGACGATCGACAGTCTTGGGCTGTAATGGAGTTTACAGAGACTGATGCGAGGGATTTCAAAGCAGCCTGACTATCTGCGGATATCAGTGCTAGATATCACGTTTTCTTTAACCCAATACAGTACTTCCTTTATCGCCAGAATTTCCGCTTGGAATACGCTACAATGGTTTGGTAGGCCGAATGAGGGACTAAGGTTTAGTCCATCTGAGTACACTCCACCACCCACTCCGTTTTCAGTTTTCGATCCATCTGTATAAAAATGTACAGATTTATCTTCTATCAAAGCCCCTTCCTCCCAAGCTGACCTTGAGTCACCATTCGACTTTGAAGTTTTTGTCGAAAACCAACGAGGGAGTGATGTGGTCAGAGTGACTTGGAAAAGATCCGAATAAATTCAGAATGATGATGTGGCCAATAGAGTTATTGGTCCATTGAGAGATGAGATGAGAGATGACTTGCGGCCATTTGTTTGCTGTAACTATTTAGGGGTGCAAGGTTGAAAAGTATGTCTAGTGCAGCGGAAGGTATCGAGCGGAGAGCTCCGCTGATACACATACACGCTGAACGTTGTACTTTGCTTAGTTTATCGCGATTTGTTGCTTTATCTAAGGCCGTCCACTATACAGTCACCCCGTAAGTAAGTATCGGTCTGATGACCACAGTATATAGCCAGTGAGTGATTTGTGGAGACAAGCCCCACTTGTTCCCCACGGCTTTCTTACAAGAAAAGAGAGCTACTGTGGCTTTTCTTACTCTTCCCTGTATATTAGGTTTCCAGCTTAACTTTTTGTCTAAAATAAGACCCAGGTATTTAGCTTCGTCTGAGAAAGTAAGTGGAACGCCTTTAATCGATGGAGGGTCTAGTTGAGGAATTTTGTATTTCCTTGTGAAGAGGACTAGTTCAGTCTTGTGGGGATTTACTCCTAGTCCACAGCGATCTGTCCATTTGAGTAGCTTATTGAGAGCTGTTTGGATGAGTTCTACTAGAATGTGAGGATGCTTTCCTGATACGGCAATGACAATATCGTCAGCGTATGCAATCACTTTGAATCCCTCTTCTTCTAGGTCTATTAGCAGTTCATTAACTACCATATTCCGTAGAAGTGGGGATAGGACTCCACCTTGAAGAGTACCTCTACTGACTGACCTTCTTGTAGTAAAGCTACCTAGTTCCGCATTTATAATTCTGCTTTTCAGCATGAAATTTATTAGGTCACCAAGTGAGCTATCTACGTTGGGATTCTGCAGTGCCTTCGCTATTGCAGCGCTGTCGAAAATTAAGGCACCTTCTATATCTAGGAATGCAACTAGAGTGTATTCTTTGTGATTTAGGGAGTGTTCGATGGTGCGTACCAAAGTATGTAACGCAGTTTCTACCGATTTTCCCTTACAGTAAGCGTGTTGTGCTGTAGAAAAAGGGTTTGGTTCTATAGCACTACGCAGATGAATGTCAATTAATCATTCCAGAATTTTAAGAAGAAAAGACAATAAACTGATTGATCTAAGATCCTTAAGTGTAACGTGGGAGCATTTACCAGCTTTGGGTATAAAAACTACTTTAACTTCTCTCCATATAAGGTGAATGTGAACCAGATTTAGACAACCGTTCGGTATTATCTCTAAAGTGAATAAGATAATATCTGAAGCGACTTGCAGTTCAGCTGGTATTATACCGTCTGGTCCCTCCGATTTATATGGATCGAAGCTTTAATTGCCCATATTAGTTTGTCCCTTGTTATTAACCCTTGGACATTTATAGGTTTGTTGTTTGACTCCATTGAGTTCATGTTGCAAACGTTTTGCGAGCTACCTGGGAAGTGAGTGTTAAGTAGCAAGTTGAGTGATTCTTCACATGAATTTGTCCAGGAGCCATTTAACATTTTCAAAGAGCTTGGCATGACTGGATTTGTTTAGAGGATTTTCCTCAATCTAAATGCTTCAGAAGTATCTTCTATTTTATTACAGAAGTTCCTCCATGAAGATCTTTTGCTTGTTCTCAATTGTTTCTTATAAATCTTTACGGATTCTTTATATAAGTCCCAATCTGAGGATTCTTTTGTGTATTTAGCTCGATTGAAGAGTTTTCTGCAACTTTTCCTGAGCGGTTCTAATCCTGAATTCCACCAATAAGGTTTCTTTTTTCCTCTAACTTGAAGAAGAGTACAGGAAATGTTCATTGGATTATTCAGGGTTAATGTCAAATCCTTGACTTTGTTATCTAGATCTGAGGTGTTGGAGGGGATTTCTAGAGATTTGGCTTTAAACGATCTTTTCAGAATGTCCCTATACGTTTGCTAATTTGTTTTCCTATAATTGTGAAAAACTGGCCGTCTGGTGGGTACATCATTTAAGCTGAATTGAATGTATCTATGGTCTGAGAATGAATGTTCCTCTGATACTTTCCAATTCGTTATCATTTAATATACATTGTCAGAGACAAGAGTGATGTCTAGCACTTCTTGTCGGTTTCTGGTAACAAAGGTAGGTTCATTACCGATGTTACTGACTGTAAGGTTAGTACTAAGAATAAAATCAAAAAGAGACTCACCTCTATCATTTATGTCCGTACTGCCCCATACAGTGTGATGGGCATTTGCATCACACCCAATAAGGAGGCTGATATTTTGCCGTTTTGCCTCAGCGATGATCCTCTTGAGCGTTTCGCCAGGAGGGCCAGGGTTGTCGTGGCCAAGATATGCCGACACTATCCAATACGTCCCATTTTTGGTATGTAATTTGGCGGGCGGTTATATCTCGATCGCTGAAATCAGGGAGTAAATATACATTTGAACTACTTTTAACTAATATGCAGGATCTGGGTTCACCTTTGTCCGATGCATACAGCAAGTAGTGACCAGGAGTTCTGAGTCCCTAAATTATAGATTTGGCAATCCATGGTTCCTGGATCAGGACTATATCCTCTCAGTTCTTGTGAAGACGGAGAAGAAGTGAGGCCAAAGCCTTGATGGAATGTTGAAGATAATTCTGAAGTAGTTGCAGCATTTTGGCTACACTCACCCAGACCAACAACCAACATGGTTTTATTTAGGTCTTCCGATTCAGAGAACGAATCCAGTAGCTCGACTTCAGAGTACGAGCCAATGGGTTCGTATTCGCTCAGAAGAACCTTCCTCACGGAGTCTTCAGCTTCCTTCTCGGAGAGACTGTCGACATTTTCAGGAGCCTTTTCGGCGATATTTGTGGTCTTCACTTCAGTCTCAGAGCTGCTGGGATCATCAATTTCCATTGCTGGGTCGATGTCTACCGCAGATTCTTCGACTGTGGAAGTACCTATTTGTTGTGGAGGAATGGTGTTACCCTCTTTTTACTTGCGACTTATAGGTACTATAAGGCAAGTTATGCATTCGTAAAAAAATCGAACTCGAGATTTTGATCAAAGTTGACATTACGATGATAGCGAAGACCAAAAAAGTGGGTCTCGCAATTCTGTCTGTCTGTCTGTCTGTCGGTTCGACTACAGCCTAAACGGCTCGGCCGATTTTCTTCAAACTTGGTAGATATGGGTTTTAATTTTTTACCCCCGGACGTTTTTTTCTATTTTTTTTTAAGACCAAAAATAACGGTACCTGCCATACGATTTTTTTTCGAAATTTTATAAATATTTTTTTTTCTCAAAAACTGTCCCACAGAATTTTTTAAAAAAAATTTGAAAAATTTCATTTGGTTAAAACTAGCTAATGGTTGAAAAAAATTTTACAAAAAAATTGTTATTTTCGGTAGCCCCCTAGGTCCATTTTTTTTGTTTTTGATTTTCTCGAAAACGGTACAGCCGATTTTAATAATTTTTTTTATGCCAAAGCTCCTCCAAAGTTTGAATATTATTACATATTCAAATTTTCAATTTTTAATTTTTTGGATTTTTAAAAAAAAATTCAAAATTTTTTTTTGGAAACTCAATATTTCGAAAACCCCATGCTCGATTTTTTTCAAACTTGGCAAATAAAAGTTTCTTAATATAACCTACAAGATTTGAAAAAAAAAATTTTGTTTTATCTAAAACTAACGGTACCTTCCATACAAATTTAAAAAAATGGTTTTCGAAAATCGCATTTTTCTCGAAAACGGTTCCGAGAATTTTGCTAAAATTTTTTTTCTTTTGATTAATCTTTACGATTTATAATTTAATAAAAAAAATTTAAATCTAGATATTACTGACTGTACCTACCATAGAACGATTTTTTCGAATTTTGAATTTCTCATTATCGACTTAACGGATTTTAATGAAATTTTTTATAAAAAAGCTCCTAAAAAGTTTAAAAAACATTGCATTTAAAAACTTAAGAAAAAATATTTTTTCAATTTTTAGAAAAAAAAAAGTAATTTTTTTTTTTTGAAAAATTTGATATCTCAAGAACGGCTTAGTATTTTTTTTTGGAAATTAGACTTATTCGTACAATAATAAAAACTTAAGGTTGGCGTACCAAAATTTTTTCTTAAAAATGTTTTAAAAATTTTGTACATAAAAGCTTATTTTTTTAAGGAACATATTTTTGTTCCTGCATAAATTCATATTTGCATATCATTCTGTTTTTATCTCTTACTACTTAAAGAATTAAAAAAAACTCATTTTATCCTTATGAACAGTTTTCTCTAATAACATTCGTTTTTAAAATTCCTAGTCTCTTACATAGGAGCAAGTTCGTGCGACCCAGTCGTGCATTTTATTTTTTTTAAATACCTTCAAAGTAATCGAAGAAAATCCGTACCCAATCACACCTTTGGTTGCCAGTAGAGGAGCCAATGACTCTTTATTCACTACAATGATTGCAGATCTTGAAGCGCCCTTCGGTTCCTCCACTTTCGCAACTTTCCAGTTATGAGTGGGCAGGTCTGGATTACTACTTTGTATAAGTTTAAGGATTACATCCGGACGAGAGGGTTCCTCTGGAATCCAGGCACGAGCCCTTGGCCTTGTAGGGATTTGCTCTCTAGCAACAACCTCGAGCTTCGCGCCTGTCCAGATTTCTGCTAACTTGCTGACAGCAAGCTTATATAGATTGCAAGATCTCTGATCTCCACAAGAGATAAGCTTTACTTGGCCTCGGTGCCAGCCGTTATCTTTAATAACTGGGGGTGGTCCTGGATTGGTTTTCATGATGTTCAGGTAGCGTACCGAGAGCTCTCTTGTTAACACTGCCCAGCGATCTACTGAGATCTTGCCATCGATATCGCTTCTGTCGATGACTGCAACAATTATGTTGGATTTTAGCGCATCGCTAAAAGAAAGATCATCCCTTCTTAACGCAGTTGATGTCGTGCTGGTCTTCTGCACTTTGGGGCGCTTGGGTTCCTAAGTGGTTCCCTCAATAGACCTTTGTCGCTTTGACGTGAAGTCGCCGCCGGTCTCAGCATCTTGCTGTTTAGCAATGACGTTTTTGGCCCATGTTAGAGATGGTTCCTGTTTCTAGTTTATCACCTAGTCTTTTGATGATTCTCCTAGCATTTCGCAATTCCCGAGCGCTTTGCGATAAGGGATGTGTCGTAGTGTTTACAGCAGACCCTTTTTTTCAAGGGCGCCTTACCACTGAAGTGGGGTTTAATGGTAGTGCTACCAATGGCGCGTAGCTTATCAGTCCTGCTACAGTCCGCGGACCCTGTCTTAACAGTAGTTCCGCAAGCTGTGTCAGACTTGATAGCCGTTTCGCCTTTTAAAGCTATTTTAGTCGCTGGCGACTTATCCTTGTTAGAGGCCAAGCCCGTGCCGACAGTCGCGACTCCTGGCGGCATTTGAACGTATATCCCCGTTCGAATTTTTTCTTTTTTGTTAGCTTTATCCATGGTTCATTGAGGGTTTTGAATTTTTTTTGTTGTCTCTGCTACCGCAGCTGGATTGCTGTCGTAAGCCTTCCCACCGCGTCAAGGTCAAATTCACGGGAAGAAAAAAAAAATATTAGGTTAGAAAAACGGAATCATCATGAGTGTGTGGTGTAGTGTGTATCTTATATGCTCAGTACGCCCTACTTAAGTCGCTGCCGTGATGGGGTGGGGAACCAAAATAAGTCGGCAAACTTTTCTCGAGGGTCCTTATTTTTTTTTTGAATGATTGAACATGCTGACAGTATTTTTTTATATGCAATAATAATAATGTTAACGTCGTGTTGAGTGGACGCTATCTTATATAAATTATAGATAAAAATCTCTTACTTAATGTGTTTAGTTTGTTTAAATAATACAAATCCAAAAAAAATGTGTAACTGAGTAGCCAGACCACTTCCAAGTCGGCAGCAGTAATTTTTAATATTTAAGAACGATATTGTATCCTATTTATAAGACAAAGAAAGTGATATGTAAAAAAAAAAGAAAAATCTCAATAAATATACATACATACATATGCAATAATAATAATTCTCTAGTGTTTCTTGTATTATATAAGCATAAGTCAACATCAAGTTGACTTTTATTTTTCTAGGACATGTACTTCAAGTTCCTTTTTTTAAATACATACATAGTTTGACTGGCTGCCAGCATGTAACTAGAGTTCAGTGCGCTCTGACTCTACTTGTGTTAAATATAAATTCAACTAAAGTTACACACATGTAAACACCTACAAATTTGGTACAAACCCACAACAAGCCAACCGGGGCGGCAATTCTCAGCTACAGCTAGCAGTAATGGAAAATTCAAAAAAAAGAATATATAAATTTGCCTGGAAGTGGCTGGGTGCCTTAAGTCGCCGTGGTAACTACTATTTTTTAAATGTTAATCCCATGACGATAATATTATCGCTAAATAAAAAAAAAAATTGCTGTCCTCATGGCAGTGGTTGCTTTAATGGTGGTGTAGTGTGTGGTGTTTTGGCCATCATGCCTCCAACGGCATAAAATACCAATTTCAATAAATCTCCTTTTTCCATCTGCCATCCAAACCATATCTCTTGTTTTTTTTTTTGTATTGGACCCTGCTAGCAAAAATTTTTGGTAAAAAGTTTGCATGTTTTTTTTTCTTTAATTTATTTTTGTCTTGGGGAGGATTTTCTGGAATGAATAATTGATACATTCGGAGGATAAATGCAAAAATTTGTCGCAATTTTTTTTTTTGTTTATCCTTTTTAGTTAGCCTGCAACTGTATTTATGTATAAATTTGTATCTTTTGTTGGTTGGTGCTGATGCAAAAGGAGGAGATACGGCCTCGGTCGCCATCAGCAAAGGCTTAAATGCTTTTCTCAAAATTCAAAATGAAATGCCATGTTTTCTCTCTCACTCTTGGGATTTTTTTTCGTTGTTGTTGTTTTGGAAAAAAAATATTCAATATTTAGTTTGCTGATTATGGTACATTATGGTAGGTGGATATTTTAAAGGCTTTAATTAGCAGTCTTTGCTCTGCGGGCTCGAGACTTTTTATTCCCATTGGATCTGAATCTGAGTAAACTCAAATTAACATGCTATTTTTATTATATGAAAAAGGTTTTACATTTGAGCACAATTGGATTGAGAAAATATTTAAAAAATATATAAATATACGAGTATATATAAAAAAATAAAGAATTGATAGGATACAGTGAAGAGTAATGTATAAATATAAATGTGGATTCCTTTTGTTGATGCATGAATAAGGATCATAATTAGTTATACAATTAAAAAACCATTGATTGAAGCCTAATTATTCAGGAGACCTTCAACTGGTAGACGCATTCGCAACGCAAAAATCTGCAGAAATCTGGTCCTGAGACTCCCTGACGGATCCACCATAGTGACAAAGCCAATTGTCAAGTACCTGGTGGTGCGCTTCAACGAGTTGCTAAGGTTTAATCAGCACTCATGAAATGTTCTGAAAAAGGCCAGCTGGGCCTTCAGCCGTTTGCACCCATTGCTGAAAAGAAGATCAGGTCTTAGCCAACCGACAAAGTTATTAATCTACAAGCAGCTCCTGGGACCAGTGATCAGCTATTCCTTCTCGGCCTTGTTTTCCATCTCGAAGAAAGCTATGATGGAACTTTAACTATTCGGAAGGAAGATACAGCACTGGACTCTACTTTGAGCGTCAACGACAGAAACTCTACAGAAAAGCGAGTTTAATCCCACTGGACAAATATCTAGTTCATCCAACGAAAAAACTAATGGTGAACATCATCGACCACCCGAATCAGCTTATGAGAAGGATGACCACAAAACAACGACAACCCGAACCGAACCGAGGTACCTCAGTGTGATAGAAACTCTGGATGACAACGTAATCATGGACAATGAGGAAGTAGTCTCGTTCTACGCTGATATTGGGTCAGCCTACCACCGGGGCTAAAATGCCATCCCTGCCCACAACTACTGACAACCGGGAATGAACACCCTGAGGACAATACAGTCAACCGGCCTTTTAAATTAAATTTTTTCGTCATGTAAATTTTATGTAAAAATAATTTAACTTAAGTCACTGGATATACTTAGTTAGGCCCACTATGAGTCAACAAATGTAAATTTTCATACATATATTGTATCTTATTAGTTGTAAGCCAAATTTGTAAATAGTATGTTCAATAAAACGAAATTGAATTGAAATTGATTGATGCCTAGTAGTTGAGAGCGGGGCTAAAAGTATAACTTTTTGCTAAAACCAAAAATACGAGTAATGTCGTCCTCTACCCTTTTTATGTCTTTGGACTATAGTTTGAAGCGATTTCCTCTCTCGTGGTCGGCTTAATAGACCTTATTAATTTTCATCTTTTTCTTGTGATAACCCTATTAGTTGTGTGGGAACACCCTATTTATATTGGATAATCCCATCTTATAAATACACCACACCTGATTTATTTTGGATAATCCCATCTTAGAAACACACCACACCTGTCAAGCGAAACTTGAAAGAAAGAGAAGAAAAGGACTGGGTCTCTAGACTTCAATCAGGTCGGACGCGGACGTTTAACTACTCATACTCCCTCAGTTTTCATTACTTAATAACTTTGCTAATTTATAATTAAAATTAAAATAATTGTATTTGGAAATAATATTAGGAATAAATAAAAAACTATTTGGAATAAAATCCTATAAATTTTGGGGGCTCAACCGCTTGAAACGGGTAAAATCGAAAGAAGAAAAAAATCATTTCTAAAAAAAAAAAATTTTTTTTGATTGTTGCTGTCGAGTTGCTGACTGGTGGAGCTGTTATTAGCTGGTGCTGGAGAACAGTGGACGTGGAACGGGAAACTTGTACTGCAAGAACTTAAGGAAAAAGCAACGGCAGAATATTAACGGAATAAGCTTGGTGGTATAGTATATCCAGAGTGTGGAACCGTAAGTTCAGAACAAGAGGTAAATTTTTTTTACAACAGTTGATTTGATTTGACACAATTACGGGTACTGTTAACTTTTGGTCGTTTAAAAGACAACTAAAATGGGAAGAAAAAATAACAAGAACAGTACTTCGATCGGCGGAGGAGGGTTACGCGATTTTTCCGATATTTTCCAGGATTTAGAAAAAAGGCAGGAAGAAGTTGAGGCAAGAGAAAAAACTATTAAGGGAAAAAGAAAAAGAGCTTGAGTTGAGTAGGAGAGAGGGTCTGATTAGGGAAAAGGAGAAGGAGTTGGCAATGAGGTTGGAAGTGTCGGTTCTTAAAACAACGTTGGAGGAGGAATTGTTGAAGATTAGAGGGCGTGCAAATATTACTTTTGATGATGTTGCAACTGTGGTACCGGAATACAGTGGGAATGATGATTATGATGTAGGAAGTTGGATACAAGATGTTGAAAATGCAGCAGTAAACATGAATTGGTCTGATATTGAGAAATTGTTGTTCGGTAAACGGTTGTTGAAAGGTCCCGCTAAATTGGCAATAAGATCGGAACCAGGCATTTCTAAATGGGGAGAATTAAAAGATTTCCTCGTCGAAGAATTTTCTCCAAAAATATGCACAGCCGATATTCATAAAAAGTTGGCACAGAGATTGCAGAAGCGAGACGAAACTATTCATGAATATTTGTTAGCTATGCGAGAAATTGGATCTAAGGGAAGAGTAGATGATGCTTCAGTCATAGAGTACGTTATTGATGGTATAGGCGATTCTCCACAAAATAAGATGATTCTTTATGGTGCGACTAGCATGAAGGAATTTAAGGATAAGTTGTCGATTTATTGTAAGTTCAAAGACAGTTTTTCTGCAAGCCGCAAGGTAAAAGATTCCAGACCTACTGCGGAAGGGGGAAAAAATGATGCTCGCAAGTCCAATTTTCGCTGCTTCAACTGCGGGCAATTAGGCCACCAGGGTAGAAATTGTATCGAAAAGAAGCCTAAATGTTTTACATGTAAAGAGTTTGGGCATAAATCAACGGATTGTCCTAGGAAAGAACAAACAGAACGGAAAAGCAACGTTGTTGAAGCTTCGGGTGTCAACACGCTGAAACTGATAAATGTAAATGGTTACGAAGTGCAGGGCCTTATTGATACTGGCAGTGACATTACTCTTGTTAGAAGCGATGTATACATTAGGATGGGTGCACCAGCTATCGTTGCAAAGTCATTTCCAGTGCGTGGTCTGTCCATTAAGTCGGTTGAAACTCTTGGTTATTTCATGGCAGAAATCAAAATAGATAATTGTATTTGCAATGGGTGCGTTTATGTAATGTCAGATTCGGTTATGCAGTCAGAGTTCATTGTCGGAAAAGATGTCTTGACAGGGAAAAATATAAAGCTTGCTCCTGAGGGCATACAGGTTACTGAGATAGAAGAACATCTTTGCCAGATAGCCGAAATATGTCCATTAAGTGAAACAGCATATACGATAGGAAATAAAGATTATAAGGAAGAAATCGATCGACTAGTTGCTGATTATGATCCTGTACCACGAAATGTATCACCAATCGAAATGACATTGATCTTGAAGTCAGACGTTCCAATTTCACAACCACCAAGAAGACTTTCACCGTTGGAAAAAAAAATCGTAGACGAACAAGTAGCAAAATGGTTGAGCGATGGAATTATTAGACCGAGTTCTTCAGAGTACGCAAGTCCAGTCGTTTTAGTCAACAAAAAAGACGGGACAAAGCGACTTTGCATCGACTTTAGGCGGCTCAATAAGGAAATTGTTAAAGATCACTTTCCTCTCCCATTAGTTGAGGATCAAATAGATGTTCTTTGCGAAGCAGAAGTATTTTGCACTTTGGACTTAGAGAATGGGTTTTTCCACGTAAAAGTTTCTGAACAAAGCAGTAAATATCTTTCATTTGTAACGCCATCCGGACAGTGGGAGTTTTTACGAGCACCTTTTGGCCTTTCGACATCCCCAACTGTTTTTATGAAATTTATCTACCAAATCTTTCTGCCGCTAATTAGAAAAGGTTATATGCTAGTTTTTGTTGACGATGTAGTTGTCAAAGGGAAAAATTTTAAAGAATGTTTAGAACGACTGAAAGAGGTGCTTGCATTAGCTGAAAGTTATGGGTTAAGTATTAAATGGCAAAAATGTCAATTTTTATGTCACACCATAGAATATTTAGGTTTTATAGTTTCGAAAGGTACTGTTAAACCATCGGAATACAAAACCTTAGCAATTAAAAAGTTTCCGGAACCTACAACCATCAAGAAAGTGCAGAGTTTTTTGGGTCTCACAGGTTATTTCCGCAAATTTGTACGAGACTACTCAATAATTGCTAGACCTTTAACGCAGTTATTAAGAAAAGATGTATCATTCAAGTTTGGTGTTTCTCAAAAATTGGCATTCGAAGAACTAAAAAAATGCATTTCGACAGAACCAGTTCTTAGAATTTATTGCCAAGAAGCTGAGACGGAACTACACACTGACGCCTCGAAGTGGGGATTTGGAGCAGTGCTTCTCCAAAAATCTGATGATGCCTGTTTTCATCCTGTATATTTTTACAGCAAAAAGACGAACCAGCAAGAAGAGAAGTATTCTAGCTACGAACTGGAAGTTTTAGCAATTGTGAATGCGCTAAAGAAGCTACGAGTATATTTGCTGGGTATACAATTTAAAATTGTGACAGATTGTGCAGCCTTTAAAGCCACTATGGAAAAAAAGGATATACTTCCCCGAGTCATGGGATGGGCTTTGTTACTACAAGATTATGGGTATACACTTGAACACCGCGCAGGGAGCCGTATGAGGCACGTGGATGGACTCAGCCGTAACCCCATATCAATGACCATTTCAAGTGAGTTTCTTTTAAGAGTTGAAGATGCCCAATCCACTGATGAACAACTGAAAATTATTAAAACTATGTTGAACCACGGACCCTATGAAAACTATTTCCTCGAAAACAGAATCCTCTACAGGTACGATGAAAAGGGTAACAAACAACTTTGCATTCCAAACAACATGGCAAATGAAGTTATTAAGACGGTACACGACGAAGGCCATTTTGCAACAAAAAAGATAGAGGATATTTTAGTCAAGGACTATTACATTCACAAAATGAAGGATAAAATTGATAAGGTGCGAAAGAATTGTGTGAAGTGTATTTTGGGAAATAAAAAGACTGGAAAACAGGAAGGGTATTTACATCCCATACCAAAAAACGAATTCCCACTCGATACATATCACATCGATCATCTCGGACCTCTCTCACCAACTCAAAAACAATATAGCTACATTCTTTGTGTTATAGACGCCTTTTCTAAATTTGTGTGGATATATCCATGCAAATCCACAACCACAGCCGAAGTAATAGCCAAATTGGAGCAACAAAAAGCAATTTTCGGAAATCCTGTAAGAATTGTGTCAGATCGCGGTACAGCATTTACATCCACTATATTCAAAGAATACTGCCAAGAAGAAGGAATACAACATTTACTCATAACAACTGGAGTACCACGCGCCAACGGTCAAGTAGAGCGAGTAAATCGCATAATTATCTCAGTGTTAACTAAACTTTCTATGGACGACCCTACAAAGTGGTTTCGCTTTACTTCTAAACTTCAAATGTTGCTTAACTCGTCCTTTCAAAGAAGCATTAAGCGAAGTCCATTCGAAATTTTAACTGGTGTAAAAATGAAGCTTAAGACTGACGTTGTTTTGGCTGAAGCAGTCAATGAAGAAGTTAGGCAGGCTTTTGATAGCGAAAGGGAACAGCTTAGAGTAGAGGCCCGAAAAAACATTGAGCTTGTCCAAAAAGAAAATTCGCGTAGTTTCAATAAAAAACGTAAAGATGCTCATTCTTATTCACTTGATGATCTAGTTGCTATTAAACGTACACAATTTGGTCCTAATTTGAAACTTTTTCGTAAATTTTTAGGCCCATACAGAGTCACAAAGGTATTTCCTAATGAGAGATACGAAGTCCGTAAAGTTGGTAGTCAAGAAGGACCACGAAAAACTACAACAAGTGCAGATTTTATGAAACCATGGAAGACAACATATGATGCCTTCTCTGAAAGCGATGATGACGTGGAAACTATTTCTGCAATAAATGATGACAACAGCAAAACCGGCTATTAAGATTAAACTCCCAGCTACAACGATGAAACCACCTGCTAAGATGATTAAACTACCAGCTACAACTACCAGCTATAAGATGATTAAACTACCTGCTTCGACGATTAAACCACCTGCTATAAAAACAACCTACTATGATGGTTTATTAAGACACTAAGACGACTTTTAACCCTAAGTTGAATGAAGATCAAGATGTTTCAAAAAAGATGATTTATAAGATGTTCCTAAGAAGTTCAGATGCTAAACTAAAGACGTTCTACATAAAACATAATTTATGATGACTTTAATAATTTCTCGAGGACGAGACTTTTTCCAGGATGGCCGATTGTGGGAACACCCTATTTATATTGGATAATCCCATCTTATAAATACACCACACCTGATTTATTTTGGATAATCCCATCTTAGAAACACACCACACCTGTCAAGCGAAACTTGAAAGAAAGAGAAGAAAAGGACTGGGTCTCTAGACTTCAATCAGGTCGGACGCGGACGTTTAACTACTCATACTCCCTCAGTTTTCATTACTTAATAACTTTGCTAATTTATAATTAAAATTAAAATAATTGTATTTGGAAATAATATTAGGAATAAATAAAAAACTATTTGGAATAAAATCCTATAGTTGTATCCGGTTGTGATGCTCACGAGAAGAGATAGAAACTTTTTACTCAGTTGGATTATAATGTGGGTCTTTTGTTTGTTGAAAATAGACTATAGTTTGCTGGTAATAATACGGGTATGGAGCAAGATCTATATCTTTTTAGTTATAGGTAAAAACTTTGCTCTCGTCCAACTCGTCAGCCCTTTTATTATCTTGGACACACTGTGACCAGGAAAAGAACAGAGCCTTATTTTGTGCTGTTTAACAAGAACTCTTAGCTCTTCGCGGCAGCTAGTTACAATCTTCGATTTGATTTCAATGGCAGAAATTGCTTTTATTGGCAGTCGGCTTTCAATAAAAAATGGGGATATCAGCTTGTGGTATTGCCATCTTTTGGACCTGTCTAGCAACTTTCATCACTGCCATAACATCAGCTTGGAAGAGACTGCTGTAATCAGGAAGTCTGAATGAGCTGGCTAGTCCAAGGGTTCCTGAAAAGAATCCTCCAAGAACACCAGCATTCATCTTGGAACCGGGGGTTTATATTGCTGTCCTCGCATCGCAGATAGATGGCTCATTGATTTAGCCACTCTTCTCTGCTAGGAAAGGTGGTCGTGAACGGCTTGTAAAAGTCTAAATGGGGTGTTATGTAGTTAATGCATACCATATTTCAAGCATACTTCTGTAGAATCTGCGCATGACCTATGGCACGTCTCGCTTAGTTTAGTTAAGCCAAAGTGCGCTTTTAGTTGAGAATAGCTTCCAGACCTGCTATGGTGGTGCACCTCATTGACACTGACCCAGTAATTCCAAAACTTGCCATACTTTGTACAGGGTGCGGCACGGAAACCGAAAGGATTTTAAATCATAAGAGCGCCACCTGTAGGCAACGTAGGGAAACGAAAAAAAATGTATTTTTTTTTTTTTTTTTTTTTTTTTTTTTTTTTTTTTTTTTTTTTTTTTTTTTTTTTTTTTTTTTTTTTTGGCCTTTGGGTAAGACTTTACGTGGCACCGGTGAGCAGTGGGATATCAAGAAGCTGAAATCTGAAGGACCAATAATGGTTCGTCTTATGATACTGTTCCATACCGTGTCTGTCGTCCATTTCTGTTCCTGTTTTATCAGCCAAAAATTGGTCTACTACAGGAAGTGGACAGCATTTGGGTGATCATTAACAAACGCGGACAAGAAATTATTAGTCACCAGGAATCACGTTTCTCAAAAATATTTTTGTTAAAAGGAACGATTGCAGGTTTCTTTAACAAGTTCACTATATTCTTCTGTTTAAGGGCTATGGGTAGAGCTCTACTTTGAATTGACGGAATGTCGTGCAAATTTGAGCCACGCGCAGAAATTCCTTCAACGGTCTACAATAACTTAACAAGTGACGTAGATATTTAAGTCGGAAGCTACGGAGAAGATGAACTCTTTTTTCTTTCACGCGAATTCTAATTGTCAGAGGAACTGTTACTTCTAGGACCGCTATTTTCGTCACAAATCGAATTAAATTTAAGCTACGTACTTGAAGCAGATTTTATTTTTGATTTTTGACGATCAGCTACCACATCCGCTAAAAATCAATGTTCCCAGAGTGGAAACTACCGTGTGCTACCACTAATCACGCCAGAGTTTGATGATGAATGCATCAAAAAAGTGTCAGAAAATGTACACTGCTGTGCAAAAAAAAGCCCTGAGGGAGGAATAAAGAACAAAGAAGGAGAAGAAGATCCTGCGCAGAAAAAAGAGAGCGTAAGTAACCTCTTTCGGGGACCGCCTAAATGTTTCTTGTGTTTATTATTTTATGTTTTTTTTTTTTTATTTTTTTTTATAAACAATATTCAACCATAATACGAGGGCTTCAAGGAATTCCCATTAGTTTACCTTTGGGCACAACTTCGTACATAATGTTAAATTCAGAGATTCTTTCTTTAGCCGCACTACACGAATGTTAAATGATTTACCTTTCTTTTAAATACACGCCAATTTTCCCAAACGCTCGCATTGTGCTGAAAATTTTATTGAGGTGCTTAAAATTCCTTTAAAATATATATAAAAAAACTAATGAAGATCGAGCATGCAGCAAATCATGAACCAAATATGCATTACCGATGACTGAATATCCATATCCTCCATCTACAAAAATGGCGATCTCATGTCTCGGAAGAAATATCAAAGCATATCCTTCCCAAGCTTAATACACAAAGCACTATGTGAGCATCTTCAGCTGTTATACAACACTTTCATAAGCAGTGGGTGGCCAAATGCTCACAGACCAAATCTTAACACTAAGACAAATCCGATTTTGCTGTCGAGACTCCTCATCTTTTGATTTTCGTTGGGCGCCATCTTAAATTTCATTTCCAACTTAGACTTAAACCGCTTAGACCACGAACAAATCAAAAAGCTTAAAGATGATTACTCCAAAGGACAAGATGGAGTACTACCCGCTATCGTCCTAAAATGTGTATTTGCCTTAACACTTTTCAATGCGCAAGACACTTTTTCGACAAAATGTCTCTATCGTTATCTCTTTAATTTAAAATAATCATCGAGTCTCTCTTAACTATTCGTCTCATGGTGAAATTCATGCTTGACAAATAAAAATCATGTCTTTTCCTTCCTCAATGCATCTTCTGGAGTACCACGAGGCAGACGTCTGGGTCCCATTCTGTTAATTTTAGCAAACAACAATGCTGCTCACGTTATCGATTGTGGTTTATCTATTTATGCGAACTATATGAAAATATTTGAATGCATATCATCATCCGCTAATGTTTATACTTAACAACAGAATCTAGAATTTTTTTCCTTCTCATGTCAAAAAAAAGGAAACCTAAACCTCTCTCGAATCAGATCAAATCAACTTCAAAACATTAAAGATAATATTATCAATCTCTTGCCAAAATTTGTAGTGCTCAAAGTTATATGAAATATAACTTTTCTAAAAATCATTTCTAGTCTTAAATTGAAAATGAAAGAGTTACGAGTATTTCATAAGAAGCAAAAATTAAATAAATCAAAAAAACAAAAAATGGCGCCCAACGCAAATCACCACGACCCTGAAAAAAATAATTTAATGATTACGGCTCTGCCCATTTTTTTTTTCGGTTTTCTCCATCTGGACCAAATTAGGTTTTTCCTTTGTAAATTATTCCAATAGAACTTAGACTATCAATAGTTTAGTAAGAAAAAAAAAAAAGATTTTGAGATACGAGGTCAAGTTTTTTTTTTTTTAATTTTACCTTAAGTATAATTTTCGCTTCTCAGTCTCAATGATCTTTCAAGAAGCGGCGATGTATAGCTCGTCCGCATCCAAATTAGGTAAAATTGCGTCGCAAGGATTCATAATTAGCTCGCCTACGAATGTGCCACTTTATGCAGAACTCTCGGTGCATGCCACTCGTGTTTTTTTTTGACGAATAAATTGCATGAGAAGCAAACTAAAAAAATCGTGTCATATCATTGAAACCAATCCCTGACTGCAAATCTAAGGTAATTGAAAGTTTTATTTTTGCTTGCTGCTTGATAGTCCATACCCCGTGTAGCCTCGTTTTAATGAGAGACGACAGTTCAGAGATTTTATATTTTCGCAAATTGCAGCTCCTCTTAAGAGTGATGCAGTGGGATTTTTTTTTTGTATATCAAAAGCGGACACGCGGCGCATAATGATTAACATCATCCCTGTAGTAATATTCGTCGACATCATTGGTTGTCGTCGTCGTCGTCAATGTTGTCGCTATCTTCAGCTATCGTAAAAGCAACTAGCTGAAAAGTCGAGTGGAGCTGGAGATGATTAGATTTTAAAGGTTAAACGTGGGGGTTACAAAAAAAAAAAAAAGAAACACAAACTGAATAAAATAATATTAACCCCTTTTCACTATCTCTATCGTGTCATCAAAATCATCATTGACTACATCATGCACATCCGCATAGAATCCGCATGATAATCAGCCTTGTGAGGAATTAATAAAGTCAGCTTAAGGCTTTTTAGAAATAGGTGATTGAGTGATAGAAAAGTGGATTATCGATATCGTTAGTAATATGCTCGTTATAATCGATTTTAAGATCTGAAAAGTTTCCGATGAACAACAACAATATCGAAAATACATTAATCAAAAGCTCGGGGACTCTGGGCTTGTAGAAGAAGAGATTTTTCCGTTTGTCCGAAAAGTTTTCTAATTAAAAATAACAATTAAAATATGAAACACTGGTTGGTTAGTAGAGTGGGAACTTTGTTCAAAAAATATGTGCTTCTTGTGATGGAAGCACTAACTTTTTAATGGTGTTTGTACATTATACATATATAACTGATTTTATGATATTGGCCCAATTTACATGTCTGCCCGCTCCTAAAGGTAGAGGGGCGAATTTAAAAGAAATGTTTTAAGTTTTAACATGAATTATGAAATTTTAAAACAAACAATATTATGTATAAGTCTTTTTCAAAGCCAAAAGTGAATATATGTATCAAACTGACGCATTTCGATTAGAGAGCCTAGTGCCAAACCCAATCAAATGCCTTAGAAATATCAAGCGCAATAATCTTAATTTCTTCAAAACAATGTAAAGATCTGTTCCACTCTTCGTTGAGATAATCAGTGGAACGATTGCTTCGAAAGCCGTAATGCCCCTCATTCAGAAACTTTTAATCTTCGAGATATTCTTTGAGCTGATGACTGATCAGCGATTCCAAGATTTTGCAAAAAAAGGACGTAAGTGCAATAGGCCGAAAGGAGGAGGTGGAGGATGGGTTACCTTGTTTTGAGGAGAAATGTTTGTGTCCATCTTCCAGGAGAGATTCCAGAAGTAGAAGCAATGATTTTGCCAGCATAAAAGAATATTTCTTCAGAACTAAAGGGGATGTACAATCTAGACCAGCGGACTTATGTATTTTTTTTTTCAAGATCTTTAAAAACTGTTGCGATAGCACGAGTTCTAAAGAAGATTCGTTTCATATAGACTCATTTATCTTTCAATTACAGGAGGAGCCATAATACTGTGTGGCAAAGTCCAATTAGCAGCAAACTGCGTTGTGCGAATATTTGCTTTTTCATTTCAGGATTGTGAAACTAGTGTTGGAACCGATTACAAAGGGTTTTTAATATTTTTTACAAAAAAAACCAAAAGTTTTTACTACCGTTGGGACATTTTAGTATTTTTTGACTGAGATTTTGATCATGTTAGAACTTTGTTCTTCGAATATGAGCTGTGAGGATATTCGTCATTTGCCTGTACTTCATTCGGTTTTCTCCAGTGGGTTTTGTCTTGAAGCATCGGAAGCTTTATTCTCTCAACCTGATAACCTTTTTAAAGCCGTAATCGTTCCAAGAATTCTCTTTAAAACTAACTGCTTTAGCTCTGTTAGGAATAAATGTTTTTATTCCATTGAGAATAATGTCTGTTACCATATCAGGCAGGTTCTAAAAATTTAGTAGAAAATTATAGAGGAATCTGTGAACTCTCAGCCATTACCAAACTTTTCGAAAGTTTGGTTAAAGATCAAATAGGATTTTTGATAAAAGAATGCTTATCTGAGTCACAACATGGCTTCGTATCTGGTCGGTCTACTGTGACAAATTTGTCTGTTTTCTGGTTATATGTCTTAAATGCAATATCAAGTAGATGCTATTTACACCGACTTTAGTAAAGCCTTCGATTTGGTAGATCATATTATTTTACTAAAAAAGCTTCAGTATTTTGGTTTTCATTCTAAGATGCTAGAAGTATAAAATGTACCTACGGCGCACAGCGGTGCTATTTGTATAGGAGAGCGGAAAAAATCCGTAAAATCTGAACCATGTATCGTAAATATTAATTATATTAATAAGCTTTTTCAATCAAAGGAAGATGTTTTTTTTTGGTTCAGGTCTTAATTGGGTTATAAATGGACCGGATGATATCCGGCTCATATGGAATATATCCTCATTCGTTGATAACCGGGAAAACTTTATCGAATGGTTGGTTACATAGTACATGTAGTACTTATTCCTGCACTCTTGGGCCTCTTCTGAAAGTAGTCCAACTGGCAAGGATGCACTTTCTATTGCTTCTGCTCTGTGTAGTTTAGCTTTGTGAACAGTTACGGGCATATGATACCAAGAGTATAATGATATTGCGAGCTTAGATGTCTCTTCACTATAAGTCTTAAATTTTTCGGTATCGATTGAAAAATTGCTGCAAATTACTTCCAATCTGATTGTGAGTCTGGTTATCAATCTAATGTCTATTTTGGTGATATCTGCAGCCACATTTGGATTTCCGAAAAATCTTCGTAAAGTATTACCATCATTCGTTGTTCCAGTTCCTTGCTTTACAACGTCAACTTTTATTACAACCTTTGATATGAATTCCGTTTGAATTAGTTTTTTTTTCCTCTTCCTTGATAGCACGAGTAAGCTTATTAGTTCTCCACGCTTTAAAGCTTAAGTTATATCCCAAATGCAATATGTACTCCATAAATCGAAACCGTGCATGCAGTGATGACATTCCCAGAATAAGAACTTCTTCATTCAGGATCTTAGCTTGCAACTTGAATAAGTCTTTCATCTCTGAAGGTTCAGCTCCACAAATTATTGCTCGGAGAACTAGTATTAAATAGTAGTACTATACTCTGTCCCATAAAAATATGCAGTGTAGGCAAGATAGGACGTTTGCCTCGCATTCTGTCTACAGTGAATTGCATAAATCTATCCTTCATTAAAGCTCTCACAGGGTTATCGTAGTGTTGATTTTAAATGGACCCTTTTTTTAAAGCTCTAAAATCAAAAGCACCTCAACAGAAACCCAAGGAAAAAAAACTGAACAAGTTACGAAATGAACAAGGGTAACTCTGAACGCACATCAATATTTGAGGGGGGTTGAAATTGAATAGCACCAACAGCCATAGGCCACAGCAATTCAGTGCACATGCACACTCAGATGTGCAGTCAATAGGACGTCGGGCCTGCGTCAGATGCAATCGAAAATTTATGGGCGCACAAACACTTTTTTATGGAGGAGTTCTTTCAATTTAGTATGGTGCAAAAATATATAACGCTACTGATTTTGAAAAAGCTCTCCCATAAGACGTGTACTGCATATTTTTATTAGACAGAGTACAGTATTAAATACTTGTCACAGCTTGAGCTACTTTTCTATCTATTATAGTAAAATAAAGACGGTGTTTAACTTTGACAACATACATTCCAATAGTGATTGAGCTCTCTTCCAGTTCTTGAACTTCATTTTCCACACGGTTTTTCTGTTCTTGTATGATGTCAAAGTTTTTTTTTTCTTATATTCAAATTTTAGAGCTCTGCAATATCTCATTGAAGACGGACGGGGATTTATCTATGTTATATTTATTTCTCCAGTAGTTACGTCATTTTCAAAGGAACAATCGATGCCATGAAAAGATGAGAATCCGATACTTCTTAGTTGCTAGTAGAAAATCACCCTTATTCCGATAGTCGTTTTAATAAAACGCCTTTAAAACGAGAAGGCCACATTTTTGTGTTTAAATAATACGAAAAGGGCAGCATTCTCTATGTTCTTCACTTTTCTAAGCATTATAACGATAGTCGTTTCAATAAAATTCCAATTTTCGTTTCTAGAGCCTTGTCGTTTTACTGGCGTTTTAGTAAAACGACTATCGGAATAAGGGTGAATGTCTGCATATTTTCGCTCTGCCCAGATGATTCGGATTAAAATATTAAGGTACATATTTTTTAAAGTACTATTAATTCATTTTAATAACATCATAAAACAATATATGCCCACCAGATATTTCCAAGAAAAATAAGCTTGAATTAGGAAAAAAATTTGAGGCATGTATAACAGGTCTTCTTATATTGAAATAAAGGTTTAAATCAATCTCCATATTTTGTATTCTTTATCAAACAATATTATATTTAGAATAATAAAATAACAAGCTTTAAAAAGTATACTTAGAGCTATGTAGGTATAAAGTATATTATATTGTAAGGTATGTATATAAAGTTTAGAGTAGGTATTGTTAAGAAGTTATGAAGGACAATATGCCTTACAACTCGGCCAACCTGACAAATGATCGTCCCGATCATAACGATTTATAAATTATAAAGAATTTAATATTGATTTTTCTTTATAGCTTAATGAAAGTTTCTTCATCATTGAACTCTGTAATATTCTTCGGAATTATATTATTTTCATCAAAAAAGTCGTTCACGATGTTCTGGATTTTCGGAATGTTCTAAATTTTCAAAATTTTCGGAGTGTTCAGAATGTTCGAAATTTCCATAATTTTGAATAAGTTCAATTCTTAGTTCAGAATCTTCGGAATGTTCATAATGTTCAGTATGCACATAATTTTCAGAATGTTCAGAATGTTCATAATGTTCAGTATGCTCATAATTTTCGGAATGTTCAGAATCTTGAGAATGTTCGCAATGTTTGGAATCTTCGGAATCTTCAGAATGTTCGGAATTTTCGGATTGTCCGGAATGTAAATTATTTTCGGATTGTTCAGAATCTGCGGAATGTTCATAATTGTTCATAATGTTCGTAATCTTCGGAATGTTCATAATATTCATAATTATTCATAATGTTATTCGTAATTTTTGAATTTTTTATAATGTTCATAATGTTCCGAATGTTCGTAATCTTCGGAATGTTCATAATGTTCATAATAATGTTCGTAATCTTCGGAATGTTCATAATTGTCCATAATGTTCGGAATGTTCGTAATCTTCGGAATGTTCGTAATCTTCGGAATGTTCATAATGTTCATAATTAATGTTCGGAATGTTCGTAATCTTCGGAATGTTCATAATTGTTCATAATGCTCAGAATGTTCATAATTGTTCATAATTGTTCATAACGTTCGGAATGTTCGTAATCTTCGGAATGTTCATAATGTTCGGAATGTTCAGAATGTTCGGAATGTTCGTAATCTTCGGAATGTTCAAAATGTTCATAATTTTTCATAATGTTCGTAATGTTCGTAATCTTCGGAATGTTCATAATTGTTCATAACATTCGGAATGTTCGTAATCTTCGGAATGATCATAATTGTTCATAATGTTCGGAATGTTCGTAATCTTCGCAATGTTCATAATATTCATAATTGTTCATAATGTTCGGAATGTTCGTAATCTTCGGAATGTTCATAATTGTTCATAACATTCGGAATGTTCGTAATATTCGGAATGTTCATAATTGTTCATAATGTTCGGAATGTTCGTAATCTTCGGAATATTCATAATGTTCATAATTTTTCATAATGTTCGGAATGTTCGTAATCTTTGGAATGTTCATAACATTCTGAATGTTCGTAATCTTCGGAATGTTCATAATTGTTCATAATGTTCGGAATTTTCGGATTTTTTTTTTTTTTTTTTTTTTAATTCAATCTTCAATCCTCAATTTTAAATCTTCAATTTTCAATGTTAAATTTTCAATGTTAAATTTTCAATGTTTAATTTTCAATGTTTAATTTTCAATCTTCAATTTTCAATCTTGGCTTATCCCATTGCTTGGTATATCTTATATGTAGTTTTCGGATTTTTTTTTTTTTTAATTCTATCTTCAATATTCAATTTTTAATCTTTAATCTTGGCTTATCCCACTTCTGAGCTATAACAGGTCTTCTTATATTAAAATAAAGGTTTAAATCAATATCCATATATGTATATATTTTGTATTCTTCATCAGACAATATTATAATTTAGAATAATAAAATAACAAGCTTTAAAAAGTATACTTAGAGCTATGTAGGTATAAAGTATATTATATTGTAAGGTATGTATATAAAGTTTAGAGTAGGTATTGTTAAGAAGTTATGAAGGACAATATGCCTTACAGTTGCATTCTTTCCAACCATTATTAGCCATTAATTACAAGTTTTGCAACATGACCAAAGTCAAAACCGTGTTTTTTAAATCCGATTCAGTGACACAAATTTGTACACTCCGTTCAAGATCGGATCAGGACCGATACAATTTTTTCAAAAATAGTTTGTTGAATATTGTAGCTTTATAAAAATTGTATCCACTAGACGTAGCTTAATGTAGCTAAAACTGTAGCTCTAGGGAAAAAACATTAAAATATTAATTCTATTTCTAATTCACTCAGTCCTTACCCAACTAAAAGTCCTAACCAACTTAGTGGAACTTAAGTTATAAGCAATAGGGTTTAATGTATCCTAGATCCATGTAGAATCGCAATTCACCAATACCATACCCCCTTTATACCATTTTATCTTCAAATATTGTTAGTTTTTTTTTTAATTTTTTAGTTTGAAAAAAATTTTTTCGTTGACACAAAATGGTAACCATATATATAGGTACCATGTTTTATTCAGGACACTTACCAATATTATAGTTCAATTCAATGGAGATTTTCACATTAAGTGGACAAAAAAAAACAATATTTGTCAATCATAATTATTATTCTAACATTATTACATGAATATGTTCTCCACAAATCTGTCATCATAATATGTTTTAGAACGACACACCCACCTTCCAACTGTCCAAATCACTGATGAAAAAAAATTCACTCTGACACCATCCGAATAAACTTAGAAAATAAGATTTTAAAAATACTCGGAGAAAATGTACTTGGTACTTTACAAAATACGACAGCTTGTCAAAATGTGTCAAAACCAAATAAAAATAACCATATGAAGCGTATGTATACTCATACATATGTACATATATGAAAAGAGAGCTGGATGTCTCTTGCTTGGGGGGAAAATCAATGGAGAGAGAAAATATGTTCGAATAAGCTCTTTGTATTTTGAAAACTTGAAGATATATAGCATTCAATTGAGAAATAAGAACAAACCGGTGAAATATGACTTCAATTAAAAAACAAGAACAGATACGAGTATGTATACTATGTATAGGTTATCCATTTCGGTTGATTATGGTCAAAGTATTAATTTACTGGCGACATTGTGGGTATGTACTTCTGGTATGTATGTATGTATGTATGTATGTATATATGACAAGTTATGAGCTCGTTATGAGATTTTGATTAGACTTGACAATATGGTGATAGGGAAGACCGCCTTGTCTGTCTGTCTGTTCGACTACAGCTTAAACGGAATGGCCAACTATTTTTGAACTTTGTAGATACCATTTTTTCGACAAATGTTTTCCTCAAAAAACTGCTACACAGGTTCAAATTAAATGCACGATTGGATCGCACGAACTTTAAGTTCTTGTTATTGTTCGAATACAAATTAAATTTCAAAACAAAATATTGACCTGTTTTTGAGATATCGATTTTTCAAAAATTGATTTATTTTTTTTTTTTTCAAAAATTCAAAAAATACTTTTCAAACTTAGAAGCTTCTCTTAGAAATTTTCATTAAAATCCGTGAAGGCGTTAATGAGAAATTCAAAATTCCAAAAAATGTTTCCAGGATAGGTATCTATACAGTCAGTAATATCAGTAATTTGTAATTTTTTGAAAGTCTTAAAACACAATACTATCTAAACCTTTGGGAACCCTTAGATTATCAAAATCGGTTACACCGTTTTTGAGAAATGGTATCTTCCCTTAACATCATTTTATGAAATTTCTGAAAAAAAATCGTATGGCTGGTACCGTTGTTTTGGTCTTACAAAAAAAGAAAGAAGAAAAAACTTGTAGGGGAAAAATTTAAAAGAAACTCGGCCGAGCCGTTTAGGCTGTAGTCGAACAGACAGACAGAATTGCGACACCCACTTTTTTCCTCTTCCCTATCATCGTTATGTCCAGTCTGATCCGAATCTCGAGTTCGATTTTTTATACGAATGCATAACTTGCCATCTTTTAGTGAAAGCTAAGTAAGCTGGTTAAACAAATTATCAAAACTAGTTCAAAATAGTACCTCCCATTCAACCATTTTTATTTTTTTTTTGTTTTCGAGTTTTTCAAAAACGCTAGAACTGATTTTTGATCAATTTAAAATGCTATGGTTCCCAGAAAATATTTTTGTTTTTTTTTCAAATCAAACTTTTTTGCTTTTGAAACGATACATTAAATATAATAAAAAAAACTTGTTATTTTATTCATAAATATATATATGCTAAAAATTCATTTTCGAAGCACTTGTTTTTCTCCCAAGCAAACGCAAGTCAGATTCAAATTGTCCTATCGAGTTCATTTTTGATTTGATCACGCTTTGATCTGGAAAACTTGCACGACATACAGACCTCATAAAAGCACTTATCTTACGCCAATGTTTAACGCCCTGGAGGACTTGGCCAGAACCTCAACAAGCTTATTTTAAGTGCCCAAATGATACTTTACTGCTAGAGAAAATGAAGTCCCTTCTATCCTTGTAGATTTAAAATTACCTTATCTATTCCATTGAACAAAGTCTAATCTACCTTTTGTTGGCCATCAATAACTGCTCCAAAGAAATAAAATTTTTCATTTCAGAGAAATATCAACAAAGATATCGAAGTTGCTGCAAAGGCAGCAATGTGTGACAGTTGAAATAAAAAGGTTCACTGCTATAATCGATAAAAATAATTTGCCACAAGGGTCTGTACTTGACACTAAGCTGTTCTCTCTGTACACTAATGAATTGTAAAAACTCTTTGATCCACTTGTAGCCCGAAAATGTTCAACTCTTCCAAGGCTGTCCACTTAGCACTTGTAATCTTACCATTGACCTTTTAAATCAAGGTCTCGAAAGAATTAGTAATTTGGTCCAATAAAATAAGTTACGTTTAAATGCGGTAAATTCAAGAGCTGTGAATGCTTATAGAAAGCACTCGATGTTTCAATATTACCTACTGTGCTTTGCCTTTTATGCTCTTCACCTTGAAGCAGATTTACTGCTCTTACTGTGTTTTCTGTACCCAAATAATGCCAAGACGATTGATAACGATTTGCACTCAGCCAAAACGTTTAGAAGTGCCATTTCGTGCTATTCAGTCGAGTATTTTATCTTCTCTTTCACCAGATTACTTTTGGTAATTTTAATATTTCTTGTGAATGATTTAAAGATGATTTCATATTTTCAAAAAATAAAAAAATGTCAATAATCAAGTGAATTGGAGTGTATTGAAATCAAAAGTACTGAAGCGCACATCTGTAACCCATTTCTTTCGATTGTTTAAGTATAAACCATGAATGGGAAATTTATTTCACAGATATAGATAAAGACTGAGAGATTTATACTAGACGGAGAGCCACATGCATGCAATTCCAGCGAGCCGGAAAAATTTATTGACAGACGCACCGCCCGCCATTCAAATGCTCCAATGACGCACAGACGAGCCAATCAAGAATTTATTGAAAATATAAGGAACAAGGAGGCAGAGGAAATGCAAAATGCGTGACGATGAAACTATGCCATACGTTGAGTGTGCAGGGTTGCCAAGAAAAATGTCATGAAATCCAGAAATAAAAATACAGTGTGGTACAAATATAGGAATTGCATTTTAAACTTTAATTTTTATTTTTTTAAATGGGTCTTAATAAAATGAAAAAATTAAAAATATGAAGCTAAGTCTCTTTTATTTTTTATGATTTTTCCATAAGACTTGAGCCTCGATAAACTTATCCCGAAATATGTTTGTCGATTCTCATGACATTTATTATCATAAAAACGGGTATATTAACAATTTTGGCCTCCAGGTCTTGTAGAACCCTTATAAGGTTGAAATACATAAACGCGGAATTACAATTAAACGTTGGACAGGGAAAATCGCCGGGAGCAAAATCGGGGTAAGTGCGCTGGTCACTCGACCGGAAAGTCCAAGGGCAGACACGAAACAACTGTGATCCCAGAAAACTTAAATGCTAGAAATAAATCATACCTAGTTTGGGAACGTAATTCATTTTGCGAGCCTTCCACAGTTTGTGAACCTTCAAAAGTTTGAAAATCTTCTCACGGTTTGAGCATCTCACATGTGATAAAACCATAATGACAGATATATAAAATCCACATTTTGGGATAGTAATTTAGTTTGCGAACTTTTCAACGTTTCAAAACGTTCAAACTGGTAAAAAATTTTCTCACAGTTTGAGTGCTTACAGTTTGAAAACAACCCACATATAGTTTAAGAAGCTCTGATTGTTTGTAAATATGCCAAAAGATTGAGAACCTCCTACAGTTTGGAAAGGTCCTACAATTTGAGATGATATTTCAGGTTGAGAAGCTCTCACAGTTTGAGAATCTTCGATAGTTGGATAGTCTGCCTACAGTTCGGAAATCTTTTAAATTTTGAAATTTTTTTACAGTTTGACATTCTCCTTCAATTTGATACGTTTGAGAAACTTCGTTCAAGAAATACATATATTATGCATTCCTTCGAGAGTTTGAGAATCTCCACTGATTATGAACCTTCCACAATTTAAAAAACTTCTTCGGTTCAAAAATGTAATGTAAAATGTAAAATCTCTTACAGTTTGAGAAAATCGTCCAGTTTGATAATCTCTCCACATTTGTGCACTCGATATAATTGTGGTGTTAACGTTATTCCCACTCCAGTATTTGGTGTTCATTCTGCCTCAGTAAACGTTTTCCAGGTTGTCGTCTTACCTGATAAAATACTGCAACACGATGTATCTCAGCTTCCATTGGGACTGAATTTATCCAATCAAAGAACATTTTCAAATCACAGGGTGTTAAATACTAATGAGTACTTTTTTTTAAAAATTATCCTTAGGCATATTCTAAGCAAAAAAAAAAAACCTACCCTAGAGGTGCTCAAACTTCGAAACTTTTTGTTTGAGTAATAAGGTTTGAAGTGAAGCGAATGACCAAATTAGGGATAAAGTTTGAGGGAGAGGTTTCATAAAAAAAATAGATGTGACTTCTTTTGATCGAACGGAACTTGTATGCACTAAAAAAATATTTCTTTGCAAACAAATAGTTTTAAAAAATTTAATTTTTTTAAAAGCGCAAACACCTAAAACCATTTGGCATTTCAGTATTAAATAAAATTAAACAAGAGCAGTAAATACTTAAAGGTAATTATATAGAATTTTTATTTTTCAAACAATTTTTTTCAAAAACATTTACTTGAAACAACTTTTTTAACAAAATACATATATAAATAGGTTTATAGCTTTCGAAAAAGCTATTGCATAAGATTGTAAATACTATAGTTTCTTTTTATAAATTATTATCGGTTAACTTAGTAACACTCTGTTTTTTAGTATAGTTTTTGTTTCGTCATGTTATTTATATTACATGGCAACTCTGAAAAAGTCCATCATTTTAAGATGTCGCATCTGGAAGAAAATGATCTATGCGTTGCGTCTGTTTTTAATGTATGAACTTTTTGTTTTGTCAACCGATCAATTGCGTGTAGAGTTCACAATAAGCTGACGGAAAGCTTGCCTATGGACGATACGTCAAATCTCATTAAAGGCGATGTCGATTGCATGTACCAAGAATTAATACGTATAGCTGGAGTATGGTTTTTGTTTTGGTTTTCAGACCCCATTGGCCTAAACACAAACTAGAACGTTGAGTGGCTTTTGCACTTAGATGCTAATTACACAAAGCTTGTCGACGACCAAATATTGAACTTAGTTAATGAACGAAATGAACATAGGATACATGCAAGAGATGGAAATTTGTTTGGAATTCGTTGTTTTAATTAAATTGAGGGAATATAGATAAAGTATGAAAGCTGAAATATATTGCTATGGGAATATTCACATGAAGCTTTCCTTTGGTCCAGCAAAGAATTAAAAGTTAAAAAGTAATTATTTTTAGTGCTATTTTTTGTTGAAGGATGTAAAGTGCCTAAGGCTAGTCTAGATCATGATGTGGAATTTATACGTAGATATTTGTTTCCTAAAATTTAGTTCACTTGAGTTTAATGGTTTTAATTCTGAAATAAAAGGGGCTGGTGGAAAATAAAATAAGAACAGTGATGTGGGCTTAGGTTCGCTGTTCAACCTCTTTAGTCTCCTGAGTATCACTTCTTCGAATATTTTGCTGATGTTGTTTAAAAGACATATGGACCTGTAGATAGGTTAGGTTAATGGGCTGACAGTTGATCTTTTTACCGTCACACTTAAATCAATGTAGATTCGTTGTGATACCCTATGTGATTCATACCCGTTAAAGGTGTTGATGGGTTACAACAAGCGATAGCCTGAAATGTCGGAGGGTACTTTTACTTTTAAGTCATTGAAGAAATGTTTGTCGTCACATAATCACCTGGTTAAGGAGAGGCGTGATCCTTTTATTTACCGCCACTTGAGAAATCATTCCTTCACCAGGCCCCTTGCAACGTCTGGTAGATGTCAATCTGTGGCTGGTGTATGTGCCCGTTTGTTTGGTTAGTATTGCGGATTAAGACGAAGGGGCTGTTCCTTTCTTCAAGAGGATTTTACCAATCTTAGGGAGAGGTGGCCCTATCAACTCACCGTTCACCGGAAGGGTGAAAATCGCTGATCTATAGGCAAAGTCCGTTTGTTGCCACTCCTGCAAGAAACACGTGCTTCATTCAGTTGTTTTCGTTCGTACTTGCATTGTCGTCTGTGATTCTTTTTATGTCTTTTGACTGTGGTTGGAGGAGATTTCCAGTGTTATGGTTAACTCGTTGATAGAGCTTAGGAACTTCGAAGCGATTTTGCATCGTTAATAAATTTTAATATGTTTTTGCTTGAAATGTCATAGAGCTCCTACTGGGTGCCTGTTTTTCAAATGATATAGCGCAGGGCAGTAAAACAGGTAGTGAGGAGTTTCTTCATATATCTTCTCGTCCCCGCATCTTCTGCATAAGTCGTTCATAATGAGTTTCATCTTTTTCTTGTTGTAACCCAGTTGGTTGTGACCGGTGGTGATGGATGATAATGTCGGTCTTTTGTTTGTTGAAACTAGGCCATAGTTATAAGACAGGAATCGAGGGAGTTCCATCTCTTGTTTGTTATAGCTAGAACTTTGCTCTCGATTAGCTTTTTAAGATTACAAGGTGGGATTTAAACTGGTCTGTCTGCCTGATTAAGATCGAGTGCTGATCCTATTCTTGCTAGCTCGTCAGCGCTTTCATCACCTGGGACACCACTGTGACCAGAAACTGAAAAGACCCTAATTTTTGCTGTGTACCAAGAACCGTTAGCTCTTCGCGACAGCGAAGGGGATATCAGTTTGTGATATTGCCATCATTGAGACTTGAGCTTGAAAGACGCTGCTGTAATAAGGAAGTCGGAATGAGCTTTCTAGTCCAAGGGTTTTATGTAGTCAGCACATACCCTATTTCCCGTATATTTCTGTAGAATCTGCGACTGACCTATGGCACTATGTCTCCAGCTACCAGAGCCGAAGTGCGTTATTAGGTGCCCATTCTTGTAATTATAAATAGATTTAGGGGTCTTAGCTTGAGTGTAGCTTCCAGATCCGCTGTGGGGGTGAACATTTTCTATTTTTCGCTTTGAATGTACATTAAGATATACCGCTTACCAAATTTCATCGTTTTACAGCACTCGGAAGTGCTCCATTCAAACAACACCAATTTGGAGAAAGTGGGCGGATACCACGGCCCCTGAATGGAAGACCTCAATTTGTATTTTTGGTCCTTTATATGCAATTTGAGCCCTACCGTTCTACCAAATTTCATTGTTCTACTGCAATCGAAAGTGTGCCATATAATTTAGATCAGTTCTGAGGAAATGGGCGGATACCACGCCCCTGAATGGAAAACCTCAAATTTTTTCCTTTGCTTGCATGACAAGACCTACCGTTGTGCAAAATTATAAGATACTACGATGTCGGGAAGTGCTCCATAAATTTGATGATCTGTCAGTCAGTCAGTCACGGTTTTTATGATTTTTGAGGCCTTATATCTCAGGAACCGCTTATGCTAGAAAATTGAAATTTGGTGAGGCGCCTGTGCCTGACTAGCGTAGAAAATAGTCGGAATTTTAAGTTTCTGACTTCATTGGTACTGAAGGTAGAGAGGGGTCAAAAATCGCCTGAGTTTGCTCCTGTAAAAAGGGTGTAGTGCCAGAACTTGGCTGGGCACTACCGTGTCCTTTGATATGGGCTATGTAACTACGTAACCAACTTTCGAACTTATTTCTTTCTATATCCCAACCGTATTTGTGCATTAGTTTCGATCAGAGCCAAGGACTCTATCCCAACCGTATTTGTGCCTTAGTCGTAATCGGGGCTGGGGCCTCTATTCCAACTTTCGACCTTTTTGGGGCCTTCATTGATTCTATCCCAACTATATTTTTAACCTTACGTTCGGGCACTCTTCCCCTATTTCTGCCCTAGTCTAAACCAGGTCCTTATTTATGTCTTCGTTCAGTTCAGGCTAGGGCCGGAGACTATCCTCTAAATCAGTCTCCACATAAGCAGGGTCGGTGACTCTATCCCAACTCCCGACCGTACTTGTACTTTCGTTCTGTTCAGAAAGTATATTAATTTAAAAAAAAAAAAGTTTGATAATTTTTAAATTGGTTCATAAACTTATGCATTTAGATTTCTATCTCTCCCTTTATTTAAGTTATAAAAATATAATTGATAGTTAAGTTTTTAACACCGGGATATTACTCTTGGCTAAAGTTCTCCAGGGATTTGTGATGCATTTTTTTTATGTTATATATATTTTGCTTCTTCTTTTAAACACTTTAATATGCTTCCATTGAAAATTAAAGAAACCTCCTTCATTATCCTCATTGTGAATTTATCAGCGTTAAAGCTTGCGTAACTTTTTCGAAAGGCTCTTTTCCTCTTTTAAATTTCGCCTTGTGGATATAGTGTTTTTGCTTTTTTTTTGTATTCATTTGGACTATAAATTGAAATACCATCCTTTTTCGCATAAAGTATCTTTTAAAAGCAATATGCTGCTATGTGCACATAAATTTTACAATCCTTTTCGATTTTTATTTTCTTCTGTTCTTTTTATTTTTATGAATTATCTTTTTAGCTATATTATTATAATACATATATTCGTTTGAAAATTCATTTTAAACAATGTAGGAACAACAAAATTATATCGTTTGTTCAAGGAGTTGAATAAAATATTTCCTTTTTGTTGCTCAATTGTATGTGTAAATGTGCGATTATCTGAATATTATGCATGTTATGCACGAATTTAGGGGTTGTGTAAAATGATGGGTTATGGACCCAAATTTGTTAAAAAAAAGCTGTGAATGTGACGGTTGAGGCAATTTAAAAAAAAAATGTAAATTTTAATATGATTTCTATTGGAAATTACTTTTTGCAGATTTAGAAACATTTTATTTTTGATTGTCTCCAAAGTATTTTTATTTTTTGGAATAACTTACTTACTTAACCGGCTCCCGATCCATGGAGGGTCTTTGCCTGAGTTATTGCGGTCTTCCATCGGTTGCGATCCCTCGCGAGCTCCCTCCAATCGTCGGGACCAAGCGCTCTTGCGTCTATAACCGCCTGGTCCCTGTAGCGGAGGTTCGGTCTTCCTCGTCGTCTCGAACCTGGGGGCTGGGATTCAAAGATTTTCTTGGCTGGAGCGTTGTTGTCCATTCGCTCGATGTGACCGAGCCCGTGTAGTCGACGTGTTTTGGCTTTTTGGACTACATCCACATCTTGATACAGCTCGTATAATTCACGATTGAATCTTCTTCTCCATTCGCCCTCTTCGCATATAGGACCAAATATCCGCCGAAGAATTTTTCTCTCGAAAGTGCCCAGTATCAATTCCCCTTTTTTACTTATCGTCGTAGAACTGGTAAAATTAGCGTTTTGTATAGCGTGCACTTTGTCTTTCGAGAAAGGAATTTTGAACCCATTTGTTTGGCCAAACCGAAGTAGCAGCGGTTTGCTAGGGTAATTCTTCGTCAAATTTCCACTAAGGTGTCATTCGTGGGATTGATGTTCGTTCCGAGGTAGGTGAACTCCTTGACTACCTCGAAATTACTGCTACCAACAGTGACGTTTTGTCCTAGGCGATGGACAGATGCGGCTTTGTTTGTTGATAGCATATACTTTGTTTTGTCCTCATTAACTTCAAGACCAACGCGTTTCGCCTGTTCATCAATAGCTGTGAACGCTTCTAGCACAGCAAGCTTGGAGCGGCCGATGATATCGATGTCGTCCGCATATCCAAGCAGTTGGGAAGACCTGTTGAAAATAGTGCCTTCCAGGTTAACACCACTCTTGCGCACTATCTGCTCCAGAACTAGGATGAAGAAATCATATGATAGGGCATCTCCTTGTCTGAAGCCTGTACATATCTGGAATAGCTCGGATGAGCTGTTACCCATTTATACGGTGCACCGCGTATTTTATAACGTCATGCGGCAGAGCTGGATCAGTTTTTTCGGGATGCCGAGTTCCGACATCGCAAATAGAAGCTCTTGGCGACTTATGGTATCATATCCGGCCTTAAAGTCGATGAAAAGATGGTAGGTCTCGACTTGAAATTCGTTGGTCTTTTCCAGGATTTGCCGCAATGTGAAGATTTGGTCAATTGTTGATCTGCCTGGCCTGCAGCCACACTGGTACGTGCCGATTATAGTGTTGCGCAAAGGTTTTAGACGATCACATAGTATGGTGAATAGGATATTGTAGGCAACATTAAGCAGGGATATGACCCTGTAGTTTTTGCAGGACATAGGATCGCCTTTTTTGTAGATTGGGCATATGGAGCTATTTGACCAGTCGTCGGGCATGCTTTCCTCTTCCCACACTTGGTTGATGAGCTGATGCATGCACCCTATCAGGACATCTCCTCCATACTTAAAGAGTTCCGCAGGTAGGCCTTCCGAGCCTGCGGATTTGTTATTCTTAAGCTTGTGTATGGCTTTCTTAACCTCTTCAGTACTGGGTAGTGGGACTGGATCTTCATTGACTGGTCTTATGCATCTTTGCTCCCCTGTGTTTTCGTCTAAATAATGCCCATTAAGCCGCGCGCTGCTGGAAATGCTGTTTAAACACGTCTACAATTCCCTGTGCTTCGGTGACTAGGTTCCCTTCGCTGTTTCGAAGAGCTTGCGTGCCGGTCCTATAACCTGATGCCAGTTGTTTGGCTGTTTTATAGAACCGGCGGGTGTTTGTGGTGGCGCTAGACTCCTCGAGATACCTGAGCTGAGAAGCTGCGGCTACTCTTTTCTTTCTGCGCAGGGTTTTTTTTCTCTTTCCTTCTCTTTTCACGGTACTCCTCTTTTGGTGCTCTTGTTTTCCGTTGCAGCATTTGCATTCGTGCATTTTCCGTCTCCTGCTTCAATACCGCGCATTCATTATCATACCACGGGTTCTTTTTCCCAGGTGGTTGATAGCCTATGGTGGACTCGGCTACCTCCTTAATGATGTCGCGGTACTGGCTCCACTGGTTGTTGACGCTTGTGGCTGGGGGTACGGCAGAGAGTTTCCCGGTCAATTGCTCACTGTAGTCTCTGGCATTCGCAGGTGTGCTAAGGCATGCAGTATTGAATTTCTTCCTTTTGGCGGTCCTCATTTTCTTTTCGTTGGACAGTCGGGCTCTGAACTTTGTCACAACAAGAAAGTGGTCAGAGTCCACGTTTGCACCTCGGAAAGTTCGCACGTCCAAGATGTTCGACGCGTGCCTTGCGCCAATTAGCACGTGGTCGATTTGGTTGGCGGTTCGACCATCTGGAGATCGCCAGGTTGCTGTGTGTATCCTTCGCCTGGGGAACCTTGTGCTACTTATCACCGTATTCCGAGCTGCAGCAAAGTCGATTAGTCGGAAGCCGTTATCTGTTGTCATTTCGTGGAGGCTGTGCTTTCCAACTAATCCGCCAAAGATATTTTTCTTCCCGACTTTAGCATTGAAATCTCCGAGCACGACTTTGATATCGTACTCCGGACAGGCTCCGTAGGCTCCGTCCAGGAGGTCGTAAAACTCCTCCTTGTTAGATTCCTCAGCTTCATCGGTAGGGGCGTGTGCACATATTAGGCTGATGTTTTGAAAAGTAGCTTTGATGCGGATTACAGCCAGGCGATCACTAATCGGCTTAAAATCGATGACTTTTGATCTGAGTCGATTACCCACGACGAATCCGCATCCTAACATGTGCATTCTTTGATGACAGCTGTAATAAATGTCGCAATCTTTTCTTTTCGCTATTCCTGATCCTATCCATCGTATCTCCTGGATCGCGGTAATGTCTGCCTTGTACCGCGAGAGAACAGATTCAAGTTTTTGAGTAGCACCTGGTGTGTAGAGTGTCCTTACATTCCATGTGCATACTCGTAAATCGTAGTCCATTTTCGTTCCGGGTCTGGTTGCCATTTGAGGGGGGTCGTTATCCGAGGCTTCTCGCGTCTCTCGCAATTACAAGTTTAGCAAGTCATGACATAAAGCCAAGACCAGTATCCGGCGGTTACCAACGAGGAGGTATTGTAAGCACTTGATGTGTAGGAAAAGATACAGCTCGAAGCCCCCAGTTCCTACAGCACCCTACAGCATAAAGTTGTTGAATCTTATCTCAAATTTAATTTTTTACTTGCGATATATGTATGTAGGTACTATAGGGCAAGTTCTGCATTTGGAAAAAAAATTGATCTCGAGATTTTGAACAAAGTTAAGAACACAAAAAAAGTGGGTCCGTCTGTAGCCCTCTCTACAGCCTAAACCACTTGAGCTATTTCCTTGAAACTCGGTACTTATGGGTCTTCTGTGATTGAATTTTTTTTAGCTCTTAAACTAACGGTACCATCCATACACCAGTAATGCAAAATCTGATATATCTCGAAAACAGCTCTAACGATTTTGTTAAAAAAAAAAATCAAGTGTGCTTAAATGGGTACGGAATACATTTTGGTCAATAAAAAAATTTAGGAAAAAAATGTTATTAACGGTACCGGTTTTTTGATTTTCGACTTTCACATTAACGGCTCTAACGATTTTAACCAACATTTTTTATATATTGTACATATATAAAAATATTCGAAAAACATATTTTTTTATCAAAAAAAATTTTTTTTTGAAAATTCAATATCTTCAAAACGTGTGCACGATTATTTTTGAAATTATTTCTTAAAATCTATATTACGAAATACTTTAAATTGGCATCCCAAATTTTTTTCTTGAAAATTTGTTAAAAACTTTCTTTTTTTAAGAAAAATAATTTAATAAAAAATTAAACTAAAGAAATTTGTTATATAAAAAGTGAATTTAATATTGAAACGATTTTTAAACTTTGTTTGCATAAATTCATACTTTTCTAGAAATCAGACGGCAATTTTATGCATTTGAAAATTTTAATCTCATTAAATTTTTAAATTTCAAGGTACTTTTTAAAAAAAAGAGCAAGTAAAAAAAAAACCTTAATTGTTCAGCCTATGTTATTCTTACTTACTTAGGGTCGGTGTCTATCTGGGATACAACACCTTCCGAGACTCTACGATCACGAACACGCTGCTTCCAGTTTTGGAAGTCGCTATCCGTTTTTGTATCGTGGAGGTTGAATTACAAATGAACTCGCCGAAAATGTGCTCCTTTTTGACTTTAGCATTGAAGTCCCGAGTACAACTTTAGCATCGTATTCCGATCCGAACAAGCTCATAAGGATCCGTCTGAGAGTTCATAAAACTATTTCTCAATAGGTTTATAAACTTTTTGTTTGTATTATAAGCGCACTCAAGGGGTTATGATTACCCTTATAGTGCTAATGTTAAACACTGCAAGCAATTAGGAAAGTAGGATATTAGCACATCAAATATGTATATCGGGCAAACTGCAGAAGATGCCAAAGCTGATGGCTATTTATCATAGTGGTTTATTTGTTAACCTATTTCGTACAAACAGTAGCTAGCTAGTTAAATTGAATTCGATTTAAATTCAAGTTAAATTTAAAAAACACGCCTTCAAATTGGTGGTATTGAAACCAAATTCCAATTACTGCTTTACTGATTGACGCAACAAAATTAATTATTGAATTTAAACTGTGAACGCACAAAAGACAAAAAAAAAAAAACAAAAAAAAAATGTTCCATACCAAACCATAATCTATCGGTGCAAACCAGCATTCGATAAGCACATTTAAAAATCAGTGTTAAATGCTGGAAACAAATACAATTTTCAGCCTACTCTGTCGAGCTTCCACAAAGCATATGTGTGTATACTGCACAAGTGCACAGTTATAGTGATGAGCATATTTTTAGATACACAATTTAAATTCAAATCGAAAATTTGGATTTCAAATGAAATGACACCAGCACCACCGTGCCGTCAAAATAAGTAAAATAAATGAATAAATACAAATTCATGATTAGAAAAGGGATGATAGGAGTGAGGCGTGGGGCATGTACACAAAATCCATCTGAATACTATTGTTATTAAACATATAGAGATCTGATTGATTTCTATTGAATTCTATAAATATTGAAAGCTTACATTTCAATCCTGATGTGCTGTGGTGCAAGTGGCTTCTGTGAATGTGATGTTTTAGATTGAACGATATGTTTTGAAAAAAATGTTGTTGTGGTTACCTGGACCGTTGGCTAATGTATGGCTTGTGTGTTGAGGATTATATACCTTTGAACCTCTCTTTTGCCCGATTTGCAAAGATTGTTTACTTTTCAATATTCTGATTACTATATGAAGGTTTTTATAATACAAATTCTATATACTACTGAAATAAATCAGCCAAGTAGAAGACTTAGCACTATTAATGGCCTTTTTGGCCTTTAGTCCTTTAGTGGACTAAGATGTAAGATGAACTGAATTTAACAAAAATTGCGTATTGACAAGGTCCTCACCGTCAACTGATGAGTCCATGTGAGATCACCCGGACGAAACGCCAATTTTTGTGGACTAAAGGCCAAAAAAGCTATTTTAAATCAATATTCTGATTACTCTTCAAGTTAGGCAAGTTTTCTTTGAAAATTTCTGTTAAAGGAAAAACAAGGGCTAAAAATGAAAAATTTATAATCATATCTATTACAGAATTTTACTCCCAGTGAGTTGACTCGATCCGTTAACCTTTCGCATCTGCTGTAAAACTGAATTATGAAATACGCCGGATGAACTACATTGTGGATTCCTAAAATTACCGTATGTATGTATTTATGAACTTACGTATCGACACTGTCAGCTACAGACATTTAGTTAACGGCCTATGCTTTCATAATAGCAACGCTATCGATCAACGAAATCAAACATCGTTGTGCGTGGTTAGTACTTGGATGGGGGACCGTTCAATACCAACCGTGTGTTTTTTTTTTTTTTTTTTTTTTTTTTGCAATATTATGGTATTGCATTCCGAAAAGTCCCACTCATTCAACTGATTCTTCGGGAATGCAATAGAATTTATCATCTCATTCTTTTAACTTCAGAAATCCATTCCATTCTATTTTGAAGTCTTAAATAATGCAATCATCAAAAGCAGTCAAAAGACTTCAAATAAAAAGCATGCATTCTTTTTTTAACGCTCGCAGTCTTTGAAGTCTTTGACAAGTCTTTTACATTCTTTGGAGTCTTAAAGTCTTTTAAATGCATTCAATGTATTCAAGTCTTTTTACTGCTTTGAAGTCTTATTACTATTTGAATACTTTTCACTGCTTATGAAAGCCTTTCGACTACATGAAACAATAATTATTGATCACTGATAATGGGGCGATTCCGCTATTTTTGAATTACAATATTTTTTTTTGATAAATATTCGAAGTAGAAATACTATATTTAATAACAAAAACAAAAACTGAGACATAACTTATAGAGAAAATTTTTGTTTGCGCTTGGCAACATTATCATACGAAGAGTCGGTACGAACTGCAATTAATATAACTGGCAACATAAGCTCAAAATAGCTACTTCCGACAATTTTAAGTTATGCTTTATTCAATAGACGTATGAAGCAACATGCCATTTAATCGTTTGCATGAAAACATGTACAAATTTGTTATTAAATTTTTAGCATTATTGATTGCAAATAGCCATTGTTTGTTGCACCCGCGACATAAAAGATATATACATAAGTTTACTTTCTTGGCAGAAATAAAGTGTTAGCATTTTGAAACTTTCAAAACGTAAGAAGAAAACAAAACTAAAATTAAATCAGTCGTTATTAGGAATATATTGTACGTTGAACGACAGAAAACGTTGATTTAAATTGGTTGCACCCGCGATCGCAATATTAGACTACTAACATTATAACGTGATTTATTATATTTCATTAATAAAATATGCTTTGAATAATAATTTCTACTGTTCAAGTTAATTTTTTAGTTATGTAATATAATAACATTTGTTCTTTTTATATAAAAATATCTGGGTTAAATGGAAATGAAACAAGGAAAAGAGACTGCTTTACAGAAAATTGACAAAAACTTAACAAAAACGCTGAGCTTCATGCAGAAAAACGTCTCTTGATTTAATGTGGAGAAATGTATTGAAAGAGAAAATTAAGGCAGATACAAATTTCAAAATTCTGACCAGAATCAGAGAAAACGAAAAAATGCAGGCAACAAAAAAAAAGGCAGGCACTCATTACATCAGTCCCTGTAGACTGAAAAAGTCGCACAAGTGAAACGTAATCGCCCAAGAAGTCCCACTAACGTAGTTGAAGAGGTTAAAAATATATCTTAAAAAAAAAACTGATTCCACCAAAGCAATGCCTAAAAAACTGAAGGATGACAGGTGATTTCTATAAAAGGGATAATATTAGCAGACAAGTGCCGGGTATAAAAGATGTGAAATCGATTAAGTCGGAAGTTAAGAATCGAGAAGAGCACAATGACCATGAGCATTCATAAAGTAAAGTTCGATGTTTTTATTGAGTCAGAAGACGAAGCATTAAATTCTAAATTTCCAACAGGGTCTTTTGAACCCCCTATATTACCAGTAGATCTATGCTCTAAAATACCGTTCTGTTTTTACAGCAGCAGTATTGCCAAAAGTTATTTCCGCAGGTTTGTACGTTCTTGTACAGGTAGGCTGCAATATCACAATATCATTATGTGGGGTTATCCTTAATCGATATCGGTAAAGATGGAGTACTACAGAGAATAATTTGTGCGGGCTCTAGGTCAAAAAAAACAAGATGTTACTGGTTAAGCGACGTTTCGAGCATGAATACGCTCTTCTTCAGGCAATAAACATTAAAAAACTTGTTTTAACAACATTAAAACATATATGAAATATTCTTCACACTTTAAACAATTTTATGAATATTTTTTAAATAAATTACAAAACATTCCAAAGAACAAAACTACCCAATTTCATCAGATTCAGTTGGTTTTAACATTGAAATCAATTTGCAATCTGCGCTAAACGCTGTGCAAAGGTATTTTAATGATTGGAAAATTAAAATAAATGCTAGGAAAACTCAAGCTGTCTTTTTCACAAGAAAAAGAAAAGCTTGTTTCTTACCCAATAACATGCTTCAAATTAATGGCATACCTACAGAGTGGAAATCTAGAGCTAAGTATTTAGGAGTTCACTTAGACAAAACACTTACTTTTGGACTTCATATAGAAGAAACAATTAACAAGATCAACTTGGCTATAAAAATTCTATATCCATTTATAAACCGAAAATCAAAGCTCAGTACAGAAAACAAGCTTATAATATTTAAAGTTATTTTTCAAAGCATTATATTCTATGGATCACCTGTTTGGGGTAAATGTGCCAACAACCATATTCTGCGATTACAAAGAACCCAAAATAAAATACTTAAAATGATGCTAAATCTACCATGGCATTATTCAACGGAAGACCTTCACGTATTGGCCAACATCGAAAAAGTTTCATTTAGAATTACAAATTTATTTGAGCGATATAACGCATTATGTACCCTATCCGCAAACTACTTAATCTCAAATTTGGCTATTTAAAAAATAAAAATACAAAAAAAAAAAACAAAAAAAAATACAAAAAAAAAACATTAAACATAAAAACTAAAAAAAAAAAAATGGTTAGAGCTTTATATTTGTTATTTATTTATTTTATATATATAAATATTTATTTGTTTATTTATTATTTATTTATTTTGTTTATTTATTTATTTTGTATTAGTTTATATATTTGTTACAAACTTATTTATTTCTTATTGTTCTTTGTTATTTAATTATTTATTTCTTATTTATCATTTTTTTGTTTTTATATAAATTGTTTATTATTTACTTTTGTTACTAAATTATTTATTTTTTTATTGTTGCCTGTTATTGATATATTTATTTATAATGATATTATCGTTAGTGTTATTAGTTTGTTAATATTTATTTATTTATTTATTTATTAATTTATTTATTTATTTATTTATTTATTTATTCGTTTGTCTACATTATTGTTATCTTATAAGTTATTATTTATTTATTTTTTTAATCACTTGTAAATCATATTTGAGATAAGTACTTTTCGGTGCCTACTAGCCTCCCATTCTCTCCAATCTTGGAAACATGTTTCTGACGATTTGAAGAAGGTTTTTCTTGTAGCTTTTCCTTCGATACATCATTACATCAAACTGTGATAATTGCTATAAAAATGTTATTTTTTTCAGAAGTAAAGTAGAGTTATACTAAATCTCTGTAAATTATGCAATATAGTTTTAAGTAAGAAAAAATGTATAAATTTGTGCTACAATAAAAGATACAATACAATACAATACAATAACCCCAGTGATGTTCTTCCCTCAGTCAAATAGAATGCCTTCTTTTCCCCACTTTTTCTACTTACATAAATTAATGGTGTTACCTCCTATAAAACAAGCATTCAGATGCACGAAGACCGCAAAGGTATGCAATTGTTTTTAAAAGCCTTCCAATCTTTGTCTGGACTATAGTCCCCGGTAAAGAAGCTTACTTTAACCTAGTATGTTGAGTTATCAGTTCTGTTTTGCTTCATACTCCTGACCTTTTAATTCAATCTTTAGTGATTTTTAAACTTCACAAAACTTCACAGATCATTGTTCGATGGTCTCCACGCTTAGAAGTACCGCTAGGCTCTTCGAACAGGATTATTGACCTTTTAGAGGTCAGACGAAACCCAGGTTACTAGACTACTTGTCCCGCAATATGATGATATGACAAAATCTATTAGGTGAAGCTGTCAACTTCTTTCTCAAAGGAAATACCATAATATGGTTTTGATTGATACATAGATACAGATTTATGGGACTGGGGCAGACATTTCTGGGCCTTTCATTACTGACAATCATTTGTAAGGCTATAGGAAATTCTACCGAATAAAAACTTGGACAACTCGGCATCAAGACCATCAACTTCAGCAATTCTACGTTAAGGTAACTTGCGTTCGTTCAAGGCGGGTAGACATACTTTACAGTTTACAAAATGATTTTTTAGTATTTGCATTGACTGCAATACTATTACGATGCTCCCGTGAGAAGTCCATTTCACCTCTTGGTAAATCTTACAATTCCTAATATTATGGAAATGGCCTCTCTCTAGTTATTTCATTATTTCCTTTAAACACGCTTCTCTCCTCTCTCTGCGGAGAACTCGGGTTGTTTTTTTACCTTTGTATACCTCTGGTTAAGCTGGATCTATTGTCGGGCAGTTATGGTCGAACTTATGGTGGAGGCATAGATTTTCGTGGCTATAATGAGGTGTTGAGCGAATCAATCTTGGTCCCCAAAAACGTTCGCACATCTGCAATATTAGAGTCGTCCAGTGCTTCGCCGATTGCTGCGGACACTTAATTGATTCTAAATTATTAGTTTTGAGATGTGGAAACTGCATACCAGCATTTCCTTCGTCCAGTCAGGGAAGTTGATCCCTGACACCGTTGATGGATGTGGTGTCGGAAGATGCCATCTGCGTTTGGATATGGTCGAGTGATATAGTTTTTGGGATGTTTCTCTGAAATTTCTTTTTGAAGACAAACTTGGATTGAAAGTAAAGCTGATAAAAAACTTATAAAATGTTTGAATCACAGTGGTAAAGAAAATGGAATTAAATTCCATCAATAGGCAACAACACATTTAAATATTGACAGCATGCACAAAGCCGTAACGTTGAATATATAATAAAGATTGTGAAGGATTTCAATTTCTTAAAAGGAGATCATCTGTTACCTGAATGTGAGTAGCACGCCTCAAACTTCTAATATTTTAATAAATTAGATTTGCAAAAATATAGAATTCAATTTTATATAAAACAAAGAATCTTCCCTAAGGACATGTAACATAAGAGCATCCCACAGAGTTTTCCTCCGCAGTGAGTGATATAAGAATTTTTTAATGTTTTTTTTTTTTTGATGTTGCTCCTTCCTTTTTGATATTTTTTTTCTTCTATACTGATATCAATTGACACACGATAGAGATTTAGCACCCTCCAGACTGTTTTAATCTCCATACGATACCCAGCAATGAAATGCTGGTTGATGAAGTTCTACCGATGATGATGATAGTTGGGGTTGGGTAGGGTGGGGTAACTAAGGGAACACACATAAAACCGATTTCAAACTCATCTCACAAATCCTGATAGTTACAAAAAAAATATCTTTCGTCTCCGCTTTTTTCGGATTTGGCTGATAATAACGGGAAATATAGAAACTTTGTTTGATGCAGCAGTGCTTCCTTTTTTTTTTTTTCTTTGTGTGCAACAGACTTTCGTAGTTGGTATTAGTGTGATGATGATGCACGGTGGATGGCATTCGTGCAGTTGTAGAGGGGCATCTATTGTCGATGTGGAACGGAAGAAAAAGGGTGTTGTCAAGTGGTGTCACATTGCTGTTGTTGCTGGTTGTGGCTGAGGAAGCCGCAACCAAAGTGCATTTATGGTGGCAAGGGATCATGCTACTGCATAAAGAATATTCCTTAAAAAAAAAAGAGGAAATAGAATGTCGTTTGAAACTGAAGTGCGTGATTGCTCCTCGAGATTTTAATTTAAAATTAAGTTGTTACCGCTCAAGTATGCTACACCATGTGCGGAAGCTTACATAGAGACCTACGCGATATTGAAAAAGTTTAATCCAATCAAAAACTGAGGACAAAATTCGTCGCGCCTTTCACAGTTCATCAATACAGAAACATGATGATTTTTGCAAATTTCAATTATTTTACTTTTTTATGTAATTAATTTGATTAATTAGATTTTTTATTTAAATAAAATGCACGACTGGGTCGCACGAACTTGCTCCTATGTAATCGACTGGGAATTTTAAAAACGAATGCTATTAGAGAAAACTGTTCATAAGGATAAAATTAATTTTTAAATTCTTTTAGTAGTAACAGAATGCTATGCAAATATGAATTTATGCAAGAACAAAAATTATAAGTCCTTGTAGTGGTTTCTTTAAAAGAAGCTTTTATATACAAAATTTTTAAAAGCTTTTTAAGGAAAAATTTTGGTACGCTAATTTAAAGTTTTTATTATTGTTCGAATAAAAATTAAATTTACGAAAAGAAATATTGACCCGTTTCGGAGATATCGAATTTTCAAAAAAAAAAAAAAAAAAATAGATTTTTTTTTCAAAAATTCAAAAAATATTTATTTTAAAGTTTTGAAACGCAATGTGTTTTAGACTTTTTAGAAGCTTCTCTATAAAAATTTTCATTAAGATCCGTTATGTGGATAATGAGAAATTCAAAATTCGAAAAAATGGTTCTATGGTAGGTACAAGCTGTAATATCTTAATTTCAAAATTTTTTTTATTAAATTAAAGATCGTAAAAATTAATTGAGAGAAAAAAAATTTTATCAAAATTCTAGGCATCGTTTTCGAGAAAAATACGATTTTTGAAAACCATTTTTTTTAATTTTTTAGCATTTGTATGGTAGTACCTTTATTTTTAGGTAAAATAAAAAATTTTGTTTCAAATTTTGTAGATCATATTGAGAAACTTTTATTTATCAAGTTTAAGAAAAATCTAGCATGGGGTTTTCAAAATATTGAGTTTTGAAAAAAAATTTTTGAAGTTTTTTTTAAAAATCCAAAAAAAATTTTTTTGAAAATTTGAGTACACAATTCTATTTATGTTTTTGGGGAGCTTTAGCAAAAAAAAAATGATCAAAATCGGTTGAACGGTTTTTGAGAAAATCAAAAACAAAAAAAATGGTTCCATGGGGGGTACCCTCAATAACCATTTTTCGGAAAATTTTTTTCAACCAATACCTAGATTTAATTAAATGAAATTTTTCTGTATCTTTATTTTTAAAATCTGTTGAACAGTTTTTGAGAAAAAAAAATGTTTATAAAATTTCGAAAAAAATTCGTATGGGGGGTACCGTTATTTTTGGTCTTAAAAAAAAAAAGAAAAAAACGTGTGGGGGGAAAAAATTAAAAATAATATGTACCAAGTTTAAAGAAAATCTGCCGAGTCGTTTAGCCTGTAGTCGAACAGACAGACAGACAGACAGACAGAATTGCGAGACCCACTTTTTTAGTCTTCGCTATCATCGTAATGTCAACTTTGATCAAAATCTCGAGTTCGATTTTTTTTACGAATGCATAACTTGCCTTATAGTACCTATAAGTCGCAAGTAAAAATAATTTGATTAGGACATAGAGGTTTTGCATGGAAGACAACCTCCGATAAATGTCTGCCTGGTGATTCGTGATATATGTTTGTCTGTTTGACCGAAATAGTGATGGGTCAATTTCCATCTACAAAAAAGGTGTATAAAAGCACATCCCTTCTAGACGTATGTGTGAGGATCTTAAGATGTTCTGCAACACTATAATTGGCAAGTGTTAGTGTGTTTCCGGACGGGAATATTGATCATGTATGAAATATTCACACTTAGACAAGTCCTCGGAAAGAAACTAGGGAATAACTCCTGAGCTATTCCAAAAATGGATAGGTTTTCGGCAATGAGAGGCGCTCTCATGTGACTTCCTCTATCTCGTTCTAAAGTAGATGATTCACAGGGCAGGCCTTAACAAGAAGAGCACTTTATTTATTCAAAAAATCTGTTAAGCTATAAAGGTACACCGAGGATATCTGCATCATCGTCCGATCCCAACGTTCCGTAATAGCGCTCTTTAGGGCGATTGGAGATCAGGTGAGACTGGCGAGTGCTGGACTATGAGCAGAAAGGTAGCTAGTGTTTCTATTTGTCTTTTTTGAAGGAAAAACCCTTCGGCTTGAAAAACACTAGATAAAACATAGATATATTCTTTGAACCATCAGGAAAAATAGTTGTGTCAATGTCTTTCGTCAAGATGGCGACGTCATCATTCCAGTCTTCCTTGATGGGAACGTAACCTTAAAATCTTTACTGATGCCCATTTTAGGGTTGCAGTGGTGAGTGGGCGACGAAAAAATCTCTATTGAAATCAACTTAGGAATATTGCTGTGACCATTAGATTTGGTAATCCAAGTATCCAAGTTTTGGATTCCTTTAGTCTAATACACTGCAAGCTACTAGATACTTAAGAAGGTACAGAAAAACGCTTAAGGCATCAGTTGGGCAGGCTCTTAGAGCCTCGCTAACAGTTCTTTGTGCCTTCTTCAGTTTATTGATGTCTTATGCTTTGGTAAGCGTGGGCCATCATACAATGGCACCACACGTGAGGATCGGTCGCACCACGGTATGTCCGCAAAATCGTCTTAGATTGAAGAACCCACTTTTTACCAAAGTTTTACTACAGGCCTTACCCTTTTTTCAATAGTCAGTTTCCAATATAACTTTGTGTCTAGAATAATATCTAGAGATGATTCACTGAAAGAGAGCAAGTGTGTTTGGCCGTTGAGTGGAGGTAGAGCGAAGGGATGTATCTTAGTTTTGGTAGTTAATAGCTCCAGTTCAGCTATGCTTTGGTTGTAATCTATTCCAAAACTCGTGTCCCGGTTACCAACTTCTCGTGAAGCCATTTCTGTGATTTCACATAACACAGGGGTGAACTTTCCTGATACTAGAAGTGACAAGTCTTAAAGAACATATCTTTCCAACTTACCGAGAATTTTGTTCATGATTAAAAGCCATAGGAGAAGGGACAGAACTCCAAACTAGGGTGATCCTCTACTAACGTGCTTGGTCAAGCTTATATTACCTAACGTACCTAGAATCCTTCTGTCGGTCAGCGTGAATATAATCCACTGGCTCATATAATCTTCTACACCAAACTCGATGAGTGATTCCAGAATGGACTTGGTAAGGACGTTGTTGAAAGCCTCTTCTACATCTAAGAAGGTGGCGAGAGTATATTCTTTAAATTTAATAGTTTTCTCAATGGTGCGCACCACCTCATGAAGGGCCGTTTCTGTGAACTTAACCTTAAGCATGTTGAGAGTTTTCACTACATGTTCTTAAAGGGAACTCATGACGCACAGTAGCGGAATGATCACACAACCTAAACTAAACTATTATCGAGCTCATTAGGGGTATATACACAGATCCTCCAAGATTTATCAACCGTAACTTCACGCCCGCGGATTGTGTTAAAAAAAATTTAGAGGGTAATCATATTCCCTTGAGCGTGAGTTGATTATTAAAAAAAAAAAAAAAAAAAAGTTCAAACGAGTTATGGTAACAAAAAAAAAAAAACGGAGCATTCAGAGCTAATTGGGTCACCGAGGGAGATTCGTCGTGACTGCCATTTTAATCTCAAGAGGGTTGGAAAATACAAAAGAAATGTGGTCAAGTTTACCAAAAAGCCGCCTACCAGTGAGGCCGGAAATAATTTGCAAAATCCTCCCCCTATCGAAAATAAAGGGTCTCAAACTAAACGCCAAATTTTGCTTGTTTTTAACAGCTTAGGCTGCGATTTTACCAACTTCGCCTACGCTTTCAACCTCTTAGGCTGTGATTATACGAATTCGTCCGCGATTTTGACAGCTTCGCTTACGATTTTATCGGGTTCGTACAAGATTTAACTGCTTAAGCTGTGATTTTATTTATTAGGCTACATTTTTTTCAGATTCGTTAACGATTTCAACAGCTTAAGCTGTAATTTATCAAGCTCGGCTGAGCGACTTTAGATTTTAGAGGATTCGTCCGGGATTTTTGAGTTTCTCTTGCAATTTAAGCGTCCGTGGTTTTATTCATCCGCGATTCAAACGGCTAAGGATTTGATTTTACCACGCTTCGGTGTAATTTGACCAAATTTGTCCCTATGTTTTATTTAGGCTGTGATTTTACCGGATTCGTCCGAGATTTCACCAGTTTCACCTACGATTTTACCGGAGTCGTGCGTGAAGTTGTGATTTAACCAGTTTACGCTACAGGTTTTACAGGATTCGTCCTTGATTTTACCAGCTTAGCTTGCGATTTTAACTGTTAGGCTACGATTTTACCAGATGTTTTTTTTTTTTTCAATTTTATCAGCTTTAGCTGGGATTTTAATAACTTATTTTGCGATTAAATGAATTCGTGTGCGACTGTGATTATAACAGGTTTAAGTGTGCTTACTCGAATCATCATTGAATACCGAAAGTATCTGGTAATGTCCGGATTCTGTTATGAAGAAAAATCAGCAAGATGAACCACCGTATAATGTACAAACACTCAAGGACACGACCAGCACCCGACCCAGAAGATAGGTACCAATGGCTTAGTTAAGATTTGGGAAGAAGAATGACTTTAAATCGGAAGTTCGTACTTCTTAGCCTTTGACAAAAAGTACATTAAAATTCATTGCCAAGGCTTTAATTTATCTTTGTTTTTCAATTAAATTAGAACGTGTATCCGAGAAATCTTTGTTTCCATCTATACAATGCATTTCGCTATTCAAAAAAAGGAACTTTCTAAAAGTCTACACTTCATTCAAAGCCTTTCCTTTGAACACAAATTCAACCCTCCAGTGAAAGGAAGAAGCACTACATTTTAATTAATTCAAAAGCATGACTCCACTTCTGCGGTATGATTTTTCGACAGAAATGTCAAGCTGTTCCCATGTATCGTTCGGTTGCACCGTTTGCTTCTAAAAAAGGTATAATTGATCTTGCGTTTCTTTTAACAATTATAGAAAAATAACAACGACGTAAATGCGCGGAAAAAAGAATTTTTCTTATTTATGACGACGACGACGATGACGCTGAGGTGCACATGCACATACACACATACCTATATAAAAACCACAAGAGTAAAGTAAAAAAGACACTGTTAACTTTTGAACTTCGCAATTTCTTCGACTAAAGGCTCCCCTCTTTCTTATTGAGTTCAGAAGAGGTCAGTCGTGATTGCAATGACTCTTCGAATGTCAAGCATGAAGACTCTTTTTGCCGACTGACTGACTTGTGGACTTAAGCATACCACCTGAAATACCATAATGTGTGATGTGTGAAAAAAAAACACACACAGACAAACTAATATTCCCTGCAATCGATAGCTCTTAGTAAATAACCCACAATCCAATAAATCGAACACAAAGACGACGACCAAATCCCCATAGGTAAGTCTTTCCAGCACAAACATATAGATTCATACGAGTATAGAAAGGAGGCTATACCTTAAGAGAAGAGTGCTAACTCCGAATGCACGATATTGAACTTTACTAAGCGCATCTGAATATACCGTTTTGTCGATTTCGTTATTTCCTTGTTAGCCAACAACGCCACCACCATAACGATGGTATTGGTGTGAGTTTCTCACATAAAACCCCAAATCCCATAGAACACTCAAAAGTGACTAATGATAATCCAAACTGAGGAATTGAGATTGGTGATTTAGTCTGCTTGTACCTATGGGATGTGGGATGGTTATGGTGCATTTGTATTGAATATCGAAGTTCCAGATACTCGGCAATCATAGATAAAATTTAAACATTTTTGCCGACTTCAAGTGTACCCAGGTGTTTCCTTCTCTATGAAATTGGTAAAGCCTCCTCTATCAACTATTGGAATTAGTGCGGGCAACACAAGACTTTGAAAATGAGCATTGTTTTATAGTTATCCTTACTGGTACACCTCCTCCATGACAGGCTACATCCACCCAAACAGAGGCAGAGATAGATTGAAAAGTTATCATGGCACCTATGTCATAAATTTACCCTACTAGCAGATTCATTTAATTTATCTACAGAATTGAGAAGGAAGATTCCAGCAGATAAATTTATTGATCTTTATTCTAAACGTTACGATATTGGTTCCATTGTTAGTTACATCTTTTCTCTCTTTGTTGATTGAGGGTCATATTCGGTGTTTTGAAATTAGAAAAACGAGCAAAACAAATTGGGTGTTCTGTAAAGTAATAGGCAGAGGAGTTTTCCATTAATAGATGTATTTTGTTTTCTATGGTCATTGGTTTTTAGAGTTTTTCTACAAACAGAAAATTTTAGGCGTTATATTCAATTGTACCTTTTTGATCTGGATGTTAAGACTCCATCGAGCAGATTGCCAACAGAGAGAATTCTGGCCAAGAGCAATTTTTTCTTTCGTAGTGTAGTTTGTCTTGAATTTAGTAAATTGTAAGTTTGATATGTTTACCCTTAGAAATAAACACACATCCAAGATAAATTCCTTATCGATGATTCGTCTGTGGATTCTTCGACGTATGTACATATATTTAGCTTTAGAAACCGTAGTATCGAATTCCCCGGTCACAAATTTGACATCGTACGCCGGACAGGCTCCGTAGACTCAGTTCTTACTTTACTTTTTTACTGTTCAATAACTTTCTTGGCAAAAAAAAAAAAGAAGAAGCGATTATCAAGAGTTATATTACGTGTGATTTCTGCACTGATGTCTTTTGCCGAGTTTATAGCAGGGTCCAGACAGACAAATTACTTGACATAAGTCGAAGTCATAGCTTTTAATAGTTACCAAGCTTTATATGATAGCATAAGTCGCCAAGAGCTTCTATTGGCAATGTCGGAACTCATCATCCCAAAAAAACCGATCCAGCTATGCCGCATGACGTTACAAAATACGCGGTGCAACGTGCAAATGGATAACAGCTCATCCGAGCTATTCCAGACGTTCACAGTGTTCAGACAAGGAGATGCGCTATCATGTGATTTCTTCAACCTAGTCCTGGAGCAGTTAGTGCGCAAGAGTGGTGTTAACCTGGAAGGCACTATTTAAAACAGGTCTTCCCAACTGCTTGGATATGCGGACGACATCGATATCATCGGTCGCTCCAAGCGTGCTGTGCTAGAAGCGTTCACAGCTATTGATGAACAGGCGAAACGCGTTGGTCTTGAAGTTAATGAGGACAAAACAAAGTATATGCTATCAACAAACAAAGCCATCGCCTAGGACAAAACGTCACTGTTGGTAGCAGTAATTTCGAGGTAGTCAAGGAGTTCACCTACCTCGGAACGAACATCAATCCCACGAATGACACCTTAGTGGAAATTCGACGAAGAATTACCCTAGCAAACCGCTGCTACTTCGGTTTGGCCAAACAAATGGGTTCAAAACTCCTTTCTCGAAAGACAAAGTGCACGCTATACAAAACGCTAATTTTACCAGTTCTACTCTACGGCGCGGCGCCGAGTGCTGGACGATAAGTAAAAAAGGGGAATTGATACTGGGCACTTTCGAGAGAAAAATTCTTCGGCGGATATTTGGTCCTATATGCGAAGAGGGCGAATGGAGGAGAAGATTCAATCGTGAATTATCCAAGATGTGGATGTAGTCCAAAAAGCCAAAACACGTCGACTACACTGGCTCGGTCACATGAGCGAATGGACAACAACGCTCCAGCCAATAAAATCTTCGAATCCCAGCCCCAGGTTCGAGACGACGAGGAAGACCGAACCTCCGCTATAGGGACCAGGCGGTTATAGACGCAAGAGCGCTTGGTCCCGACGACTGGAGGGAGCTCGCGAGGGATCGCAACGGATGGAAGACCGCAATAACTCAGGCAGAGACCCTCTATGGATAGGGAGCCGGTTAAGTAAGTAAGTAAGCTTACGATTAGAGTTGACTGTAGTTTCAAGCTTGTACGAGCACCAGAAATTGAATTACTTACTTACTTTAGATGGCGCTCACAGTCCAGGGTGGACTACGGCCTCAACCAACAAGACCCTCCAGCTAGTTCGGGCCCTAGCTAGCTGCCTCCAGTTACGCACTCTAAGTTGGTTGAGGTCGCTCTCCACTTGTGCGCGCCACCTGAGGTGGGGTCTTTCTCTGCTGCGCAGACCAGCAGGGGTGGATTCTAAGATTCGACGGGCTGGTGCGTCGGTGTCTTTACGCTCCACGTGTCCCAGCCATCTCAGCCGTTGTATTTTCAGCTTCTTGACTAGGTCAACGTCGCTGTAAAGCCCGTACAGCTCGTTGTTGAACCTTCTCCTCCATACTCCATCTATACAGACTGAACAGAAGATCAAACGAAGAACTTTTATTTCAAAGCACCCAAGCAGATTTTCATCCATTTTAGACAGTGTCCATGCTTCTGCCCCATACAGCAGGACCGGGATGATGAGTGTCTTATACAATGTCTCCTTGGTTCTTTGAGATAGGGCTTTATTACTCAAATGCCTTCTTATCCCGAAGAAACAACGGTTGGCAAGAGTAATTCTTCGCTTGATCTCTGCACTGATGTCGTTTTGCGATGTTATAGTCGAGCCCAGGTAGACAAAGTCTTTGACGACTTCGAAGTTATACCTATCCATCGTGACGTTTTGCCGGAGTCGACGATGTTGAGATTCCTTTCTCGATGATAGCATATACTTCGTCTTGTCCTCATTAACAGCCAAACCCATTTTCGCCGCCTCCAGTTCAAAACTTGCAAACGCACCGGTAACAGCTTGCTTCGTCCTTCCAATGATATCAATATCATCCGCATAAGCAGGCAGTTGAACTGACTTTTGAAAAATTGTACCTCTATTGTTGACGTTTGAGTTTCGTTCAATTGCTTCAAGAGCGATATTAATTAGGTTGCATGATAGCGCGTCGCCAGGCCTCAGACCTTTCTCGACATCAAAGGGTTCGGTGGTGTTCTTACCCACCTTGACGGAGCAGCGAGATTTCTCCATCGTCATCCTGCACAAGCGGACGAGCTTGGCAGGGATTCCGAGATGAGACATGGCTCTATATACCTTGTTGTTCTCTGTCCACGCTATCATACGCGACTTTGAAATCGATAAAAAGGTGGTGTGTATCGATTTGGAACTCCTGGGTTTTTTTCCAAAACCTGTCGAAGTGTGAACATCTGATCCAGGGTAGATTTGCCGGGCCTAAAACCACACTGATAGGGGCCGATCAGCTCGTTGACAAACGGTTTTAGGCGCTCACGCGGTACAGACGACAGGATTTTGTATGCGACGTGGAGGAGACTTATACCTCTGTAATTGGCACACGTCAGAGCATCTCCTTTCTTGTGGATGGGGCACACTATGCCGAGGTTCCATTCATTGGTCATACTTTCATCCGACCAAATTTTTGAGATGAGTTGGTGCATGCTCCCTACCAAGTCATCCCCACCTGCTTTGAATAGCTCAGCTTGCAAGCCATCCGCGCCAGCAGCTTTGTACGTTTTCAGCTTGGCTATCGCTGACCGCACTTCATTTAGGTCGGGTGGACGGAAAACTTGACCATCATCGTCCAGGTTGAATGGAATGTTCCGCCTAGCTGCGGAATTTTTGCCTTCCTCGCCGTTCAGCAGTCTGGAAAAGTGTTGTTTCCAGATCCTCAGCACGGACTGCGTGTCCACTATTGAATTGCTACTTCATATAAGTTTGATGTATTCGGCAAAGCCAAATATATTGCATTGACTTATTAAGGCTAACATCCTGACAAGTATAATTAATTTCCAGTAATACTAGATTGCATTCCATTCATAATTCTCCTCTTTGGAGTTCTTGGTGTGAGAAAATTAAGCTTATGTTTTATGTTTAGGTAGCTCCTGGGCTGATATGTTCTCACATTTAATGCACATTCTCTCAGGACGTGATCGTGTGACTTTCCGGATCTTTTAGCTATTTAAGGATTATTATTATGCGAATCTACTTGTATCTCTCCCATAACCGATTTTGTTCACGGTAGGAAATTTAACCCGCAGACACAATCCTTATCCCATCATTGTGGAGGGTACTTGCCTTACCTCAGGAGAGAAGGCCGGATAGTTGCCGTAAAGTCCAATAAAATCTTTACAGATCAAAACTCTTCATATTACAGAGTTGCGCACTTAAGGGTACTGCCTTTCAGGGACTGTTCTGACGTACATCATCCTTCTGATAGGCTCTTCAAAGACATAATCCTGATATCGATTCTCTGGGGGTACAACTAGGTTTCTTTGAATAACGTTGAACAACTTATAGAAATAAAATCTTCAGGTCCCATCTGATCAATAGACTATCGAATATCAATATCCGAATTTGTATGTGGCCTCAAGCAGCACTCCCAGCATAAGGTTTTTTTGTAAGAATTTGCATGTAATTCGTCTCAGGCGTGAGCAGTTTTGGATTAATTTGTTTCGACAAAACGAAGAAGCAACGGTAAATAACTTCGTTTGATCTTCATTCCATCCCTCATTCTTAACTTTTAATTTACTCCGGGGTAGATGAATTCCTTAACAATCTTAATAGTGACATAAATACTATTTTGAGAACAGTTGACGAGTTTTTACAAGAACAACAAGTTTTTTTTTTTACTGTTTTGTTTCAAAAATACTGAGGTCGATTTAAACTATTTTTTTCACTATGGTTTTCCACTAATGGTTTTATAAAAATATTTTAAAAAATAAGTTTAATGTCTTCGCCTTTTTAAGATTTCTATTTCAAGTGGTATTTTTCCTTAGCCGAGGAAAGATTCCTTAATAATCCTTGTTCACAAAAAAAGTCTCTAAAAATCACATTTCTGTTGTCTATAAATCATTGGTTCTTCATTTCAAATTAATTTCTCATTATAAATCAATTGCTCCACAAGCACTAACCTGACTGAATTCTTTTCGGAGACGATGCCTGTCTTAGCAGCTGGCGTTTAATAAAAAATTGAACAATATAATTCTGTGTAAAATAAAGAAGCTTACTTAATTTCTTAAATTCGGTTTAAAGAAAGCCGTCGGCAATTTCTGAAAATCTCCTAAATCCGTTCATGCATTGTATGGAGTACCTCAAGAAAACCCTCATGGACCCTTTATCTTTATCTTTGTGTTTTGTTTTTTTTTTTTTTTTTGTATATCGTAAATGATGTTCAACTAATCTTACCTCAAACTGAATTGGAAATCTATACTTGCGAAATTGGCAATTCGAAGCATATAAAAATATCTTTCTGGAGCTTAATATAAAGAAATGTCAAGAAATCTCCTGTCATATAGCCAATACTTGATTAATTATGAATGTATTTTGTAACAAGTTCTGTTCGTGAACTGTGAAGTATTTGCGACGCTTAAATAAATTTACGTTTTCACTAAGAGCAATTTAAGCAAAGTCAACTCAGATCTTGGCTTCGTAAAACGTTGGTCGAGAAAATTTCCTTGTTTTTAAGTCAACTCAGATATTTTATATTACTTTTGTCAGACCACTTCAAGAATATGTCTTACCTAGAAGGTCATCCTATCATCAAGTTCACATGGAACGAATTGAGGCCGTTCAATGCCCACTTGCGAGACATTGGCTGGAATGATCCTTATGAAGACCAACCTAAACTTTTAAACCTTCGAACCCTAAGTTCCCGTTTGAAACCTTCACCAGCTGAGATCTGTTCCTGTTTTCCTCATTGCCTACCACAGTGCTCATTTCGGTTAAGCGAAACCTTGACAATGCAATGCAAAACAAACAACTTAAATATACATACATACATACACTCATAGGCACATTTAAACGACCTCTTCGTATTTCTGTAAATTTAAAGAAACCGTCAAGCTTAGATCACATTGGGTGTAAGTATCGTTGAAAGCAAACTTTGAGAAAAAAAAAACAAATATTCTGATAAAAAAACACTTAAAAAAAAAAAAAAAAACTGAAAAAGATGTTATCTTCTGTAAATAAAAATGTGGTAAAATTGTTGAAAAACTAAATTTTTAATAATAAATTTTTAGGCCGCGGGCTCTAATTACTTCGCCGGTTTGACAATCCATCAATGATGTACTGAATATCCGACTGAGTGGTAGGGGCATGTGTTCTCGCTCGGACAGTTCTTTTCTTTTGCTCGGTAGGGTTGAGATCTGGACTGCGTAATGGCCATGGCAAAACTGTAATCCCGACCTCATATACAGGGTGATTGGCATAAGGTGTGACAAAAAGCTAGGGCGTGTAGGTTGGACTTAGACAAGAAAAAAATCGTATGGGAGGGGGGGGTCTATTTCCCCCCGTTTAGGCAGGAGGGGCAATTTAAGAAAAAAATCACTTAAAACAGAAAAAAATTATTAAAAAATAACGGTGATACCTACAGAGTAATGCTATAGCATTTTGAAAAGCCAGAAATACATTCTTTAATTTTGTTTTTAAATAAGGTTGTTCGAGTGAATAGTTTTTGAAAAATTAATTTTCAAAATCAAAATTTTGAAAAAAAAAAAAAAATGAAATTTTTTTTTTAAACAATTTTTTTTCAAAATTTGACGTAATTAAGTATTATTTTTTTATTCAATATTCAATGCTCTTTTTAATTTTTGATCAAACACAAAAAACCGGATGTCAAAATGTTTTGTAGTTTTTGAGAAAATCAAAAATAAGAAAAACTACTTTTGTTCTAAGAAAAGCCTTTTATTTAAGTTTTTACGTTTTTTGATTCTTATGTAGGTGCATTTACGAAAGAAAGGATTAACTTTTTTTGTAAAATTTTTTTATTATCAGTCTTATAAGCATACAATAATACATTTTTTCATTGAGAACACCTGCGTGAGAGCATTGGATTAATATTGATCTGCGAATGTTTTTTAAATAATGCAGCGTTACACGCCCTAACTAGTGACAGAAAAATGCAATTGCGAAATAAGAACAAAAATGTTCCTGAATCTTGAAATCAATTTAAATAATAAATACATGCATATTTAGATAAAATACATAATTACTGTTTATTTAAAGTTAATCCTTTCTTTCGTAAATGCACCTAAGCCAAGCCGACCCCACCATAATAAAAAAGTGGCAGGTCAATTTTAAACCAATGCTCTCACGCAGGTGTTCTCAATGAAAAAATGTGTGAAATATGGTTAATCCAGTACTTTGTCACATTATTGTATGCTTATAAGACGATAATTAAAAGAATAGTAAAAAGAAAGTTAATCCTTTCAATCGTAAATTCACCTACATAAGGGAAACTGGCTCATACACGAGTAGTCCAAAAACGTAAAAACTAAAATAAAAGGCTTTTCTTAGAACAAAAGTAGTTTTTGTTATTTTTGATTTTCTCAAAAACTACAAAACATTTTGACATCTGGTTTTTTGTGTTTGATCAAAAATTAATATGAGCATTGAATATTGAATAAAAAAATAATACTTAATTACGTAAAATTTTGAAAAAAAATTGTTTAAAAAAAAAAAATTCATTTTTTTTTTTCAAAATTTTGATTTTGAAAATTAATTTTTCAAAAACTATTCACTCGAACAACTTTATTTAAAAACAAAATTAAAGAATGTATTTCTGGCTTTTCAAAATGCCATAGCATTACTCTGTAGGTATCACCGTTATTTTCTAATAATTTTTTTTTCTGTTTTAAGTGATTTTTTTCTTAAATTGCCCCTCCCGCCTAAACGGGGGGAAATAGACCCCCCCTCCCATACGATTTTTTTCTTGTCTAAGTCCAACCTACACGCACGCCCTAGCTTTTTGTCACACCTTATGCCAATCACCCTGTAGATAGTTACAGAATTTGCGGTATGGCAGCGTGCGTTTTCATGCATTAACCGAAAGTTTTCACCAATGAATAGTGCGAAAGGCACCACATTGCCTTGCAAAATGTTTTTCACGTGAGCGTTCACACTGCCTCCATCAAAAACAACAAGGTCCGTGCGAGCTTCATAGCTGATGCCTTTCCAAGCCATTATAGACCTTCCTTAGTAACCCACTGTTTCGGTTATCGTGCATGAAGCCAACCTTTCGTTTTTTCGCCTATAAACCCTCTGACGTCCATCTGGACCTCGTAGCCCTATTCTGCTTTGGTTTGAGAATAGGCGATCCCTCCATTCCTCTGCACCAGTTAACATATTCTCGCGCAAAACGAAGTCTTGCTGTACGGTGCTGCGGGAGCAATTTTGGGGCGCGCGATGACCGGAGATTTCTGGTATTCAATTCTTCCAACCTTTTTCTGATGGTGCGTTCACTCACACTAAAATTCCTCACCTTAATAATACGTGTACGAGCTTCAGTAGCAGTGCAAAACCGATTTCTCAGTATGTTGCCGACGACAAAGCGATTATCATGAGCTGAAGTGCATCGATGACGACCTTGACATGGACTACTCGTGTATGAGCCAGTTTCCCGAAATCGGCTGATGGCATCCCCAATCGTAGTTTTAGGTACCTACACCAAACCTACGAGCAATGCGACGTTGGCTATACCTGGCATCAGTTAAAGCCACTGCTCTAGCTACACCAGGTTTAAGTAACTGAAACAATATTAAAAAACGCTTAAAATGTAAAAAACGCTTAAATGGCACAATTTTATGGGTCGAAATAAGGGTGTTAGTGTTTTGTGTTTTGTGCGAAAATAACCGTTATACGTTTTTTTTTGATAATTTTTTGTATGCTAGGGCTCCCCAAAAGTTTCAATAATATTGTGTATTAAAATTTTCAAAAAACTTTTTTTTTATTATTTTTATAAAATATTGTTTTAATATAGAAAGTAAAATCCTTCGATTAAATTGGCCAGGCCTCATCGAGGGAATGAAAAACAATGCTCTAACCAAGAAATTCTTTGAATCCCAGCCTCCATATTCGAAGCCACAAGGAAAATCAAGCATCCGGCTTAAAGGTCTAGATGAGTGGAGGCATAATGTTCGGAATCGGACAGAATGCAAAGTTGTTGTGTTTCAGGCAGAGTCCCTTCATGGATTGTGAAAGCACATTTATTAAGAAACTAAGCTCAATTACACGGCACTAGTTCTTCTTAGGAATATAGGGTTTGTATTTTTTGTTGTCATCACCCTCTGAAAATTAAGTATAATTGAGTCCAGTTGAATATGGGCCAATATATAATATACCCCAATGTATGTCTCCAACCAATTTCTCTAAGTTATGAGTCAGAGTTACAAAATTCGAAAAATTTACAAACAGCCAAATTATAATTTCAAGTAATTTTTTTTCGCTAGATCGGCGTTTCGTCAAGCGAATGCAACCCCTGCTAATGGCCATCAATATTATGATTGATAATGATTTCACTGTGAAACCTCAAAACTCGCTTGAAACTTGAAAAGTTCATTCGAAAACTTCCGAATTTCAGAAGTCGTAATTCAAATCTCACAACACTGCGGTACTCTTTAATTTTAAAATGTTATATCCTTGTCAGGTATTCCTTATTTGAATTCTTTATAAATATAGAAGTGAAATAATTTGACTGTGTTAAACTTTCTCCTAGCAATTGCCTTTATACCACTTTGTCTATTGCTAGATAGAACCCCTTTCTCTTTTTACTTTTAAATTTTTACTTTTTCGTTTCATTTAAAATAAATTAATTAATTTTTTTCCCACAACTGTATTTATTACCTGTCAAATCGGACCTTAAATTGTCTCTGGAGCAATAAATTCTCAGCTAGAAGTCACCATAGAGATAACTGTTGCAAGTTTCCCCACGCCATCTCCTTGTTCTATCTTATTCTGTCTCTAATGCAAAATAATATCATGCTAAAAACTTTATCCTCGCACATCCCTATTCCATCCACCTTTTATCCTTTTGTATTTGTTTCATATCCCAGTCCAGCCAAAGGAAAAAAAATCATGACAGGATAGATAATACGGTAGTTCCGACAGTTCATGTATACGAGTAGATACTCGTATAAAGGGTAGGTCTAGGTATGGTATACCGATGAGTTTCGAGTGAATTCGAAAAACTTTTAAGTATCTTTCCCGTTATACACCAGTTGACCTTAATTTAATTTATTACTCTTTTCCCCGTTTGGTTTGTTTTTAATTGGTAAGAGTTTTGCACAGGCACAAAAACTTTCTAATATCAGTTTTCTGTACATTTTTTTTTTTCATTTTAAAACAATTAAAGTTTACTCGTCGAAAATATCAAATAAAAAAAATTTGCAGTTCAAAATGTCACTTGAACCTTATACAACTTCAAGCGACCCGCACGCCCTCTATGATGCACAAGTTACAACACTGCGAATCATAGAAAACCCAAAAATACCTCCAAAGTCGTTGGTGATGCTGAAACAATGTTAAATTGTCTTCGATTTTCGTTCAAGAAGCGAACAAATGAGAATATTTTCGAAACTAATAAAAGGCACCGGAAGTGGTGCTCAGTTCCGGCAGGATGCCTTCCAAAAGAGGACATAGAATGATGCTGAAATGGAGAATATTCTACATTGGTGATGCAAAAACTTTTCTTGATGCCAATTTGAAAAGTTGTTCTTCGCTCAGAAAATACTTCGTAATTTAGTGGCAGTTGGATCTAGTCCTCAGCCCTCAAGAACAATGGCGGCTCATAATCGTTAAAATCTCTACGTTCCACTCCGTTTTCCTTTCGCACGAGCTACTATATAATTATATCGCACTAATTGGTGTGGTTATTGTTGGATTAATTTTATGATGGTTGGTTGGGCAGTGCCACCAGTCGGTTAGGGTGTATGTCATATAAAGACGGCCAATCCAATTCCATCAACCCTTCAGATCTACACTCAAGAAAATGGTGAAAGAGATAACGAAGTTGACATTATGTTACCACATCACTGGTAGGGTTTTTCGTATATAGGACTGTGACGAGTCCTTTGATGATTGTGTGGACGGACAAAATTTCTTGTTGTTGCCGTCGATCAAATATTGAAAAAATCAGCTTGGGAAATTAATCAAATTCAAGTGTGACTTTTTGAGGACAAGGGATGTGATTGATGAATACATGCATTGTCCTCCATTGTGTCGAAGGGTTTTGGCTGCAATTAGTAATTTTATAAATTAATTGTTTCCTTGTTTTTTGGTTGGGGTTTCCTTTAAAATTGTGATTAAGGGAACATGACTTCAAATGCTGCGACACAATATCATGTTGATGGGAGGAATGATGCTGTTGCAAGTTAACATAAAATGTTACTAAACCGTTTTGGAAATGTAGATTTTTTTATAGTGAGATTTAAAAAAAAATGGAATTCGGTAAAAATTTAAAAAAAAATTAGAGTCGTTTCGGGTAAGAGCGTTCAATTTGCAAGTTGTGTATAATTTATGAAATAAAATGATTAACTACAAATTAATACTTACCTATATATTTTGTGGTCTTTATTTTGATAGTATTATTTTTTAAAAATTAATTTTAATAACTTATTTTATTTTTGTAAAGAATATGCGACAGGTAATATTGGAAATGAAAAAGTAAGTATTTTTTTCTGAACTTTAAAAACCTAAATATAAAACGGTAAACATAAAGTAAAAATAAATAATTTTTGACTTCATATGATTAGTTGATCGACGTATCATAATAAAAGGATATACAAATAAAAGAGAACCATTGCACAATGCACATTTTATAAGTCAACGTGACACACAATATGTGAAGGAACACAAAAAGAAATATGGATATATGGATATATGGATAGAAAAGAGACAAGGAGCAACTTTACGGTGCAGGGAGTCGGATCCCCAGTACCGGCGGCGTCTGTCAGGGGTGAGCACGTCAAATAGTCATGGATCTAGACGAAGAAACACCTTTCAGTACGACCAACGAATCTGAGGAAGACAACATACTGAAAGAGATAGTTAAGTTTAGGGACGTGCTGAGGCTGATGAAACTTGCATGCGGCAAACAAAAAAATGTAAGCAAGGACATCAAAGTTGGCATGGAAAAAATAGAAGAGTCAGTGGACAAAATGAGCTGGTTAGAAGAAGAACAAAGATACCTGCCTGTCAACAGCGGATGAACGCCCGAAGAGCCGATCTCAAGATGTGGGATCTCAAACAGACAAAGATGTAAGCAGACAAATATGGTATCAATGTCAACAAAGAGACCACCATCCAGTCCTTTAACAAAAAGCACGGCAAGAGGACCAGAAAATCTCCGATCAGCGATCTCACGATCCCAGAAGGTTAAGACCAAGTGCAACAATCACTCACCTATGAGACCCAAGAAAAAATAGGCAAAACGTCGGCAAACAACACACTTCGGAACTACGCACAGATTATCAAAAACACAGAAGCTTTGCAACACAAAGAACCACCAAGAAAGGATACAACACAATTTGAAGAACATAAATCGGAAAAAAGAAAAATACGAAACGGAAACGGAGATCAAAAAATGAAGCGATAATTAATAAACCGAATGAGGGAGAAAGCTTCACCGATATACTCCGAGAAATTAGACCCTGACGACACCGAAACAACAGTCACAACCATCAGGAAAATAAAAGCGGGAGACCTGTTGCTGGAACTTGGACCGAAAGCCAAAAATCGATCAATTTTTGGAAAAACGATCCAAAATATCCTAGGAGACAAGGCAAAAGTTCGAAACCTGTCCCATTTCTTTTAAACTCGGTTTTTGTTTTTCAAATTAATTTTTTTCGTTTAAAATAAAACTTTGTTTTTATTTACCAATTTTTTTTTTAACTAAACTATTTTTATTTTTCTTAGTTAATTTTATTATTCAGTTATTTTTTGTTTCCTTTTTTTCCTTTTTTTTTTTCTGTTTTTCCCTTTTTCCTGTTTTTTTTTTTCTCGTTTTCTTTTCTCTTTTTTTTTCCTGCTTTTAGTTTTTTACTTTTTTTTTACCTATTTTTGGTTTTCTACTTTTCTGTCTGTCTGTTCGACTACAGCCTAAATGGCTCAAAGGATTTTCGTGAAACTTGGTAGATATCGTTTTTAATGTTTTCAATTAATTCTCACGATCTATAATTTAATAAAAAAAAATTGAAAACAACATATTACGGACCTACAATAGAACGAATTTTTCGAATTTTGAATTTCTCATCATTGGCATCACGAATTTTAATGAATTTTTTTTTTATAGAGAAGCTTCTTAAAAGTTTTAAGAACATTGCATTTTAAGACTTTAAAAAAAAAATGGAAAAAAAATATATTTTTTTTTGGAAAATTCAATATCTCTAAAACGGCTCAATATTATTTTTTGTAAATTTAATTTTTATTCGAACAATAATAAAAACTTTAAATTGGCGTACCAAATTTGTATCTTAAAAATATTTTAAAAATTTTGTATTTAAGAGCTTATAGTTTTTGTTCTTGCACAAACTAATATTTCCCTGAAGCACATGGTATCCTGTTTTTATATCCAACTAATAAAGGAGTTGTTTTAGTCATTTAAAAAATGACTTTAATAACATTAATTTTTGAAATTCTTAGTCTTTTACATAAGGGCAAGTTCGGGCGACGCAGTCGTGCATTTTATTTTTTTAAATTTGTGTTTTTCTTTTTTTCCTTTTTTTTTCTTTTTTTCCTTTTCTTTTTCTTTTTTTTTTTCTTTTTTTTTTCTGTTTTTTTCTTTTTTTTTTCTTTTATTTTTTCTTTTCTTTTTTTGCTTTTTTTCTTTTATTTTTTTTTTATTTTTTTTTCTTTTTTTTTTTTTTTTTCTTTTTTTTTCTTTTTTTTTTTTCTTTTTTTTTTCTTTTTTTTTTTTTCTTTTTTTCCCCTTTTTTCTTCGTTTTTTCTTTTATTTTTTTTCTTGTTTTCTTTTTATATTTTTTCGGTACTCGACGATCAGTTATGCGGACTCGTAACAATATTCGACACGTAATGAGTGCTGAGTACTTTTAAGTCGGCTTTGTTCACTATTGTTTAGCTTGCTGAGAACTGCTAAATTAGCCATTTAAAGTTGAATCTAAATTAATATTTAGGCAGAAAGTTGAAAATTGCCTTTTTTGCACTACTCACTTAGATTCTCTACTTGGGGTGCTTGTAATAAATATAAGCTAGCCAATGCAGGATTCAACAAGTTCCACCTTTAAGTTTCAAAAAGTTTTAATAGAATAAAAAAATTTATGTTTCTGAAAATGAAAGCAGTGTCCTTGGTCTGGCTGATAAACCTTATGAAACGACGGAATAGAAAACCTTAAAAGTTGTTGAACATATAAGTAAGTAGTACCTGTGAAAGGATTAATCCACTTAAGTTCTGAAAAACACTTGACAATATTAAGCAAGCAATAGAATTGGAAATTCTAAACTGAGAAAGGGGAACATGTTTAAGATAAAGGGTGGTTGTGTTGATTCAACGTGCAATTAACTTCAATTGAACGGGAAAAAAAGGAATTCGATGGAGAACGTTCGTTAGTTGAGTGCCAGAGGGTCTTTGGCAGGGAGGATGGGACAAGCAATTCTGAGCCATTGTGGTGGCGTTTCAACTCTGCACCTTAACTCGATGTTTAGTACCAGAGTACAACTTTTCCGAATTCTAAACGAACACTAAACAGAGTTGCGAATTTCAGATTCATTTTCAACATTAGTTGAGACCCTCTGAAGGGGCGTCGAAAGACTGTTGGTAACAATGTGACAATTCTTCAATTTTTTTCTTTTACATCGACCTGTCTTCGCATTCTTCTCAATCATATGCAGCATAATTTTTGAGAGCCCACACTTCCTTCGGAGCTTGTGCATTTACTACTAGCAGTCTGTGTTCCTCAAAGTCATCCCTTACAAACGCAGGATCTGCCGTTGTTTGAATATTTTGTCGAATGACTAAAACCCTACTGACATGGACCTATCATCTTGTTGACGAAAAACTGCGGCGTTTACACAATACGGCAGAAGATAACTTTTTGTCGGTGCTGTAGTTGTTCTTTTTTTATAAAATACGCACATTCTAGGGGTTCTAACTACCCTTAATTGATTATCACATATGTAAACACATAATCCCCGCGAAAACACTTCAGTCGCAAAGCCGTCAGATCAAATAGCCTTTCTAGATTTAAGTTAAGATAATTTAAGATCCAGATCTGATTGAACGAATTTTTGGTATACATATGCTTCTCGTCTGGTTTGAATGCTACAATTTGGCTCATAACGGAATTTGATTTGTTATCAGTTATCACAGTAATACAGTTTGTACAAATAATTGTATCATATTTTGATCGTCCTTGCTGGCTTCTACTCGGCCAATAAAACTTTTGGAAAATCTTAATACGTTTTGGTAAAGCTTCCTAATATTATTCCTGCTATGACATCACATTATTCCATTCTACTCGCAGAGCTCCCGAACAGATTTGCTCTTCTATATTTTTTGGCAATGCTGGGTTAGAATATCTCAACAAAACACGGCCATTGTGACAGCTAGTGCACAGCCACTAACAGTTCTCAACATTCACAAAGGGACATGGAGATTTGCTAATCAATCTGCCGGCAATCAGATCGATCACATATCAATGGACGCAGACTCTTCCAGTATCATGGACGCCCGAAAGTTCTTCAGGTGTCAAAATTCACTCGATGCACTACCTCGTTGCAGCTATGTTTAACTTGTGGATAGCTCGACCAAAATCATAATAAAGGATCGCAAGACATTATGAAGCCATTGTTTGCGATCGAATCTTTCATAACCCTTTAGAGGACCTTTGCCGCTATCAAGTTCTTTGGCAAATCCGATCTGTTTAGATTAGAAACACTTACATGAGAAGAGATACTGTTGGAAAATTTGTCGCAAGATGCAGTCACCAAGTAGCCGGAGATCTTACCGATTTCACCCTTGACACCCTAGACATTCTTTCAAACCTGGAGAATATCTTAAAATCTTCAGCCACGTAAGTAGCCGGATATTCAACGATCACACCCATTTTGACACCTACTACTCCCTTGGTTTTTTTTAGTTGTCTAAATCTCTAGCTGGAAGAGCAGCTGGAGAATAGACGTAAGCCTCCCCACCACAACAAGGTGAAACTCGTCGGGGAGGACTTTACCGCCAAAGCTGCATCTTCTCTCTTCCCAGTTTGGTTTTAAAATCCGGGACGGCAATAATATAATCTCTGTTTTTGCGACAATTAGAGTCTTCGCCACTTCACATTCCTTCCCCGTGAAGATCCCAAGTTCGTTGTGCTTATTTCATGTGGCTAATTCGTCAGCTGCGAATCCCTTGTTGTTGATGCTTCACAAAAAAATTAATTTGAGAAGCTGGGATGTCTGCCAACGGGGCGATCTAAACTTGGAGGCCTAGGCATTTAATGTAGCTCAAAGAATGGATTAGTTATGGGCTCTTGCTACATGCCGCCTTCAAACAAAGAAATACTCTTCCCACATCTCCCGTTTGCTGACCAAACATCATTCCAAAAGGGTTTAAATAAGTTTTTTAATTGATGTGGGAGCGGGAGTTGTGCTTTCAACTATACACTTTCCATATTACTCGTATATCCTAAAATATCTTTAACTCAAACCAATATATTATCCTTACATAACCCTTAACACGTGTACTACTCTTTTTCTATTAATATATCTCGAGATCTAAGAAGCTGATATACCCACCCATTAAAAAGCCTCATTACCTCCCTTTGAAAACAGTCTCTCAAACTACCGAATTTCGCTTTTGCAGAAACATTGTTTCGAGCCTCTATAACATATGTAGGTACTTACGGTTAGCTTAATGTAGCCCCTTCGGCAATAAATATTAGACACCTCATAAAGTTTTGCTCTTATGACGTGCCCCCCATCATCATAAAAGGTCTATGAACCTTACATCTTAACGCCATACATGTTTTCATAATAATTATTATCATCGTTTTTGTGGGATGCTAATCAAATTACACTCGATGCTCCAACTAGCACATATGTTACTCCGAAACCACCAAATGACGCCGACGACGACAACGTGTCTATGTTTATGGATATAAATCTGGAGGTATTTCTAATTGGCGTCAAAGTGATAAATAATTTTCTGGTTTATTACCAATTAGTATGCTCCGAAATATTTAACATAACCACACAGAATCTCGGTTGCATCCCATAGATGACAAAGTATTTCTTATTCATTATTTTTTTCTTTGAATTCAAATTTTATCGAAGATTGAAGGCTGAGTCTTTCACTTGCCCTTGTTCTGAGTTAAATTCAAGTTCAATAGGCATCATTCGATCGCAGACCAATTAAAGTAATTTTGCAATTATACATAGTTGACTTTGATGAGTCTTAAGTTATGAATAAATTAGAAAGAAACTATCTTTTTTCCATGGATCGAAATACAAACAAAATGTGTCTACTTTTGGACTTGAAAAGTCTGCTTGACCTTGAATTTTGTAAATTTGATATTCAAATACTTTGAAAATCGATGGATTAAAAGATAAAAAGATATACTCGTCGTAAGTGTTGTTTGCCAGTATTGCCACATGCTTAAAAACTAAACACCAATTTGCAAAATAAATACAATTATTCAAACGTTTCAAGAGCTTTAAGTATTAATTTATGAATTTACATTTAAAACCCAAATTTCAAAAAATCATCAACTGCTTTCGAAATATTGAATTTTAGCCCTTTTTTCATGTAAATTGTGCATCGTGCATCTATTATAACTTCTCAAATTTTTGTAGATTTGACAGCTTAGAATTTTTCCGCCAGAAGTTGTGCATAATATTCTAGGTATTCTTATTCTAGAAGTCCGCATCAACTCTCATAAAATTATTTGTGTTTTCTATAAAAATTTGATTTCCAAAATGTCAACGCTGGTTTCAGTGATAGTAAATTTGACAGCGGACAGATGATTTGACATTAAAACATGCCAGAATATCGCTTGCAAATAGTGATTGAAAATATACCTTTTCAAGTCCTCGATAAAATGGTCCTAAATTAGACTTTCAGATGGCGCTACATTCGAGCCCGCAGCACAGTGCGCAGTGGTTCACATTACAACTATTATTTTCTTATCTGCTATAGTTTTGAAAACAACTCTAGCGGTAGTTAAGAGAAACATGTGGTTTTTTGGGTTTTCCCATTTATCTTGGAAAATATTTCTCGTATCAAAAAATAATCTTCTACAAAAATGAAGGGAAGGAATTTTCCTACAAAGCAATAGCAGTAGTAGGTATATATCTGTAGTGTTTGGTATAAAAAACATGATAACTCCATTAATGTATTTTTCAGTAAAGACATTTGAATTTATATAAAAACGCTTCCAAAAATAATGGAATCATTTATTTTCAATTCAATGCATATCCATAGTAGTTTGAACAGGGACAAGGGTGTCACTTACTACCCCAAGAATCTGTAGAGTAACACGTTTCTGAAATATTTTTAAATTTTGTACTAAGGACTTTTGACAAATACGACTGTTTTCTTGATCCACCCGTTTAGGCTCTATACCTCGATGTGTGGTGGGCATCTCAAGGGAATTTCGTATCGAGTTATCATCATCAGACGAAAACACCATAATATTTTAAGTATTCTGTGGTTATTAAGTTGGTTGGTGTCAAATACTAAAGTTCCTTTTGCAATGTATAAATAGTGCTGAATTTAATACATTATTAGTCATTATACCTGAAGAGCTAACGCAAACGTATTCAATGTTTTTTTTGAGCTTACAGCAAGGGATATCACCCAGACCACGCCCGTTCCTAAATTTAAGACTTGTTAATGCCCTATTTGTATAAGTTCAATATTGCAATAAATATTACAAATCAAATAAGTTTCTAAAATTGTAGTAAAAAAAGTAAATTAGAAGCGAGAAGCTTACATTGATCTTACGTTTTTCCATGGGGAGGATTCTGGTTCTTTAAGTGGAGTCATGGGCGACGATGTGCCAGGTTATTGCAATATAGAAGCTTCATCAGCCTGCAGTATTTGAATATTACTCCATTATTACTTGATCAACTTTCAAACATTGACTATGACAAGAATGACATATGCTGGTACATTTGGTACAGCTGGAGCCACATCAGGTCTTGAATTTTCCAAAAATTATGTTTCATATTCATCCACCGCAAATATGTCTACGGTATTAACGAGCTGGTTACAGTCCATTTTTTAGCCCCAACTTTCGGGTGGTAATTGGTTTCCCATCCAAAGCTCATTTGGCCCAGTAATGCGATGAAGGTGCTCGGGCGTGCAGTCTGCTCCTCATTCTGTCTGTTCAAATGAGCTTGTATGGGTTTTTTTAAGGTAGGAAGTATCCATGTTCCTTTAAAACAGAAAGATCACTTGCTTTAAATCCCTTGCCTGTCTATCAGCTTACAAGGAACCTATGTTTGGTTTAACGTGAGCACCTGTCTTTACGACTTTATCCCACGGTGAGCCTACCCTCATCGGAGTCAGATTGAACCCTGACCATTAGCCCCGAATCAGCCGAAGTCGATTCAGTAGCAAAGTTGTGACATGTTGCAGCATGTGCACACCTCTTGCTTTAGGGCGAGGTCTATCTAACACCTCTTGAATTCAAGCACGCTTGAAAACCATATGTTTCCGCATTTGAAATTAACCACGCCACCACGATACTCCCACAAGGGGGCCTACCTCATAGATAGTCTGAGAAAGAGAGGTTGCACTACGCAACCCATCTCTAATTCCTGGGCACTATCTCCCGTGGTGCCAGAATATAGCTTCCGGTGGAGCTTCGCTACCGAAGTCAACCGAGGTCAACCAAGGTCTTAATGCAAAACTCAAGGCCTGTCAACCCCAGGATACACACTCCCAGCAATCGATCAAGGTAGTAACCAACTACTAAAGTGTGCTTCCTTTTATTATTTTTCGTCATTGTCTTGTTTTGGGAAAGATACTCCCAAGCAATCTTCTTGATCTCAACGATCGTTTATTTTAACATCACATTTCCAAGATTGCTTAACCAAAAACGTCGAGTGAAGCAGAAATTTTAAACTCAATTGCCTTACTTTACGTTTTGGCCGTGACAAGGTGATCACATCGTTCAAGATTTATATTTATATTTATTACGTATACAAAAAATTAGTAAGTACTCTCATTTTTGAGAAAATTTTCTGGGCTTTATTTTTGTAGCAGATAATTTTTTGATACGAGAAACAGCTCGCATGATAAATGGGAAAACCCAAAACAACCACTTGTTTCTTTTAACTGCCGCTAGAGTTATTTAGCCTTATTTTGAGATTCGAACGAATAGCTAATTCGATAGAATAGATACTTTCATTCGAACGAAAAATGTTCATTGTAATGATTGCATAAAATGAACCTCAATTAAATTCATTTTCGAAATCAGCTGTTTGAAATTTACTGACATTTCTATCTGATTTAGTATGACCAAGCTGTTTTTTTTTTTGATAATTTTTATTTCAAAAAAAAATATGGTCTAAAAATAAAACTTTGTTATTTAAGCAAAATAAAGTAAAGATAAGTGATGCTAACGGCCCGGTAAAGTTTAAATTTGAATACATCAATAAAAACTGACATTTTCAAATTTTGGAACATTTAGAAAACAGTATGGTAAGTTTATTGATATCAAAAAGATGTTAAATAAGGGTAAAACTTTCCTGAATAATAAAATACTTGATTTATGTTTTAATTTTCATGTAAACTAATTTTGTTTTCCAAATTGATAAACAAAAAAAGAAGGCAACTTCAAAGCCACTTAATTTACACAAATCTGGTCACACTTGAATTTTGAACTACCATTTGTAAATTGTTTTATGAAAATAATTGATAAATTGAAGCCAGACGTTAAAAAATCAAAATGGCATTTGTTTTATGTATGAAAAGAGAAAACGGTGAGGATAAGTTGTATAGGAGAAGCATAATGGATGCATCACATCCATTTTATGCATCCAATACTACTAACATTATACTAAACTTACATGTTTTATGAATCTATTCGCCAGAAAAAATTGAACGAGAATAAAATGACATTTCTTTCGAACGATTCGAAAGTGAAAATTTGCTTAGTTTTCGAAAGATAAATGAACTTTCCATTGATAAAGTGAACTTTCGAATCGTTCGAATCTCAAAATACAAATTATTCGAATTCGACATACTTTCTAATGAAATCGAATGTCAAAATAAGGCTGATTTTCTTAACTACTCGTAAATAGATACAACAAAAATGGATATATGTAATCTCTTTTTTAGTAAATTTTCTCGTCTTTATTTTTGTAGAGGATGATTTTTTGATTAGTGTAACGGTTTCCAAGATAAACGTCAAAAGCCGAAACAAAAAATGTTTCTCTTCACTGCCGCAAGCGCTTCAGTCGGTTTCTTGCTAGCTTTGTTTTTAAGCCATTCCTAGACATTTTATACTAAATGCAATTATTTAAAAACGAAGGCAGTTTCTTTCCTTCATGGTCTAGCCTACAGAACTTAAGTATCTGTACGACATAGGCTGAATTTCAGTAAATCATCTTGTTTTTGCTTTCTTTTCAAAAGATCATCAAATTTACTATAAAATCGACAAAAAATTAAAATCAAAATAGATATATCAAGCGTGTTGGGAGATTGGCAATTAGCTTTGCAATTTTTCACCCACAATTTTTCGTTTCGGTATTCCCCCAAATTTAAAAGAAAGCCCTTAGGTCTGAAGAAAAAAAAAACTTAGTCTGGCAACCATAGGTCTTGAGTGTTTTGAATTTGATAATTACAAATGTATACATTTTTACCTTCTCTTCTTTTTTGTATTTGCTTGTTTTTGTATTTCTTGGAGGTAATATCTGCCGCTGCTTCGTTAATATTGACTGTGCTAATAATAATAAATGAGTGGTTTTTGTAAGAAAAAAAAAAGAAGTTTCCCAGATAGAGAATCTTAAAACTGTGATAGTCGAGGAAGCAGAAGGGGAAAACACACACCATAAAGATGAAATCATGTTTGAGATAATCTAACTAAAGCTCAATTCGGAAGGTTAATAGGGTTCGAACTTGTGAACGCTTCAGTACACCGATCAAGTGATTTTCTTATTATTGGTGATTATTTTTTGATTTTGACGAAAATCAATCGGGAACTCATCTTATTCTTATTGAAATTTTATAAAGTATTTATTTCGGGTTCGCTGTATTAATTTGCATCTCAATTTAATATAGTTCTCGTGCAAATTTATTTGAGATGATTTTTATAGTGTTTCGTTCGAAATAGAGTTTTGGCAATATGACGCTGTGATTCGATTTGTGATGTTTATAAAAGAAATAGATTTTTTGTTTAAAAAAAGTACACTTTGCAAATTTGTTAATGTTATTGGAAAACAGTGAGTGTTTTTTAAATATTTTTTTTTTTTTGAAGACAAAGTGTGTCTTTTGAATGTGTAAAAATTGCTTTCTTGAAAATTAACTATCAACTCCTGCAATCCGAATAGACTGATACAACAAGTTATGTATGTATTTATTCTTCACAAACAATTATTCGTCTAAATAGTAGGTATTTGAGATTAAAATTCTCAAGACAAGTTCTAATACGAGTAACTTGTTTTTGACAAAGAAATGTTACAAAAAACAACAAGTAATTTCGTTTAGTAAACTATTGTTTTCTAAAAGTGCTCTTAATGAGAAATAAGGGAACCAAAAGATAATAAATTAAGATCTTTTTAAGGCATCCAGTTCTTCAAAAAAAGCCTAACGGACAAGGATGAACAATTTTAATTGCAAAAATTGGACACTTAGGTCAAACACTTTGAAGTTGCGAAACTTTTAAAGAAGAAACAAAAACAGAATCACAATCTCTCTCTATCAAAGTCATAACACGGAACGGTTCGTCATAAGAGTAAATGCTTACAATATTCGTCATGCTGGAAATGCTATCTCTTCGCCTAGTTTTCTGGATACCAAACATTCCTATGTATAGCCAAAATAATAATTAATGTTAAATAATTACGCCTGGCGATTCGCTGCGATTAAAATTGTGCATTTCTCACCTCGTGTACGATTTTCTTTTCAATCTAACGTAAACAACATTCTAATTGTTCTTTTAGTTCATAGAAATTATAGCTTTCTAAAGCATGTTTACATACGTACACGTGTTATTCTCTTTATGCCTCCCTCGATCTTCCGCCGCCGATAAATGAAACGATTCGAGTCTTGCGACTTAATGTTTTTGTTTAGCTTTAAAAATAAGGGTATACCTCTCATACAACTCTTGTGAAAAGACTTATTTATCTCTAAAACGGCTCTTGTGATTTTACGATGCAAAATTCTGTGAATTATTGTGTTAATTTGTGTTTACAAAAAAACGTTATTTTCGATATTTGGCATGGATTTTGTTTTTGATTTTCGACTTTTTCATTAACAACTCTACTGGTTTCGATCAAAATAATAATGCAGATACTTCCATTTTTACTTGCGACTTATAGGTACTATAAGGCAAGTTATGAATTCGAAAAAAAATTGAACTCGAGATTTTGATCAAAGTTGATATTACCATGATGCGAAAACCGAAGACTAAAAAACAGTCTAAACAGCACGGCCGATTTTCTTTAAGCTTGGTAAATATCATTTTTACTCCCCCCACCGTTTTTTTCGTTTATTTTTTAAGACTAAAAATAACGGCACCTGTCATATGATTTTTTTTTTAATTTTATAAATATTTTTTTTTTCTCAAAAACTGTTCGACAAAATTTAAAAAAAAATCTAAAAAATTCATTTAGTTAAAGCTAGGTAATGGTTGAAAAAAAAAAACCCAAAAATAGATAAGTATTAATGGTATCTAACCCCCATAGAACAATTTTTTTTTTTGTTTTTGTTTTTCTCAAAATGGGTATAACCGATTTTGATCATTTTTTTATGCTAAAGCTCTCTCAAACTTTGAATAGTATTGTATATTAAAATTTTCAAAAAAAAAATGTTTGGATTTTAAAAAAATCATGTAATTTAAAAAAAAATTATTTTTTTTTCAAAACTCAATATTTCGAGAACCACATTCTAGATTTTTTATAAACTTGATAAATAAAAGTTTCTCAATATAATCTACAAGATGTGAGAAAAAAATAGTTTCCCCAAAAATAAAGGTATCCACCATACAAATGTTAAAAATGGTTTTCAAAAATGGTTTGCTCGAAAACGGCACCTGTTTTTTCTCTCGATAAATTCTTACACTCTATAATTTAATAAAAAAAATTGTAGTTACGATATTACTGACTGTACCTATCATACAACCATTTTTTCAAATTTTGAATTTCTCATTATCGACATAACGGATTTTAATGAAATTTTGTATAGAGATGCTTCTAAAAAGTTTGAAAAACATTGCATTTTAAAACTTTAAAAATATTATTTTTGAATTTTTGAAAAAAGAAATGATTTTTTTTTTTTTTGAAAATTCGATATCTCAAAAACGGCTCAATGTTTTTTTTTTTTGATATTATATTTTTTTTCGAACCATATTTTTTTTTTAAAATGTTTTAAAAATTTTGTATATAAAAGCTTAATTTTTTTAAAGAAATCACTACAACGACTTATAATTTTTGTTCTTGCATAAATTCATATTTGCATAGCATTCTGTTTTTATCTCGTACTACTGAAAGAATTAAAAAAAAATTATTTTAAGCTTACGAACGGTTTTCTCTAATAACATTCGTTTTTAAAACTGCTAGTCTATTACTAAGGAGCAAGTTCGTGCGACCTAGTCGTGCATTTTAATTTATTTTTGATTCAAAAGCTCAAAATTTTAAACACCCAAGTGATAAAATATAAGTAAGATATAAATTAACAAATTTGCTAACTTTTAAGTATTTTTCTAAGTATTTCTTAATTTTAAAAATTTTCGAAATAGCATCGTGCTATGGCTATTTTGTTTACTAAATTGCCCCTGAACACACTTCCAAAACAATGAAAGGTCGTGCAAAAAACTAATTCATAAACCTTTTTTGACATGTGTAAATGTCAAAGAGTTATATAAAATTAGCATTATGCAAAAAAATAAAATAGATTCTTGATAATTTTAATTTTAATAAAATTCAAGCGAAAGTAATATTTTCGTATTTAATTAATGGCCAATTTCATAAACAAACACTAAAAGCACTTTTATCAAAAATCCTTTTAAATTTTATCAGACTCTTAAATATTTTTAGTTTCACCAATCTATAAAAGGGAAATTTTAGGGAAATTTTTGTTAAAATTCAGTTCTCTTCACATCCCTGGAAAAAAGAATTTGGTTTTTTCTTTCTAACAAGCGCAATGTATGAGAACAAATGAGAAAGCGTTATGTGTTGAAACAAATGCCAAGAAATGCAAAAAAAATGTAAACAAAAATATTTGGAAAGATCCTGTGGGATAAAATCGTAATAAGCACTTAATTTATTTTTTTTTGCACTGATGCATTTGTTTCGGTTCCAAATGTCGACTAAACAAATTCAACAAACAGATTCAAGATTCACAAATACTTTGGAAAGTCGTAACCTATTTCGAAGTCAGTCGGAGAATAGATTTCTTTTCCTATTCCTGTGAACCCGGAATACACTTGCTCGGCGTATAACTTATGTGTGGCACTTTAGCATTGGATGAAGAATTTTCAATATTTTATTCGAAATAAAAAACATATTTTAATTATTTAAAAACCTATCCACTTTTTATTTTCAAAAATTAAAAACTAAAATGTTGCAAAACAATAATTTCAGCTGCTACCTATATCCAATTGTTGTGATCTACATCTGATGACATTTCAATGACACTTTTAAAATTTAATGAACCAAAAATGGGCATTTAGTTTATAAGGGTGTTTAAAAGCTTGTTTAATTTAAAAGCGCTTGGTGAAACCAAAACATCTCATTTTAAGGCTTAGAAGCCTGTTAAATATTTAAAAGTCCTTCGTGAAATTGGCCATAAGACTTGTAAAATCGTTGTTTTTTTACTTGCGACTTATAGGTATCTACTATAAGGCAAGTTATGCATTCGTAAAAAAAATCGAACTCGAGATTTTGATCAAAGTTGACATTACGATGATAGCGAAGACGAAAAAAGTGGGTCTGGCAATTCTGTCTGTCTGTCTGTCTGCTCGATTACAGCTAAACGGCTCTGCCGATTTTCTTCAAACTTGGTAGATATGAGTTTTAATTTTTTACCCCCGGATGTTTTTTGAATTAATTTTTTAAGACCAGAAATAACGGTACCTGTCATACGAATTTTTTTTGAAATTTTATAAATATTTTTTTTGCTCAAAAACTGTCCCAACGATTTTTAAAAAAAAAATTCAAAAAATTTATTTAGTTAAACCTAGGTAGTGGTTGAAAAATTTTTTCCAAAATATGAGTAGTTTTGGTACCCCCCTTGGGACCATTTTTTTTGTTTTTGATTTTCTCAAAAACGGTACCACCGATTCTGATAATTTTTTTTATGCTAAAGCTTCCTAGCAGTTTGGATATTATTGTGTATTCAAATTTTCCAAAAAAAATTTTTTGGATTTTTAAAAAACTTTAAAAAATTTTTTTTTGAAAACATAATATTTCGAAAACCCCATGCTCGATTTTTTTAAAACTTGATAAATAAAAGTTTGGAAAAATAATCTACAAGATATGAGAAAAATAAATTCATTTTACCTAAAACTAACGGTACCCTCCATACAAATGTTAAAAAATGGTTTTCGAAAATCGTATTTTTTCTCGCAAACGGTTCCGAGAATTTCGCTTAAATTTTTTTTCCTTCTATTATATTTTAATATCTGTAATTAAATAAAAAAAAATTGAAAACAAGATATTACTGACTGTACCTACCATAGAACAATTTTTTAAAATTTTGAATTTCTCATTATCAGCACAACGGATTTTAATGAAATTTCGTAAAGAAGCTTCTTAAAGGTTTAAAAAACATTGCATTTCAAACCTTTAAGAAAAATATTTTTTGAATTTTGAAAAAAAAAAAAATCAGTGTTTTGGTTTTTGAAAATTCAATATCTCGAAAACGGCTCAATACTTTTTTTTGTAAATTTAATTTTTATTCGAACAATAATAAAAACTTCAAATTGACGTACCAACATTTTTACTTGCGACATAGGTACTATAGGGCAAGTTCTGCATTTGGAAAAAAAAATCGAACTCGAGATTTTGATCAAAGTTGACATTACGATGATAGCGAAGACGAAAAAAGTGGGTCCGGCAATTCCGTCTGTCTGTCTGTATGTCTGTATGTCTGTATGTCTGTATGTCTGTATGTCTGTATGTCTGTACCTCGAACTACAGCCTAAACTACGGGAGGTCCCAACTAACATTTCAGTTTCTATTAGCCTAGAAATATGGATATGCTGGAAGTTTCAATTTATATAATGCTTCTAAAGAGCCTTCTTCAAAAATAATTTTTCTATAGAAGTCACGGTTTCAATATCATCTTCTTTTAAACCTTTTGCAAGTAAGATACAAAGTTTTTCAGAGGCTAGAACCAATTTTTCGGATATGGTTTTATAAATGAAAATAGATAAGCTGGAACTTGTATAAATATTGCAATGTGATATGATATAGAAGTTTACATCAGTGAGTTTTCAAAAGGTTTCTATAACAATTTCCTAAGAGCTATATAGAATACGTCTCTTAAGCCTAGCAGACTTTAACAAAAAGTCTTTAAAGAAAATGTCAATGTTCAAACTTCTAAGAACTCTGCAAATGAATCTTAACAGAAACTAATACATTTAATCTTAATTAAAATTAGGAATATTAAATTGCATGCATCAACTAATTATTTGTACACATTTATTGTAATCCATCTATGTACTTTTTAGATATTACTTAGGCAAGTATAAGAGTATAAATAGAGATCCCTATGATAGCATAGAAAATTAGTTTGATTGTTTGCCTTGTGAACCTTAAGGCTAGGCGCGCATATTCAATTTTTAGTTGCACAACTGTTTGGTTGCTTATAGAAAACAAATGTCCGCGCAGGTGCATATAATTATATGTTACACAAAATAGCGAACTCATTTTAGGCAATCGTTTATAGTTTATGTCAAAACACAAACTTTTTAGTTGCTCGAACCAAGCAGTTGCGAAACTAAAAATTGAATGTGCGCGCCTACCCTAAGAGTCTAGCGAAGATGAAGTTGAAGTGACGAATAACCAAAATTTAAGAAAAAATACCTTCGAAAGCAGGCAGCTGAATTTCAGATCAACCATTCGGCTCTTAAAAGTTGAATTACAATTATAAACGAGCGTTTCGAAACAGGCGCGAAGTTATAACCTGAATATCCGAGAACTTTTTTGTTTTAAAACATATAATGTAGCTGCATTTATATGATTATCTTCATTTTGAACTTCTGTGCCCATATTAGATATAAATGTGAATTTCTTTGGAAGAAGCATATATATGTAAATCCAGCATGATATCTCTATATATCCCTCAAAGTGGAAATGCATAAAACTATAGATGGGTGAACTGACCAAAATGTTTGATGGTTTTATTACAAATAATATAAATAAATATTACATGAAAATAATTCACGATATTGAAGAAAGGCATAATGTATACTTAACATAACAAATGCCAAACTAAACGGAATACACACATTTTACATATATGAATGAATGAATCGTTTTTAAGGACACAAATCAAAACAAAGAAAGAGTTAAGTAAAACATAAAACAAATCACTACGGTCAGCAATTTAAAGATATTTTGTGCGCTCCCATTAGGTATGAAGATTAGGGCTCAATACTGAAAATTAAATAAACATTTTGTAGGTAAACCCAACAAAGGAAACTTAAGACATTTGCTTAGGTTTTGTTTTTCTTGTGTGAACGTGGCCTTGGCAAAAAAAAGAAATAGGCTGATTAAGTTTTTGCATCTTCCAAATAATATTCAATATGGCCCAGTGCGTAGAGAGATGGACTATTACACAAGAGATGCCGAGTTCGATCCCCAAATAAGGTATAATGTCATTCATGTTTTAAAATTATTCCAAATACATTAATTAATAACAATTCCAATGTGATACATAGTTTCAGCTTTAAAATTGATTAAATGTCGGAAAAACGTCTTCAAAGAAATATAAATTTACTTTAATTTTCGTATTTTTCAGTCTCGGTAAAAGTTCGAGTGTAAGCTTGTAATAGACATAAAAAGCCGTACGTTTGTAATTTTTGCGAAGCTTTATTGAAGTCATCTGTCAAAACTTGAACTTCAGTTCAATTTCGAATAGGACTCTGTTAAACTTCTAATAGTTCATACACGAAGCTGGCACCTTTAAAAGATATGTGCATGGTACTTCTGAGAGGATTTTCAGAATCACTTATAGAAGTATATAAAAGGTTTTGTGAGCTTGTGTAATATTCTCCTTTTTGTTCTTAAACAACCTTTACAAATGCATTAAAGAACTTCGAAAATATATTTAGTTAGACCGAATCGAAGCTGAAATGTTAGTTGGGGTATTTTCTTCAAACTTGGTAGTTAAGGGTCTTCGGTGATTCCCTAGAGGAGAAATTGAAATTTTTTTTTTAGCTCTAAAACTAAGGGTACCCCCCATACACCCGTAATGCAAAATCTTATTTATCTCGAAAACGGCTCTAACGATTTTGATAAAAAAAATTAAGTGTGATATTATGGACATGGACTATATTTTGGTGAAAAAAAAAAATTTGGGGGGAAATGTTATTAGGGGTACCTGTCATAGAACAGTTTTTTTGATTTTCGAATTTCTCACCAACGGCTGTAACGATTTTAACCAAAATTTTTATGCAGGAGCTGCTTTGCATTTGCAAAAATATAAAGTAAAATTTTTTTCGAAAAAATAGTTTTTGGATTTTTAAAAAAATAATACAATTTTTTTTTTGAAAATTCAATATCTTGAAAACCGATACACAATTAAATTTTTAAATTACATTTTAAAATGTATTTTATTAAATACTAACAATTTGCATATCAATTTTTTTTATAAAAATTTTAAGTAAAATTTAGTACACAAAAAACATGTTTCAGTGTGTCTGTATGTCTGTACCTGGAACTACAGCCTAAACCCTTCGACCTTTTTCTTTCAATCTCGGTAGTTAAGGATCTTCGGTGATTCCCTAGAGGAAAAATTGTAATTTTTTTTTTAGCTCCAAAACTAAGGGTACCCCCCATACACCCGTAATGCAAAATCTTATTTATCTCGAAAACGGCTCTAACGATTTTGATAAAAATAATTCAGTGTGATATTATGGACATGGACTATATTTTGGTGAAAAAAAAATTTGGGGGAAATGTTATTAGGGGTACCTGTCATAGAACGGTTTTTTTGATTTTCGAATTTCTCACCAACGGCTCTAACGATTTTAACCAAACTTTTTTTGCAGGAGCTGCTTTGCATTTGAAAAAATATAAATTAAAAATTTTTTCGAAAAAATAGTTTTTGGATTTTTAAAAAAATAATACAATTTTTTTTTTGAAAATTCAATATCTTGAAAACCGATACACGATTAAATTTTTAAATTACGTTTTAAAATGTATTTTATTAAATACTAACAATTTGCATATCAATTTTTTTTATAAAAATTTTAAGGAAAATTTAGTACACAAAAAACATGTTTCAGTGTGTCTGTATGTCTGTACCTCTCACTACAGCCTAAACCCTTGGACCTATTTCTTTCAATCTCGGTAGTTAAGGGTCTTCGGTGATTCCCTAGAGGAGAAATTGAAATTTTTTTTTTAGCTCTAAAACTAAGGGTACCCTCCATACACCCGTAATGCAAAATCTTATTTATCTCGAAAACGGCTCTAACGATTTTGATAAAAAAAATTAAGTGTGATATTATGGACATGGACTACATTTTGGACAAAAAAAATTTTGGGGCAAAATGTTATTAGGGGTACCTGCCATAGACCCGTTTTTTTGATTTTCGACTTTCTCATTAACGGCTCTAAGGATTTTAACCCAAAATTTTTAGCAGGAGTCCCCTTAAGCTTAAAATAATATTGTATATAAAAATATTCGAAAAAATATTTATTGGGTTTAAAAAAAAAAAAAAAAAAAAAATTTTAAATCAATATCTTATATAAAAAATTTATTTAATAATAAAACAATAAAACAAACATACTGCCACACTATATACAAAACGAATTGAAAAAACATAACATAAACGTATCATTTAAAACGAGTAACAACATTCAAAAATTGACACAACCTAAAAGAGAAAACGACATAAAAACTTCCACCGGAGTTTACAAAATAAAATGCGATGATTGCGAAAAATACTACATAGGACAGACAGGAAGAGCTTTTAATGAACGATTCAAAGAACATTTACCAAGACCCAACTCAAAATCAAACTACGCTTTACACTTAATCGACAACAAACACAATTACACGAGCTTCAACAACAATTTAAGCCCAATGCATTTTTGCAAAAAAGGGAAAATACTTGACACGTTAGAAGAGTACGAAATCTATAAATCAACAAAAATAGAACATGACAAATTACTAAATGACAAATTAACTTTAAAACCAAACGCACTATATGACACAGCACTTACGTTCAACACAAGATGAAAAGAGACAAACACAAATTATATAATAATTAAACATGTAAACATAAATGACAATTGAAAATCAAATAAAAAACGCCTGAAGATGGAAACATAGTTTCTGAAACGCGTAGCGATAATAAAAAATAATTTAAGTTGTGATAATAGTTTAATAAAGTATAAAATAAGTTAAAACTAAATTTTTGTTTATTTTATCTTTTCATATATATAAAACGATTTTTTTAGGTTTATTTGCATAAATTCATACTTTTCCGGAAACCAGACGGCAATTTTATGCATTTGAACATTATTTTCTCATTAACCATGTTTTATATTTATAAAATGTATTTTAAATTCCAAAGTACTTTTACATAAGAGCAAGTTCGTGCGATCCAGTCGTGCATTTTATTTTTTTAAATGTTTTAAATTTTTCTTATATAAAACCTCATTTTTTAAGAATCCACTACAAAGAATTATAATTTTTGTTCTTGCATAAATCTATATTTGCTTGAATCACATGGCATCTTATTCTTACCTTTAACTACTAAAGAAGTTTTTTTTGTCATTTAAAAAATGAATTTTGTCCTTATGAACAGTTTCTCTAATAACATTTATTTTTGAAATTCTTAGTCTTTTACATAGGAGCAAGTTCTTGCGACCCAGTCGTGCATTTTATTTTAACCCAGTATCATAGTCAAACAGTTTTAACATCGCCCAAGTTCAACTAAAATTTTGCGTCAATATCTCGAAAACGTACGGTTTTAAGAAATTACGTGCTCAAATGTACATACTATATTATTTAATAGTTAAAATTGACATATTTACATATTTTGTATGTACATATTTGTGGATACTATATGGCAAGGTTGTTTTTCTTTCTTTTTTTTTAAGACCAAAAAAAAACGGCACCAATTTTTTCGTAATTTTATAAAATATTTTTTTTTCTCAAAAACTGTTCACTCAGCAAAGACAGCTACAGATGACTTACAGTTTGTTGATAGAAGCGACAAATGTGAAATTCCAATTGACACGCTCAAAGAATTAAAAAGCATGTGTCAACATAAGTCATCTAACAAAAAAATCACCAGGGTACGATCTAATAACTTCTCAGGCTTTGAAAGAAATGCCTTCAATAGCCTTCAAAAAACTCCATTTTTAAATAAAGGTTTGCCTTACGCAAAAAATGCAGAAGTCATTGTTATACCTAAGCAAGGTAAGCCACCAACAGAATTTGCATCTTACAGACCTATATCGCTTAAACTAATCATGGCAAAAGTTTGCGAGAAAGTGCTTCTGAAAATGCTAAGCAAAATAATAGAAGCAAGAAGATAACATTCCACGATAGACCAAGTGCATCGTATTAGGGATGTTTGTAAAAACAAAACACAAAAAACAACAATTATGTTCAGCTGTATTCTTAGATGTTGCGCAAGCCTTTGATAAGGTTTGGCATTTGGGACTTGAGTACAAACTGCGTTGAGAACTTCCTAGACAGTACTACGAAAAAACTGAAATCCTACGTTTCGAACTAACTATTTAGAGTACGGTACGACAAAAATTACTCGGAACTAAAGAAAATTGAAGCTTGTGCACCCCAAGGAAGTGTCCTAGGACCAATCCTATATTTGTTGTATAAATCGGATATTCCAGTGGGCATTTAAGCTACCATCGACTCCTTTTCTGACGATATTGCGATATTGTTGCCTGATAAATCCGTTACGAAGGCTACGACGCGACGAAATAATGACGATCGATCATATGACTAATTAATTAAAATCTCCAAATTCTTTTTCTGGAAAATATGTAGACCATCTGGCAATAATTAAAATTTAATTCAGCGAATTATGTGTATACATACTTTTATAATTTTGCCCAAAAATTTGTCCCACAACATGTCTGCTAATCAAATACAAAAAGATTGAAATAAGCTGAAAAATATTTTCTTCTATGATAAGACGAATCTTTAGGAATAAGCCTGTTTTTTCAGCTGCACAAACGCCTTTGTTAAAAAAAAATGTAAATTTAGCTAACCGAAATTTCCCATTAACTATTTTGATTTGAAAAGTTTTACGTAAATAACTAACCAAATAAATACATATTTATTAAACTGAACAAATTAACTTTTAATTTTATTTAAAAGAATTTTTATTAAATTATGTTAATTCAAATTTTGCATATTTAAATAAAATAATAAAAAATAATGTTTCTTTGTTTACCTTTTATTTCAGGTACGTTTTCTGTTGGATACATTAGAGTCGGAATCAGCCGATAAATATATAAGGTAGTATAATTTATGTTTTTGTTTAATTAATATACTAGACTATTCGCATAATTTTCGAAAAAACTATGGGAGTTGTAGGGGCTGTCTGTGGCATACAATTTTTTGTATCTGTCTTATGGTTTATTTGTTTATTTATTTCATAAAATCGATAATAATTATAATAAAACATTCTTATGACTACTAGATGCAATATACTCAAGCACCGCCCAGGTTCCTTATAATTAGGGTTTGGATTTCCATGCAAATGCATATTTTTTTAGGAACACCTTGGAAGCAAGGCAACTAGTTATGTATACGAATCAAGAAATTTCCTTTAAAATGGCATTTAACTGTTAGTGCATATTTTTGCATATTTTACTATAATTGCATATTTCCATTTTTTGTGCATATTTTACTATAAATGCATATTTTGCATAATTTTAGAGTACCTACCTATATTGTTCAAAAACTAAACTAGACAGTAAAAAAAATATAAATAAAAAATATGAACAGATTGAACCAGCACCAGCAACGTCACCAGCGTCGTTTGGTCAAAATTAAAAATTTGCTGTTGCTGGTTACAATAACACAAAATGCAACAACAATAAGACGTATAAATGTCAAAAAATTACAACACGATGCTGGTTTAATGTGTTTGATGGCCAGCGTGCTGTTTGCTGTTGACGGCGCGACGCTGGTGCTGTTGCTGGTTTAATCTGTTTCGCGCATAAAGCTTAACACGTTTTATGTACAAAAGCCAACTGTTTTTGGTTGCGACTACACATAAACCACTACACATGTATAAACTGACAAATGTTGACTGATGCACTCATGCTTGGTTTTTGAGTCTACCACACCATATACGAATATACGTCGATGAGATTGGTTCTTTAAAAAACGCTCAACTTACTTCAGTTGACGTCGAGCGATCTTTTTCGTTATATAAATCATTCTTGAGACCCAATTGGCAACGTTTCGACTTCGAAAACTTCAAAAAAATGTATGATTTATGCAAATAAAACTTTTCAAATTCATTGAGGAATTTTCTGTTATTTAAAACAATTTATTTTAATAAAACAAATGAAGATGTTTATTTGTTCTTTAACAATGTTTTTTTTTTTATTAAATGTTAAGTTTAAAGACATTATTTTATTTTAATAAAAATACAAAAATTAACTTATTTTTTAAGATGCAGAAAATATGTTTTTATATTGAATAGAAATTAAGTTGAATTGGTTTTAAGTGCATATTTTAAATGCATATTTAGCATTTTTAAGCGCATATTTTAAGCGCATATTTTCAGATTTTAAGTGCATGGGAATCCGAAGCCTACTTATAATACTTAAAAAATTTTCTTTGAATAGGTTTCTATTACAAGTATTTAAGAATATTTACATTGTTTTGGAGAAAGTAAGTTTATTGCGCTTGATATTTCTAAGGCATTTGATAGAGTCTGGCACCAAGCTCTCTTATCGAAAATGCGTGTGTTTAGTATCAACGAAACCCTTATTTCTGGGAGTAGAAATTCCCTTCTTAATCGTTCAATACATGTTGTATTGGACGGTGTTAAGTCTAATCTTCAACAAATAAATGCTGGTGTTCCCCAGGGCTCCGTTTTGTCTCCAACTCTCTTCCTTATTTTTATAAAAGTGATTTATTGTCTGAAACTTTTAATCCACTTCAGTGTTTTTCCTCTACTCTAATCTCAGCTTCTCATACTTGTTCTTAAATTCACTTCCATCTCCTTCGGAAGTGGAATTGCAACGGTATCGAATGATAAACTCCGATCTTTACAGCATTTTTAAATGCGGTATAAAAAACCGTGTGGAGTTTAATGCTTCAAAAACTCAATACTTTCTATTGTAGTTGAAGCAAAATGTCCTCCTCATGCCATTGTCCTTGAATGGCTCTTGCATCGAAAGAAACATAAAGCTCTCAGTACTCGGTATGTTTGTCAACGACGATCTTCGTTGGAATGACCACATTGTCGGGACCGCCAAAAATGCTGTTAAATGCTTAGGATTTTTATATCGATGTACGAAAATTTTCAGCCATTCTGATCTGGCTACCATTTTTGAGACTTTTATACGTCCAAAACTCGACTATAAACTTACACCTTTGGGCAAGCGCAGCACAAACTTTCCTCCACTAATTGGATAGAATTTAAAACAGGGCGCTAAAACCGATAGGAAACAGAGCTATCATGGATTCATTCCCATCTCTTGAACACCGTCGGAATGTTTCATGCATTTCCCTGTTTTATCGCTTCTTTCACAAGCAATGCTCACTCGAAGTGGCCATCTGCACTTCTCCCCTTTATCAGTTCACTCGTGATACCCGCTTCGCTAGGAATACTCATCAGTTCACCCTCGAGCCTTACTGTGGTCGTACCGTCAAATATAGAGATTCACCATCGATCGTGTGAAGCGCGGGGTTATCGTTGAAGATCTGTCAAGCATCCCGAACGGTACATCGGCCATCAATTTTAATCCTGTTGACACATTTGTATCGGAGGAAGTAATGGCAATCTGGATCATCTGAAGTGTGTTTTTCGGTATTAATTTTTTTACAGTAAACACTTGTGCAATCGTCGTGGTGTGGAGGAGGGAGACAGCGGTTTTTGAACAAAAGAGTACCAGTGCACCGATTTTTGGTGTGTCCAAGTTTCTGACAAGATACGCATATTATAGGATTGGGTATGTATTCATCCACTTTGCAGTTAACACAGCCAATTTTAACTTCATTAGTTCGCTGAATCAAATCAAAAGTTAAATATAGCCGCACCGATTGGCGCCAAAGAATCGCCTTGTTTTTTCATTATTATTTTTTTTACCTCAATTTTTTGAGTTCCGACAAAAGCTCTTCTACAGTGATGAATAATATGCTCCTTGAATGGAGTTAAGGCTTAACAGATTTCAAAACTTGACAGGAATTGAATCGACGAGCTTAGCTTTTAAGTATTTGTTTGCTATTTCCACGTTTAGCACTTTGACCTAATGGCCTTAAGATGATTTCTCTTTGGGTCCTGACGGTCTCCCTTCTGTTTTGTTGAAAAAATGTACTGCCAACTTAGCCCAGCCACTTACTGCACTTTTTCAAAAGTCCATTTCAACAGGAATTTTTCCCCAGCTTTGGAAAGATGCTTTTATTACACCTGTGCATAAGAAAGGACCTAAAAATGATATAGTTAACTATAGACCAATTGCAAAACTTTCTTGCATACCGAAACTCTTTGAGAGTATTATATATGACAAAATGTTCTTTTTTTGTAAGCCGATTTTCTTCAACTAAACAACATGGTTCCCTAAAGGACAGGTCCACTACCACTAATCTGGTAGATTTTGTATCTACTATCCTGTGTGATTTAGAAGTAGGAAAAGAAGTCGATGCGATAGCTACTGATTTTAGCAAAGCTTTCGACAAAATATCCCATAATATAATATTATTTAAGCTAAAGCAACTCGACTTTCCGGCTTTAATGATTTCATAGATTCATATTTATCGAAACGACAATACAACGTTATACTCAGGTCATGTATATCTACCTCCATCCGTGCAACGTCTGGAGTTCCGCAAGGTAGACATCTAGGACCACTTATTTTCGTTCTAACCACTAATGACGTTGAAAAAATATTTTCGAACTCTGATCTGTTAATCTACGCAGATGACATGAGAATATCCCGAAAGATCTTTTGGGCCGAAGATTCCAAATCTCCGCAAATCGACTTGGACAAATTCTACATTTGGTGCCAAAAAAACCTCCTGGAACTCAACGTTAATAAATGTCAAGCCATAACATATACCTGTAAGCGTCCTCCATTAGCTTAAAGACAATATTTTATAAATTACGAACCCATTCCCATAGTTACTTCGATCCGTGATTTAGGTTTATTATGCGACTCCCAACTGAACTTTCGCTCTCATATTGATAACATTATAAATAAAACTAACTATTCACTTGGATTCATTAAACGCTGGTCGAAAGAATTCTCCGATCCCTATGTTACAAAATCTCTACATGACTTTTGTCCGACCACTTTTGGAATATGCATCTCAGGTCTGGTCGCCTTATTATCAAGTTCACGTCCAACGAAGATTTTTACGTTTTGCCTTACGTGGACTTGGCTGGGACGATCCTTTTAACCTTCCTCCATATGAAGAACGTCTAAAGCTTCTAAGTTTACAATCTTTATATGCGCGCCATAACACTTCTGATACTCGTATTATCTTCGTTCATCAGTTATTAACATGTAGCATTGACTGTCCCTGTTTACTACAACAGATCGGTTTTAATACTAACCAACATCGTTTTCGATCTACGACTCGTTTTCGACTCCAATACC